>WNGS01000411.1:3749375-3815738 GCA_020271785.1 Procambarus virginalis
ATATAGTAGGCTGTTGCAGGTTGGTACAGATGGTATTACCCCCGGCAGATACACGTTGGTGATCGGTTAGACAGGGTATCTACTGGTTCCATCTCGTGGAGAGTTCAGGACTTGCAGTACAGGACGCAGTCGAGCCACAGAGGTCAACATTTACAGCATAAACCCACCTGATGTCTGCTCTCGTGTTATTGCTAGGAGGAAATCTTGTCCAGCTAAGCTGAAGTTTATAACTAATCAGTTGTAGTGTAGTCTACTGACTCTTTAACCCTCAGTTATCTATGAATATCATTATCATAATTTAACATTTATATATAATAGATAGTCCCAACATTGTCTCTATCCCCCAAAGGATGTGTAAGGAAAATAATCCAATTTATCTTTGAAGTTTTTAGAGTGCACTTCTCTACTATTTATTTAAATCAATTATTTAATTCATGATCATATCAGATTATATATTGGAGAGTTTCCCCCACACAAATGGTCGAAGTTGCCATCCTCTGGTCATTGTTGCGGCCCTCTGGTCAATATTGAGACCATCTAGCCGGTGTTTGGACCATCAGGGCAGTGTTGGGACCCCTCTGGTTAGGGCTGGGACCCTATTGGCTAGATTTGGAACCCACTGGTCAAGATTGGGACTCTATGAGCAGTGTTGGGAGCCTCTTATTAGTGATGTGACCCTCTGGTCTATGTTGGGACCCTCTGATCGGTGTTAGGATCTCTGGTTAGTATTGGAACTCTCTTGTTTGTGTTGGCACCTTCTGGTAAGTGTTGGGATTATTTGGTCAGTACTGAGACCCCTCAGGTCAGGGTTGGGACTCTCTAGTGAAAGTTGGGACCCTCTTGTCTCTGTTGAGACCTTCTGGTGTGTTTTGGGCCGCTCTGGCGAGTGTTGGGACCCTCTGGTAAGCGTTGATACATTTTGAATAGTGATGGGACACTCTGGTCAGTAGTGGTACTCTGGACAGTGCTGGGGGTATCTGGTCAGTACTGGGACGCTCTGGTCTAAGTTGAGACCCTGTGGTCATTATTGGGGAACTCTGGTCCAGGTTGGGACCCTTGAGTCAGTATTGGTACCCTCTGGTCCGTGATGGGACTGTCTGGTAAATATTGGAACCTTCTAGCTAGTGTTGGGACTCTCTGATAAGTGTTGCGACCATCTAGTCCAAGTTGGGACCATCTGGTCCAAGTTGGGACCATCTGGTCCAAGTTGGGACCATCTGGTCCAAGTTGGGACCATCTGGTCCAAATTGGGACCATCTGGTCCAAGTTGGGACCATCTGGTCCAAGTTGGGACCATCTGGTCCAAGTTGGGACCATCTGGTCACTATTATGAATATATGGCCTGTGATGGGACCCTCTGGTCAAGGTTAAGAGCCTCTGGCTATTCTCCGATCTTATTAAGCCTTGAGGAGTTTCCTTTCATAAAATGTCACACTAACACCGGTCGATCTGCCATAAAAATAATCTTTGGTTAAATTTTACTTCCTCTTGGTAAAAAGCCAATGGACAATAGCAGGCGAGGGAAGAAAGCGACTGAATACTTGCATAATACATGCATGCATGTATTAATAATAAAGAAGTCGGAGAGTGAATTGGTTTTCGAAAGCGATTGTGCAGTGTCGCGCCGACTAGACCCCTTGAGACGCAGAATTAAAAAAAAAAAACTTGGGTCTACATGTACTCACCTAGCTGTGTCTTTTGGCTTGCTTATGTTTTGTGTAACATGTTTGGCAGTGTAAAATGTGTGTTTTAATAGGTATGAATATTGGACATGTGTTTACGGGGATAATACAATCGTATTTGAAGTAAAAATGAGAATGAAGTGTGGGGGGGGGGGGGGTAGAAGCATAACTGAATAGTGTAGTGAGACTTTACACTGAGGTAAATTTTCTGTAATGGTCTGCAATAGCCCCAGGGCAGAACATTGACATTGACCAATTTGGTGGCAAGGTATGGAGTTCCCAAAGGATTCATTGTGAGTCGCGTGGTATGATACGCCTAGTACATCATAGAAGGGAGGCCCTACCCATGTAAGACCCAGAGGGCTTCAAGTATACAGTGGGGGGTCAAGCCTATCACTGAGAACAAAGTGGAATATTTAGGTAAACACAATAGTCGTGATTATTTTTAAATGAACAACTCAATTCAAAACCTATCTCTATAAAAAAATTGTATTTGTTTTTAATCTTCTCTGGCTATGTGAGGTGGTTGGTGCTACATGCAGTGATAGGTAGACGCAATTGACTCTGGCTCTTTGGTGTGATTGGTGCAACAGGGATGGGTAAATGCATGTGTGTCTGGCTCTGGGGTGGTTGGAGCACAGAGTTGTGTAGACGCTATTGTCTGTGGCTCTGTGAGATGATTGGTGCCACAGTAATGGGTTGGCACAATTGACTCTGATTCTGTGGGGTTGGTTGTTGTCACAGTGATGGGAAGACGCGAGTGTCTCTGGGTCTATAGGGTGATTGGTGCTACTGTGAATTGTAGATGCACTTGACACTGGTTCTGTAGGGTGGCTGGTGCCACAGTTATGGGTAGACTCGACTCTGGCTCTGTGGGGTGTTCGGTGCCACAGTGGTACTCACCTAGTTGTGCTTGCGGGGGTTGACCTCTGGCTCTTTGGTTCCGCCGCTCAACATATATTAACTGGTGTACAGATTCCTGAGCCTACTTGGCTCTATCTATCATATCTACATTTGAAACTGTGTATGTAGTGAGCCTCCACCATATCACTGCCTAATGCATTCCGCTTGTTAACTACTGACACTGAAAAAGTTCTTTCTAACGTCCCTGTGGCAGATATGCCAGTGGGTATATTCCATCGTGTCTGGCTCTTTGGGTTGCTCGGTACCACAGTGATGGGTAGATGCAAGTGTGTGGAGCTCTGTGGGATGGTTTTTGTCAGTGATATGTAGACACAAGTATCCATGGCTCTGTGGGGTGGTTGGTGCCACAGTGATGGTGCCACAGTTAATAGTAGACACAAGCGTTTCTGACTCTGTGGAGCGGTTGGTGCCATATGCAGTGATAAGTAAACCCCGTAAACATTCTCTCATTTTCAAACGTTTTAAAACGACTTTTCCTGGTTTTCATCACGTTTTCTATTGTTCTTTGAAGTCGTTTTTTGAGAATTTGTAAAAACGAATATAAACGTGAAATATTAAAACAAATTAAATGTTTATTATGATATAATGTTTTGGAGGAAACGTTTTAAAAATATTAATGCTAATTATTTAATAATTGTAATTATTAGGTATAATAATCTTTACCGAGATGAAAGAGAGGGAGAGAAAGAGTGAGACGGAAAGGGAGAATGATAGAGAGAGAGATGAGAAACAGAGACAGGTAAAGAAAAAGAGACCGTAAAGTCAGAGAAAGAGGGAGAGGAGGTTGACAGAAAGATAGAGGGGGTAGGAGAGACAGAATGAGAAAGAGAGAAAGTGTGAGAGAGTGAGTGAGCTGGAGAGAAGCAGCGAGAGAATAAGAGAGACGGTGGGGAGGGGAGGGGAGGTTGTGTGGCTCTTTAGTGTTGTCCCTTTTTTAAATTTGTGGTGTTTAGCAGCTCGCTGGAGTCTTCTGTGCGTGTGACGTGTGTGAATACTCACTGATCATTGTAGATAGTCTGCCGGCAGCGTGGGCCGTGTTGCCTTTGTGATTTTAATGATTTTGTGTTTGTGCGTGTACTGTGAGCAGGGAAGGTGCGGCGTGGGCAGGCCTCTTGGGTGTACACACAGGCCATCACCTCCCTCCCTTCCCCGCCACCGCGTCCCATAGGTCAGGTCAGCTGACTGGCCTCTCTGTCGGGTATAGTACCTGACTGTGCTTCCCCAGGGTGTCTTTTTTCTGGGAGTTGCTATGTCGCACAATATTAAGATCTTCAAAGCTAGATCTGTCTTGGGATATCCTATACATTTTTTCTGTTGTGTTTGTGGTTATACCACAAGAAATGAAGAGTTTTTCAATGCTAGCAGGATACTTGTCTTAACATTTGTCACACACAATGCAAGACAGACACTGACCTATTCTGTACTCAAGTGAAAGATCTCAGGACTCGGCTGATGATTGCCGATTGTGAGATTTTTCCTATGCTTACCTCACGTAGGAGGTGGACCTCAAATAGAAAGGACTGTGCAAGCAGCTTATACTTTAGGCTAGAGACCATAGGAAGGTGGGAGCAACCGCCGTGATTCACTGAGGGTGAAAATCCACTAGGTCGTCGACCTCCGCTTAGTGTAGGTGCAACTAAGTACGGGGTAGATTCTAAGTTCTCACATCAAAATTTAATTTGATCTGTGGCGCTATGAATAGGGTTTCGAATTCCCAGGAGCAGGCCGTCATTAAAAAGACCACATTACTAGACAATCGTACAAAGCAGAACATGCGTGGAACAAGAATGGTTGAAGGGTTGACATCAAAGACCGTTTTCTATACCAATATAAAGTTTATTAACGAAGATACTAAACTACTACAACATCGAGTTTACGTTACGTTAATGTGCATCCAATGGCACTTTAACAACAGCTACTTAACAACCTTGTAGCAACGAATCCTGTCAATTGCCGCGAGGCTCAATACTGAACTAACCTGAACACAAGTGTGCCCACTGACGACGCAATATTATAACAAATAATTCACAAGACTAAGTTTACACAACAGCGAGCGTTTCGTTACGTTAATGTCCATCCAGTGGCACATTGTAAGACAGCTATTCAGTAGCTCATCGAGAAATAACAATCTCCATCTTGTTATCACTTCGGGCTGACTAAATGAACTAATTGATCAATGGTGTGCCCACTGACAACAGATTGCAATAAAGAAAACCCTGCAGTATCCTTCAATACAGTAACTATTCAATCAACATAAAGGCAGGTTATAAGACAAGTCTCCTTTCCTCATTTTCAGTCACGTTATCACACTTTTGCAACTCCCTGTAATTTAGTTGCAAATGTAAACAAAGCTCGGCAAGATGGGGTCCTGAGACACTTCTCCAGTAACCCCCAAGTTACCTTTCTCTCGTCTCCAGATAGGATAATCAAACAAATTGCCTTAATCAATTTCTAAATTGATTCTGTGATTAATTACGTTAGTTGACTGTCAACAGCAGTCAGCAACAAAGTACTTTAAAGAATCTCAGGATCAGGGTCTGGATCAGGAGCAGGGTCGGCAAAATCAGAGTTAGGGGGGCATGGGTAAACTTAGTAAAGATAGAGGGAAGGGAGCAAGAGGACAGACCAGAGGCGGACTGATGGGGTCCGGAGGGGGAGGAGGCAACTGAGAGGGGCAGGCAAGGACAGCTGGAGGAGGGGAGGCAGAAGGCAGGGAGTGCGCCTCAGCAAGGGCAGCAACCGAGAGGGAATCGGGGGCGAAAGAAACCTCCATATCTGGGACAGGGGGGTTCGACCACTGAAATGGGAGGGGATGTAGTGACAGTCAGAGAGAGGGGGTGAGGAAGAGAGCGAAGCCTTCTTACCCGCTGGAGAGGAAGAAGGAGAGAAGCCAGGTTTACGTTTCTGACTCGGAGACAGGCGTTCCAGTAATAACGTACCGGTCGACAGACTCAATGGTCTCAGCAGGAGAAGAGGAGCGGGAGCGAATAACAAAGATTGCTGGGAGGATGATGGATATCAGCCTGGACAGACAGGTGGCGTGGAGGGTCAAGAGACTGGGGGGAGGGTCGGGAAGAAAGAATGGTTGGACATGGGGAAAAAGACAAAGGAGATACGGTGGACTGGGTAGGAAGGGGGAAACTCCAGATGGAGAGCCAGGAGGGAGACCATCTGGGGCAGGAAGCAAAGGAATAGGGGAGGTGGTGGTGGGCGTGGTCGGGTTTAAGGCCTGGAAACGGTTGAGAGACTGAGGAAGGTGAGAAGGACGATGAGAGGTAGAACGCAACACGCGAGCGTTGGATATGCCCGCAAAAGGGGTGAGATGGCGAACTTGGCGTCTCGCTTCAGGAAAAGACAGACGATCACAGTACTTCAAGATGAGGACGGCTTCTTTGAGTTTGTAGTGTACACACGAGCATGAGAAAGTAGGGTGGGCCTCACCGCAATTGAGGCAGCGAGCCTGGGGAGAAGTGCACTCGGACTTAGAATGACTATCGTCTCCACACATGGGGCATAGATACACAGTACTGGTGCATTTGAGGACACCGTGCCCGAACTTCCAACACTTATTGCAAAGTCTAGAAGGGGGAATGTACTCCTGAACGGAGCATTTGGCACCAGCAAGAATAATAGAGGGCAGAAGGGTCCTGCTATCAAAGCTGATTTTTACAACTCGAAGGGCCTGACGGCGATGACCACGAGGGGGTCGAGTAAACGTGTCCACCTGGAGGACAGGATGGCCTTGGGCTTCGGAGGATATGTTTAATATCCTCATGGCAATCTTTGAGGTCCCGAACACCAGTTGCAACATGGTGTAGGAGAAGAACAGTGCCAACACCGGCATTTAACCGAGCGTTTTTGAAGACTCAAACAGGGGTCTCTCCAATGCAGGACAGTGGCTAAGTGAGTAGCTGCATCCTGAGAAGGAGCAGCGACGACATGCGTACTGTAACTGGTGGAGTTAAAAGTAACAGAGGCATCTACTGAATCAACAAGGTGTTTATGGGGGGGAGAAATTGTTAGGAGGAGTAGACTCCAGATGGTGGAGATCAAAGTATTTAGCTCACGTAGCTGGACCAAACAAGGCGTTGTAAGTAGTATTACGGGAAGGGATCGTACGAGTGCAGCCGTGGCGGGAACGGCGTTGAGAACCCCCAGAGAGAGAGGGGGTAAGAGGCGCAGTAGTCACAATGAGAGACGAAGCCGTGCCAGGGGACGAGGTAGTCACCACTGCGGGCTGGGGACTCGACCCTACCGCAGAGGAGGGAGGGGAGCTGAGGGGAGTAGTCAGGTCGCCTGGGCCCAATGCAGTAGGGGCTACAGGTCTTGGCCTTCCAACACAGTCCGAATCGGGGGCTTGGTCACCCACCCCACGAGCCTGAGAAAGTACAAGGTGAAACATTATCAGCCATGAAAACGAGGGAAAACTTTCATTCACGAATGTGCCCCCACACCCACCATGGAGCCACAATTAGAGGCAGGACACCAAACAAGAACCTATCGCCGATCTTGCCGGGGCCCCCCAGGGGTGCGTCGTGAGTATACGACCCACAAACGCCACCTTAAGAACCGTGAGTCCATCGTGAGCGGGTTCAGTGATGAAAGGAGGATTGACAATAAAAGGGTCCCCTCGCTCGAGACGTTGGGTACTACAGTTCTATGGGTGCAAGGGTATGCCTCCTCAAACACCCGGGCATCAAAACAAAAGAAGGTTGAAAGAATAATTAAAACAGGCAAAAGATCAGCAGGAAATGTAAATTTGATAGGAGAAGAGGGGGAGAAAAATGAAACACGAGGAAAAGGGGCCTGGCAAAATTGGTAAAGGCAGCAGCTGGAGCATAAGGCTGCAAAAAGACAGAGGACTGACCCATGGAGCATCACACTCCGGCAGCTGCCCACTAAGCTCCCTCAAGGCGGCAACGGGCCAGACAGTGAGGGGGCGACATGTTACAAGCGTTCTCCACACCTTAGTATATTATTTTTGTCTGCGTTAATCCAGAGACCCAGATCCTTAATTAATTTATCAAGGTTTTCATAAACCTTCCCATAGGTTTCAGTCTGGGCTCACTTGACACAGTACTTTGATGGACTAGGAAATTGGCGTTTGATTCCTATTTTGTTCAGGAAATCAAATACTATTTGTGTTACACCTAGTAATTTACTTAACTCATAGCACTATCTAGGATCAATTGCCAGAATCTGAGGTGGTTCTGGTGTCTCAGTGGGAACAGTGACATTGGTCACAATGACTTGTGGCTTCTGTTTAGACCACTGGCCACTGATTAGCCACTGGGGTCTATCGAACCACATCTCAATTATGGCTAATTACCTTAACGTCAATGCTTTGAAAAGGTAGTCAGCTGGATTTTCCTTGGTAGGTACATAGCTGTTACCTTGCTGACAATTCTCGTATTTCAGTAATGCGATTACTTATGTAGATAGTTTTGTTATTATCATTTCATACCCACTGTAAGACTGCCTCATTATCTTACCATACCACGTTTTCAGTAAAGTGAAGGTTATTTAATGTTTTGGTCAGGTAATGAGCAAATCTAACTCCTAACAGTAAGGCAGTTAATTCTAACTGTGGCAATGACCGTTTCTTTAAAGGTGCCACCCTAGCCTTGGATGTGAGCAGCATGGCCTGCTCATTTGTTACTAAATAGGCTACAATGCCATACGCCTTTCCTAGGGCATCACAAAACATGCAGCTTTTACCAGGTTGATCAGGTTTTACTGTATTACAAGGGATCTTAAGGTTGTTTAGGATACTTAGATTCATTGTTAAATCTTGCCATTTTTCTAGTAAGGCATTTGATAATGGATCATCCCAACCTATTTTATTTTGTCAGCATTCCTGCATAAGCAGTTTACTCTTAATTAACAAGGGGCTTACTAGTCCCAAAGGGTCAAACGGTTTGCTGACTTGTAATAACAGTTACCTCATATTTAAAACACTTTTCCGCATCGGGTGCGCGAGCCCCACGCTACCCCAAGTTGGTTTCAATGTTTCAAGGGAGTGCACGGTAATTCTGAAAAGTGTATACTCTTTTCAACTTTGTCACCTCAATTCTCGTCCAAGGTTTTTCAATTTGGTATCATTGTGTTCGCAATAGAATTCTCTACAGGACTAAAGGCATATAAAGTCCAAAAGCCCAGCATACCATCCACAGCAAACAGAGAAAGTGAGTGCATGTTAACCGGGAGTGCACAAGAACAATAAAATGTGTACACCCCTCTCACTTTTGTCACCTCAATTCCCATCCTAGGCCTTTCATTTTGGTATTGTGTTCACAATAGAATTCCCAACAAGAGTATATGCATAAAAAGTAAAAATCCCGTAGCGTGCTCCACCCGCTGACATGATGAAAGTGGCCTAGAAAGAGAGCACTGCGCCACCCCAAGGCGCCTCATTACATTTGAAAGCGCGGTACTACTGAAAAGTGTATACTCTTTTCCACTTTGTCATCTCATTTCTCGTCCTAGGTTTTTCAATTTGGTATCAATGTGTTCGCAATAGAATTCTCTACAAGACTAAATGCATATAAAGCCCAAAAGCCCAGCAAGAAAGTGAGAAAGTAAGAGCGTATTACCCAGAATCGCACAAGCGCAATAAAATGTGTACACTCTTCACTTTAGACATCTTAATTCTCATCCTAGGTCTTTCATTTTGGTAACTGTGTTCGCAATAGAATTCCCTACAGGAGTATATGCAAATATAAAGTCCAAAAGCCAGGCGTACCACCCACAGCAAACAGAGAAAGTGACGGAGCGTAACCCCAGTGAGCGCCAATAAAATGGGTATGCTCTTTTTAGTTTTGTTACCTCAATTCTGGTCCTAGGTCTTTCATTTTGGTATCAATGTATTTGCAATGAAATTTCCTACAGGAGTATATGCATATAATATCCAAAACCGTGGCGCGCCCTTCCCGAAGCCGCCGCCAACGCAATGCGTCGTTACCGAAAATGCGTCTAATAAAAAAACGATGCAATGCCGAGTCGTTACTGAGCAAAAGTGTTAAGTTATCGATATCTGATTCCACCAATTTAAAAGTCAACTCATCTGAAGTTGTATCCCACTCAACTCCTGGTAACTTTAGTTTCTGAGGTACCTTGTAGTCGAAAAGTTCATCTTCAATTAGTTGATTTAATTTAATATTATTGGAGGACCACGACTGGAGAGGCATATATTGATTAGCCTCATGGTATATGTTTAACACTTTTTCTTTACTGCTAGTAGTTCCGTGGAAATTATCCACATACAAGTTTTTGCTAATTTCAGTTTTATTTGGGTTATTAGACTTCTTCAAATGAGTATCTAAGGTTACTTGAAGTAGAAACAGGGAAGAAGTAGCACTAAACAAGACTTATGCAAATCTGCATGTAACTATTTCACTGCAGGGACCACTAAGGTTCCTTGATCCATAGGAACTTGATATAATTATGGTCTTCTTGTAGACCTACCCTAAGGAATGCCTTGCTAATATTGGCCGTGTATGTATAAGTCCCTATACAAAATCTTAACAGCACATCATATAGCCTCCGTGTTAGGCAAAGGCCTGTCTGAAGGCATTCATTCAATAAGACACTATTTGGTATAGCTTTACCACTACAGTTAAATACAATCCTTATAGGAATAGTAACTGAATATTTAAGGATGGCATGATGTAGTAACTAGTGTCCCTCCTTATGGCGATCATCTGTTACAACTTCAATAATTTGTTATCGAGTTGACGTTGAATTATTTCATATTACAATTTTAGTTTATCAGGTTGTCTGTTCAAGTGTAACACACCTGTGATTTCATTTGGTTTAGTGCCATTAAATGATTTACTGGAAACTGCTGATGGTTCAACTTCCATTGCAACCTGACCCAGTATTGATTTTCTTTGTAGATAACCGAGTCTAAGTACAGATGATATGTCCATGTATCGTCTGGACTAGGTTGCTCAGGGACAATGCCTAAAATGTCTAGATCCCATAATTTGTGTATGTGGGGGGGGGGAGGGTCGAGCTCATCCTCGGACATGTCACTGAATTTAAGTGGTGACTGCTCCAAGCCTAGTCAAACAAACCATCACTGGGTTGACTTGATTGATGTCCACAGTTGTGGGCTGCCTTTGACTCGATACTGGGCCAGTGAGCAATTTGCCTCCTGCAGACATTAGCAGGTTCATTTCCTGCTGTTTAGTGCTTCCAGTTATGTATTTGTGGTAATAGTCTGCACGTAAAAGTATGCTTATATCGGTGAGGTGGTCTGACTTGATTTTATTATCAGTGAACTTAATGACTTGTTCTTGGAGAAGTTTGGCTGTTTTCCTAGGCCTATAAAGCTATAGGTCACATGGAATTTTGCCAATCACTATAGCTTGTACTGGTCTGGCATAACCGCCAAAACATTCTAATGGTCGAAGTACTTTATAATTTTGTGGTCCCCTGTTTGTCAGGATCCCTGAGATGTTCAATTTTACTTGTATCAATTTTAGTTTTAAGGCATCTGCCATCTGCTTGGTGATAAACGTCTTTTGAGATCTTTGATCAAACAGATCACGAGCGGTGATCCTGGACCTTTTATTGCCCAGGTGTAATTGAGCAGTAAGTAGAGTCATGTTATTGTCAGCCTTGGTGATTAGTATGTTTTATATCCTGTCGTACTTTACAGTACTGCACGGTGGTAGAAGTTTCTTCTTTCACCTGGGATTTGGGTGACCTAGGTCTGGTGTTCCCACACAGCACTGTACGGTGGTGACCCTTATGGCACCTGTTGCATGTGCATAGTGGTGTCGCACAGGTACTGGGGTCATGTGATTTTAAGCATCTGGTGCATCTATGCAACTCTTTAAGCCGCTTTATTCTAGAGGTACGATCAGGGGTAAGTTTGACATGTGTAAAATGAATGTTCCCTTTAACAGAACAAATAGTCTCTCCATCCTACAGTAGTTTTAGGAGGCACCGCCTTGGGTGACACACTGACTAGGTTTGGAGGGACTCACTGTGTACGTACCTACAGTGCTGTTTTTCCACCTTGGAGCGGTAGAAGATGTTTTATGTTTAGTAGTTTCATTTATGGCACCCTTTGGTCTCACTGATTTGTCAGTGGTTGATATGTTAGTGTCAGATCTTATTCTGTCATGTCCTTTCAGCCGATTGACAGTTATTCTTAATCCCTGAAAAATCTCATCAAGGGATAGAATGTCTGTTCTATAATGAGAACAGATGGAGACTAGAATTTCTTTGGGGAATTTTATCTGAATCTTAAATTTTAACACCCATTATGCCCTAGGTATATCTGCTATCGTGTCGCTACACCCTGTGGCTACACAGGGTCGATGCACGTGGTTGTGGCAGGACCACATGTGAGCAAGTTGGGTGATCTTCAGCTTCAGTGCTTCAGCCTGGGGAGTGTGCATGTGGTCGATTGTGAATGAGGAGACCGCTAAAGTGAATACTCAGATTTACGTATTGGAGCAGTTGTCCAAGTGTTGATAAATCAGATACCAGCTGTGGTTGTCCCAAACACTTTTCTAGGTGAGGGAAGCCAGTGGGAGAGGCGAACCTTTATTGACGTCAAGTTGCAGCTGTGGCAGGGCACAGACTGTAAGGACGTAAGTGTGTATGATATACACAGTAACACAAGTAGATGTGTATATAGTACAAATTGTGTGTTGACTGGCTCCATTAGGTAAACCAGTCACGTGGAGCTTTTCCATTTAAATGTTATTTTGATCTGACGTTTCTATATATGTATATGTGTGTGTGTGTGTGTGTGTGTGTGTGTGTGTGTGTGTGTGTGTGTGTGTGTGTGTGTGTGTGTGTATGCATGTGCTACCGGGGCGGCGGGAGGACGCGTGGAGGAGGCTCTGTTTACCGAGCCATTACCTTGGGACATCCTGGCGTCATCGTGCCAAGCCTTCACAAAGTACTGTGTGAATGTCCTGGGAAGGTGCAGGAGTGGCGGCAAGTGCCTAGAGTAGACCATCTCAACAAAAACGGATCAAACACGTGGGTTTGCAGTGTATGGAATAGAACGGCAGTGAGGGCCATGCTGGCGCCCTCTAGGCCTCCCACATCTAAAGTGTGGGGGGAGAGGGTGGTGGTGTTCGGTCGGGCGAGGGGAGGGGGTCACCCATGTGCCACCCAGTGTTATAGAAATATGTTTGGGAAAGAAAAATAAAAATAAAAATAATGTTCAAAGCTAATAGAGCTCACAGTGTGTCGGATTACAAGTGTATGATTCATTCACCATTGTGCAGTGATATACAAGAAAATTATATCAGTGTTTAAGTGTCACCCTAACCCCCCCCCCCTCAAGCCGAGCGAGGCCCGGTCAACCACCACATCCCCCCCGCCCACCGGCCTCACTGCACCACTGTACCTCCTGCCATCCCACCACCCTGCGCCTGGGCGTCTCCCACCCACCTATTCACTGCACACACAGTGCTTGTTGCAGGGATGTGTTGCCCTCCATGCACCCAGATATGGCACAGGTCACAGCAAGCATTCAGGTTCCTCCCAAAAGGGAAGGAGACACAAGTACTCATACGAGTGGTGAGTGCGAGGGACAGCTAGCCACCCCTGCCGCCACCACCCCTGTCATCCCTCCCACGCCGGCCGATGTCTCAGACCGCCCGGGGGATGGAGGGGACTCCACCAACTAACCAGGAACCCCTCAGCCAAGAACACGGTCCTGGGAACAGTGCATCCAGACGTGCAACCTGAGGACCCAGATCCAGAGGAACGTGTCTGGTGTGTGACGAATCTCAATGCATTAGAAACGATGGAACCCTACGTCAACACATCAACTGTGAGGGTTCACAGACGGTACCTGTAGAGAGAAGGCCCACAGGTCCCCCCCGGCACCCCCACACATTCCAGCAAACTTCATGTCATCAGATAACCTCCTGGGGGCCATCAAAGCATCCACCACCAGAACTCTTCCCCATATTCCTAAAGCTGCGTGCCCATTTGCAGCAGGGAAATATACAGACCTTCTAAGGAAAGTGAATGAACGGTCTGCAAATCTTAATGCTGCGGCCACCATCAGAGCATACCATAATTTGCTCCTGTTTGGGAATATTTGCTTTGGCGTACCCGCAAGAGGAGGCAAGTCACTAGCCTCGTCAGTCACTAGGGCAATAAATAATTTCCCCAGAGCTAACAACTTGATCCCAATCCCTCCTCAATGCAAAAACCGTCGTGGCAGACTCAAGAGTTCCAATGACAATTTTAAACTAGAAACACAAGTTACCAAAAAAACTGAAGGGGGCAACACAGTAGGAGCAATTAGGTTACTTACCAGCGAAAACACAATCGCCCCTAGAAATCCCGCTACTGCCTTCTCACTGAGAGAGATGCACCCTCCTAGAGTACTGTGGGAACCCACTGCTCGGGACACAAATGCCCCAGACATGGGACCTCTATTCCTCCAAGCGTCAGAGGTATACAAAGCCATCATGTCATTTCCGCCAGGCTCAGCAGGGGGATACACTGGAGTAAGACCTCAGCACCTCAAGGAGATGGTAAATCCAGTTCTCGGAGAAGTTGCCGAGACACTATTGTCAGAGGTCACGAAGTTTGTCAACGACTGCCTCTCTGGGTTGAACCCAGATACAATTAAACCCTTTTTCTTTGGAGCATCCCTTTGTGCCCTTAAGAAGAAGGATGTTGGAGTCAGACCCAGTGCCGTGGGTAACACTTCGGCGCCTTGTTGCTAGGGAAGCTGTCAGAAAAATTAGCATAGACGCTGCAACGTGGCTTCGACCCCCATCAACTAGGTTTTGGTGTCCCTCATGGCTGTGAAGCAGCATCTCATGCAGCGCGAGCCTATATCAAGCACCTCCCAGAAAATAAGGCATTAATTAAATTAGACTTTAAAAATGCATTCAACCAGGTAAAAAGGAATGTGATACTGGAAGCAGTTCGAACAAGCTTTCTTTCTCTACTCCCCTTCGTCTCAGTAGGGAATCGACGCTGTTTTTTGGGGAACATGAAGTTGTTTCCGCAGAAGGTGTCCAGCAGGGAGACCCGCTTGTCCCTTTCCTTTTTTGCATGGCTGTTAAAGAGGTCACAAGCAGGTTCACCAGCGAACTCAATATCTGGTTCCTGGACGATGGCACCCTGGCAGGGACACAGGAGTCCCTGCTAGAAGATCTACAGCTGGTGAAATCTAAGGGAGAGGAGTTAGGACTCACACTAATCCCATCAAAGTGTGAAATCATCTCATCTAGCCAACCAATCATAGATGCAGTACGAACCTTATTGCCAGGAGCCCAAGTGATCGCTCCCACCGACAGTGTTCTGCTAGGGGCACCTCTGGGCTAGAGTGCCATTGAGGTAGTCCTCGAAGAAAGCTGAACGACCTGAGGAGGATGGAAGAAAGAATAGGGGATTTGGACGCCCACAATGCTTTGTACCTTCTCACAAGGTGCCTGGCTTTGCCCAGACTGACCTATTTTCTAAGGTGTGCTCCCTCCTTAACAGAATATGACTCACTCCTAAGATCAATAACCGTGAAAGTGTTAAACCTCTCCCTGCAAGATGACCAATGGGACCATGCAACACTCCCAGTTAGACTTGGGGGTATAGGTATTCGCAAGGCTACACAGTTAGCATTGCTGGCATTCTTATCCTCGACTAGTGCTACAGGTGAATTAGTTAAGGAAATACTACCGGAATACCTAAGAGGCTCCATTGGGATTCATGATCCCAAATTCGCGGAAGGAGCCGGTCAGTGGGACACTTGTCAACTCTCACCCTCGACCGACTTTTCCAAATGACTGCAAACAATCCAAATGGGATAGCCCCATAGTGGAAAACATCGCCACATCATTGCTGGAGGCAGCTTCCAGGAAGGACAGAGCGCGTCTTCTAGCTGTGCAAGCGCCCCATGCCGGGGACTTCCTGTTGGCAGTCCCTAATTCTGCCTTGGGCACCCGCCTGGACCTTCGGACCCCAAGTATTGGTGTTGCCCTATGCCTTGCCATCCCTATCTCCACCAAGCACTGGTGTATTTGCGGCCATGCACGGGCAGACCAATACTGCAGCCATGGTCTCATCTGTTGTAAAACACAGGGAAAGATTGCCAGACATGAAGCAGTCAATGACATCAAGAGAAATTTGGCTACAGATGGGTGCCCAGCACAAGGGTAACCTCCGTTGTGCAGCCTGACAACAGCCAAAAACGGCCAGATGGAGTCACCCTGCAGCCATGGAGGGAAGGTAAACCAGTCGTATGGGACTACACGTGTGCATCTACATTAGCTGATATCTACTTACAGCACATCTGAGGGAGGCGAGGCGGCCACCTTCAGGGAGACCCAGAAAACCAACAAGTACAGGGACCTAGAACGTTGTTAGAGGTTCGTGCCGATGGGCTCTGAAACTCTGGGCGCCTGGGGTAAATGTGCACTTATATTCCTGAAGGAGGTGGGTACCCTGGTACTTTGGTTTGTCTTCGGGTCAAAGCACCCAATCTTCTGCAATCCGACCGAAGGAGGATAAAGAGGGCCATAGTTCCTCTAGCACGGACTTCGTTGCTGAGTTGGGACCTCAGCAGCAGTTCTCGTCACCAGTTGACACTCGCACCCCTACACGTCGGTCAGAGATGATGATATTTACTTAGGTAGGGAATTAGCTTTCTTTTTACAGAGCACAAAGTTCGCTAATTCTTTAAGTATCATATTTCACATAGTGGGAAAGCCTTGCTTATGTCCTATAGAGACTCGGCAAGGTATGCCTACATTCTTGGACTACCTAATTCACTTTTGGAGCAATTAAATGTTTCATTTGTTTTAGAAACTCAGTTTCACTTAGGATTTTCTTGCCCTTATTCTCTTACATTGAGTACCGGGTACAAGATTTTCTGCGACTTTGATTGACTAATCATTTACCATCCTATAATTAACTTTAATTGTGAAAGATTAAATTCCACAGATTAGTTACCAGTTTCCACGTTATCCTGTTTCTGACATTTACCATATCACAACTATATTCGTTGTACATTTATTTGCTATCTTTCACCATGTTTCGTCTCCAAGCTTTCCGTAACGATCCAGCAGGTGAAATAGGGACCTTATGTCGTGCCAAGAGGACTGAATTACAAACTCTTGCACACGAGTATCAACTAGATGTTCCCCATGGAGCCAACAAAAATGAATTACATAACTTAATTATGGATCACCTCTTAGATGAAGGGACAATTGACTCTGAAACTCACGAAACTTATTCTATTGCAGATAAACATGATTTGGCAACTATGAAACTCAAGCTCGAACTTGCCAAGATCGAGCGGGAGCAACCAAAAGAAGCAGCGGCCATCAGGAAGGAAGAAAAAGAACGAGAGGTCGCCCTGGCGAAAGAAGCCCTACAAATGAGGAAGGAAGAACAGGAACGAGAGATGGCCCTCAAAGAACGAGGGGCTGCCCTCAGGAAGGCCGAACAAGAACGAGAGACTGCACTACTCCGTGAGCGTGAGCGAGTACAGCTAGAAGCAAAACAACGTCTCCTGGAGATGCAGCACGAGCATGACAAGAAGCAAGCTGATGTGGCTCTAGCATGTCGTCGACAAGAACTAGAGTTGGAAACTACACACCACACTCAGCGCCAACAAGCTACCCCTAATCTTCCCATAAGTTTCAATGTCTCCCATGCAAGTAAGTTAATTCCATCATTCGTAGAGACAGAGATCGACGTCTTTTTCACCACTTTTGAGACCCTAGCTAATAAACTTAGCTGGCCTGCAGACCAATGGTCTACCCTTCTCAGAGTGCATCTTACAGGTAGAGCTGCAGTTACTCTCAGTACCTTAGCGTCTGAGAATGACTACCAGACCCTGAAGCAAGCAGTGTTGGACGCCTACCTTCTCTCCACCGAAAGCTACAGACGAAAATTCCGTGATCATCTTAAGACAAGTACCACCACCTTTCTAGAATTTGCCAATACCAAGAAAAGATATTTTATGAAATGGCTGGAAGCAGCACATGTCTACATTTGCAGAACTCATCAACCTCATGGTAGTTGAGGAATTCTTGAGACGTGTTCCCCCTTCCGTCCGCTTATATCTAGCAGATAAAGAAGAAACCGACTACATCAAATGTACGAAGTCGGCTGACACCTACAGCCTCATCCACCGGCTGACACCATCACCACCTCCCAGTAAGAAGTCTTGGTACAGATACGATAAAGTGAGTACAGATGAAGCGAGCTCACAATTGTATTGCAAGTATTGCAAACTCTATGGACATACCATAGATAGATGTGTGAAGGCTCAATACAAGAGCAATGAATCTACTAAACCCAAACAGACTCCTCCGGTAAGCCTGTGATGAATGTTGGTGTTCATGTTAATGATCTTTCTCTCTTCAGTAAACACCTGTATCCTGGAACTGTCTCTACCAACGGTACAGATTCGGAGGGACGTTTCAAATTGAAGATCTTGAGGGACACAGCGGCTCTTCAGTCCATTATCATGAAATCGGCTGTGCCTAACGTCACCTACACCGGGGAAACCGTCCTTATCACTGTCCTCACTGCTACCACTCCATATCCACTCGCCAGAGTCCACCTGGATTGTCCCTTCGTGACCGGTGAAGTCCAAGTCGCCATCAGGGAAAAGCCTTTTCCCATGCCTGGAGTGCAACTTCTCCTGGGCAACGACTTGGCAGAGGATCTGCAACCGCCCAACCTGATCATCACGGACAAACCCCAGGTGTGTACTTCTGTAATGGATAATCCCATCTTTGAATATGTTCCAGCAGAGGTTCAAGAAAGTGATCAAGTTTCTCCTCCGTTTTGGTGACCACCCGTGCACAAGCTGCACGACCGCAACCAGCTGACTCTACTACTACCGCTGTCCCTCAAGACCCTCAGAATCTACCTCCAAATCTTACCAAGTTGGAGTTCCGTAAGTTACAGTGGTAAGATCAATCATTAACACCATTATTTTTCCTGGCTGAGACTCAACCTGACAGTATCCCTGGGTTCTTCCTAGAGAATGAGTTGCTCTACCGCAGATACAGACTCAGCAAGCTGAAGGAGGATGACGATTGGGCCAATGTCGAACAACTAGTGATTCCCACCAGCATACGGCCCGATATTCTACACTTGGCCCACGGAGCTCTTTCTCACTATGGTTTCGACAAAACCTACCACAGAATCAGACAAGACTACTACTGGCCAGGTAGGGTAAAAGACGTTAAAAAATACGTACAGCAGTGTCATATATGTCAGATGGCAGGTAAACCTAACATCTCTATTCCCCAGGCTCCACTAAAACCCATCCAGGTGCCTGCGGAACCTTTCCACAGACTCATCATAGACTGTGTTGGTCCTTTACCCCGGACCAGTTCTGGCAACGCATATATATTAACTATCATGTGTCCTACCACCAGGTTCCCCATAACAGTTCCAGTAAAGAACATTACGGCTGCTACTGTGGTGAAACACCTATTGAAGATCTTCACCCAGTATGGATTTCCAAGAGAGGTTCAAAGCGACTGTGGCACCAACTTCACCAGTGATCTCTTCAAGAAGACACTGGAGGAGTTCAACATCACACAAGTACTGTCCAGCCCCTATCATCCTGCTTCAAAGGGTTCTCTTGAACGTAGTCATCAGACTATTAAAGCACTCCTAAAGAAATTCTGCAATGACACCTTGAAGGACTGGGATAAACAACTTTATCTCATTATGTGCATTTTCAGAAGTCTCCCCAATGAGTCTCTAGGAGTATCTCCTTATGAGATGCTCTACGGACGTAAGTGCCGTACTCCTCTCAAAGCTTTCAAAGACTCTACGTAATGCCACCTTCAGTGACCCTCAGAATGTGCCCCAGATTCTTCAAAACTTAAAACACATTCTAGAGAATTGAATTGAACTGAACTATCAGGGGAAAAGCACCAAGCCATTACGACTATATAGCACTTGGAAGGGGTCAGGATAAGGGTTTGGGATGGGACGAGGGGAAGGAATGGTCCCCCAACCACTTGGACGGTTGGGAATTGAACGCCGACCTGCATGAAGTGAGACCGTCGCTCTACCGTCCAGCCCAAGTGGTTGGGACATTCTAGAGAGAGTACGTAAATTTCCTAATGACAATCTATTGAAAACCCAGGAGAGGATGAAGACTCATTTTGACCAAAGCAGCAAATTAAGCTAATTTAAACCAGGAGACTTCGTGTTGGCATATTTTCCTATCCCAGGTTCTCCATTGCAAAACAAGTTTTCAGGACCCTACTGCATCAAGGAGTGCAGAAACAACCACAACTACGTTCTTGAGACTCCAAATAGGCGGCGGAAGACCCAGTTGCGCCACGTCAACCTCCTGAAGCAATATCAAGGTACTCCTCCCACTGTGTTGGTATCAGTCTCGACAGTTAAAGGTCCATACCTCCACAGTGAAACCTTCCCTGCTTCTCCCGAAAGCATTAACATTGAGTTGGTGCTTTCCAAATCGGAAATCCTACCTGATCTTCATCCCAATTTACAGTAGAATAATAGTGCTCCTTTACCATGTTCTAATCCTATTCTCGCCTCGCCAGATGTCACGGAGCCTTTCATCCTCCATGTCAACGCCAGTGGTACCGACATCGGGGATGACCTGATGCAACAACGAGGCGAGGAGATTCTACCTGTTAGCTACTACAGCTACAAGGAACTACAGCACGATCGAAAGGGAGCTACTGATCGTCCTGAACTTGCAGCACTTCGAACCATACCTGAAAAGTGCTAGGTCTACCACCATCTACTCGGACCACAATCCCCTAAACTTCCTGCAGCAAGCCCAATTCAACAATCGACGGCTTCTACGATGGGCTTGATATCTGCAGAATTTCAATCTGGAGATCTCTACATCAAGGAGTCTGACAACATCATAGCAGACGCCCTCTCCAGAGTCTATGAGGTAGAGGCTGCTCCACCTACCACTCTACCTCCTGAAGACGTAACTTCACCCGGAACCACAGGCTTCGGGGGCGAGTTGTGATGATAATCTCTTTCAAGAGAGATTGAGCCTGCTCTTCCCTACTTAAAGTTACGTCAATTCTACAAGTACAAGATGCTACATTCAAGATACGTCACCGGTAGCACAAAACGTTTTGACCAGGAGGCAAAACATACCCAGGAACCCCCCTACTCCACACCCCCCCCCATACCGGCTCGTCATCAACCAGCAAACTACCCATTCCAGCCTGCCTCCTCCTGATTGGTGACTCGCCGACCGCGCACCTGCACCCTGCATCTCAGCGCCATCTAGCTGAGTCGACGTCTGAGCTTGACCAGCTATCAACTGCAGAATATTCTTTGTGCTCTTAGAGTTGACATCTCTCTCTGGCATACTAAGCTCTCTGGCTTTCGTATACTAAGGGAGGTCTCAGCTAAAGCCAATATTCTCAGCACCATTTCACATTATAATATTTAATCTATTGTGTTTTTGCATTTATCTTTGTCATTTTTTGCACCAGTCATTTACCCGAGATGTGTCTTTATTTTCATTTATGTTTAAAGTAAATATATTAAAGTTTCATTGTTCATACTTTGTGTTTTACGTGTTCTTCCCTCAAACTTACCACAGACAACAGGCAAGCAGTCTATCTTTTTTTGTAAGTGTGACCAGGCATTGACACCTGCCATTGGAGGACTGCCGAACACCAACACTCCAACACTTTCCCGTCACAATATATATATATATATATATATATATATATATATATATATATATATATATATATATATATACCATTAAGGCATGTTCGCATATATATATATTATAAATATATATATATATATATATATATATATATATATATATATATATATATATATATATATATATGTCGTACCTAGTAGCCAGAACGCACTTCTCAGCCTACTATGCAAGGTCCGAATTGCCTAATAAGCCAAGTTTTCATGAATTAATTGTTTTTCGACTACCTAACCTACCTAACCTAACCTAACCTAACTTAACTTTTTCGGCTACCTAACCTAACCTATAAAGATAGGATAGGTTAGGTTAGGTAGGGTTGGTTAGGTTCGGTCATATAACTATGTAAATTTTAACTCCAATAAAAAAATTGACCTCATACATAATAGAATGGGTAGCTTTATCATTTCATCAGAATAAAATTAGAGAAAATATATTAATTCATGAAAACTTGGCTTATTAGGCAAATCGGGCATTGCATAGTAGGCTGAGAAGTGCATTCTGGCTACTAGGTACGACATATATATATAACTGAAAACTCACACACCTCAGTTCCATATAGTCCTGGGGCCATTAAGGCTTGTTCGCATATATATATACATATGTCGTACCTAGTAGCCAGAACGCACTTGTCAGCCTACTATGCAAGGCCCGACTTGCATAATAGGCCAAGTTTTCATGAATTAATTGTTTTTCGACAACCTAACCTACCTAACCTAACCTAACCTAACATTTTCGGCTACCTAACCTAACCTAACCTATAAAGATAGGTTAGGTTAGGTTAGGTAGGGTTGGTTAGGTTCGGTCATATATCTACGTTAATTTTAACGCCAATGAAAAAAAATTGACCTCATACATAATGAAATGGGTAGCTTAATCATTTCATAAGAAAAAAATTAGAGAAAATATATTAATTCAGAAAAACTTGGCTTATTAGGCAAATCGGGCATTGCATAGTAGTCCAAAAAGTGAGTTCTGGCTACTAGGTACGACACACACACACATATATATATATATATATATATATATATATATATATATATATATATATATATATATATATATATAAACTGAAAACTCACACACCTCAGTTCCATATAGTCCTGGGGCCATTAAGGCTTGTTCGCTTATATACACACACATATATATANATTTCTCCACCATCTGTGAAGCTGGCAGACTTACTACAAGCTTGCAGCGTGAGGACTTAACCACCAGCTGTGTAGCATGCAGACTTGACCACCATCTATGTGGGGTGCAGATTTCACCGCCAGATGTGTAGTGTGCAGCTTCCCAACCAGCTGTGAAGCGTGCAAACTTCAACACCAGCTTTGTAGTGAGCGAACGTGTGCAGCAGCTGTGAAACGAGCAGACATCACCAGCAGATGTGTAAAATGAACATTACACACCAGCTGTGTAGCGTGGGACTTCACCACCAGCTTGTGTAGCGTGGGGACTTCACCACCAGCTGTGTGCGTGGGGACTTCACCACCAGCTGTGTAGCGTGGGGACTTCACCACCAGCTGTGTAGCGTGGGGACTTCACCACCAGCTGTGTAGCGTGGGGACTTCACCACCAGCTGTGTAGCGTGGGGACTTCACCACCAGCTGTGTAGCGTGGGGACTTCACCACCAGCTGTGTAGCGTGGGACTTCACCACCAGCTGTGTAGCGTGGGGACTTCACCACCAGCTGTGAAGCGTGAGGACTTCACCACCAGCTGTGTAGCGTGGGGACTTCACCACCAGCTGTGTGGCTCGGATACTTCACCACCAGCTGTGTAGCGTGCAGTCTTCATTACCAATTATGTAGCATGCCAAAGTCTCTTTCAGCTGTGAAACAAGCAGACTTAATTACCTGTATTGTAGCGTGCAGAAGCTGTTCCAGCTCTGTAGCTTGCAGAAGTTACCTGCACCGTCCTCACTCGCACTGGGAGTCACTTCCACAGACCTTTCACATACAGAGTTTTGGGTTATTTCCTCTACCCCACCTGGAACTGCAGTATTTACAACGGGTTCATTTCCTGGTGAAATGAAATGTCCATTAATAGAGGACACTGTCCTCTGTTAATGGCGGAAAGTCATGTTCACGAAAATGTTGATATGTTGTTGCCTCTACCCGGCAGGCAGCAGCCATGTGACCAGTACGCCCACACTTAAAACAAGTTTTCAGTTGTCCACTATATATAAATTTAATATATTGACCTGCAACTTACACTGATGAAGGAATATTACGGTGAAGTTCCATTTTTACTGTTCTTGTTCCATTGAAACACCATTTTCCTGGTCCATAGGTATATTTATTGAAACGAACATTGTCCACTTTTCCATATTGTTCCAGTATGTGACTAATAGTTCTATTCAACATTTCAAATGGTGCATCCCTCACAGAAACGAACGCAAACGTTTTGCTCAAATTAAGCACTTGAACTGATCCTTTCCCATTAGGCCCCCCTCGCCATCCAGCCCGTTGGCGTCGTGAGGGGGCTGCGTAGAAGGCTGCCGGAGTGTGTTGCTCCGTGGGACAGTCCTTTGTCCTTTTGTGGCCTTGCACTCCTGCTGCTCTAATTGTTCCGGATCACTTTTCCTTTTCATTATTTCGTTTTTCTCCCCCCTCTTCTCCTATCTGCTTGTCGTTTTCCTGCCGACCTTTTGCTTGTTTTGGATTATTCCTTTGGACTTCTTCTATTTTGACGCCCAGGTGCTTGGGGAGGCATACTCTTGCACCTGTAGAACTGTAGTACCCAACGTATCGAGCAAGGGGAACCTTTTATTGTCAATCCCCCTTTCGTCGCTGAACCCGATCTCGACGGACTGACGGTTCTTAAGGTGGCGTTTGTGGGGCGTATACTCACGACGCACCCCTAGGGGGCCCCGGCATGATCGGCGATAGCTTCCTGTTGGGTGTCCTGCCTCTAATTGTGGCTCCATGGTGGGTATGGGGGCACATTCGTGGATGAATTTATCACTCTTCGTCCATATGTCGTTGAATGGAATGTTTCTGTTGTACCCTCTCGGGCTCGTGGGGTGGGCGACCAAGCCCCCGAGTCGGCCTGTCTTGGAAACCGGCTCTGTAGCCTCCGCTGCGTTGGGCCCCTGACCTTGCTCCTCCTTTGACCCTCCTGACTTCTTCCCCCAGTTCCCCTCCCTCCTCTGTGGTTGGGTCGAGCCTCAAGCCCCCAGTGGTGACCACTTCGTCCCCTGGTGCGGCTAAGCCTCTCGTTGTGACTGCTGCGCCTTTTGTCCCTCTCTCTCTCTCTGGGGGTTCTCAACGCCGTCAGCGCCACGGCCACACTCGCTCGTCTCCCTCCTGTACTGATGCGTATCAGGCCTTGTTTGGTCCTGCTTCATGGGCCAAATACTTTTATCTCCTCCCTCTTGATTCCGCGCCTCCTGACGGTTTCTCCCTCCATCGGCATCTCGTTGATTCCGTGGATGCGTCTGTTACCTTCAACCCCACTCGTCTCGATACACGTGTCGTTGCTGCTCCTTCTCAGAACGCTCGGTTGAATGCCAGTGTTGGCACTATTCTCCTCCCGCCCCATGTTGCAACCGGTGTTCGGAATCTGCAGGACTGTCACGATGACATTCAGCATATCATTGATGCCCAAGGCCATTCTGTCCTCCAGGTTGACTCGTTTACTCGTCCCCCTCGTGGTTGTCGCCGTCAACCCCTTCGAGTTGTGAAGATCATCTTTGATGGTAGGACCCTTCCATCCTCTGTCATTCTTCTGGTGCCCTCTGCTGCTCAAACGGCTGTCTCCTCTCCTTTGTGTGGGGGTGAAGGTCATTCTAAGTCGGAGTGCACTTCTCCCCAGGCTCGTTGCCTCAACTACGGTGAGGCCCATCCTACCTTCTGCCGTGCGTGTATCCATTACAAGCTTGAGGCAGCTGTCCTCAACTTGAAGCACCGGGAGCGTTTATCTTTCTTGAGGCGAGAGCCAGGTTCGCCGGCTCCCGCCTTATGCTAATGTCTTTTATGCTCGCATGTTGCGCTCTTCCTCTCCTCGTCCTTCCCACCTTCCTCAGACTCGCAACCGTTTCCGGGTCTTGGACCCTGATACGCCCACTGCCCCCTCCTCTGTTCCTTTGAGTTCTGTCCCGCAGGGTACCCCTCCTGGTCCTCTGTCTGGGGTTCCCCTTCTTTCTACCCGGTCTGTCATGTCTCCTGTGTCTACGTCCTCGTCTCCCTCCGATCCTCCTTCCCATCCTTCTCCTCCATCTCTTGACTCTCCCCATCGCCTGTCGGTGCGGGCTGATGTCCATCGCTCTCCTAACGGCTGTTGTGTGTGCTCTCGTTCAGCTTCTCCTGTTGAGACGCTGGAATCCAGTGCCCGGTATGTAGTTGCTGGGACGCTGGTCTCTTTAAATCAGAAGCGTAAGCCTGGCTCCTCTCTTTCCTCCTCCCCGACGGGTAAGAAGGCTTCGCTTTCCTCCTCTGCCCCTACTACTGACTCTATCGCTCCTTCCCCTCCCATTTCGGTGGTTGCGCCCCTGTTCCAGCTGTGGGGGTTTCTTTGGCCCCTGTTTCCCTCTCGGTTGCTGCCCTTGCTGAGGTGTGCTCCCCTCTTTCTACTCCCCCTCTTCCTGCTGCTGTCCTTGACTGCTCCTTTCGGTTGTCTCCTCCTCTTCCTGCTCCTCCTCCGGACCCCGCCCGTCCACCTCTGGTCTGTTCTCCCGCTTCCTTCCCTCTGTCTTTGCTCAGTTTACCCATGCCCCCTAACCCTGACTTTGCTGACCCTGATCCCGACCCTGATCTTCTTTAACATGCTATGTTGTTCTTTTGCCTTTGTTCTTCCTTGTTCTCTGTTGTTGTCCTTTATCTTCTCGTCGATGTCTATTCTTCAATGGAACGTTCGAGGTTATTACGCAAATTTCCTTGAACTCCAACTTCTGATTTCGCGGTTTTCGCTCCTTTGTGTCCGTCTCCAGTAGCCGATGCCTGGTGCTCTTCCTGGTCGCTTTTGTGGCTATTCCTTTCTCTCCCCCCCCCCCCACAGCTGTTGGTGGGGCTCCTAATTCTTTTGCTCTCTTGATTCACTCTGATGTTCCCTTTGTCCCCTTACTTTTTCCTTCACCTCTCCATTGTTCTGCTGCTCGTTTCTTTGTGGGGAAATGGTACACAGTTTGTTCCATTTACCTACCCCCCCCCCCCCCGAGTCCTGCTTTCTCTTCCTGTTCTGAAACACCTACTGGACTCCTTACCGGAGCCTGTGCTCCTGCTGGGTGATTTCAGTTGTCGTCATTCCCTTTGGGTGATGTTCTGATGAACACCTGAGGTCGCCTTCTTGAGCCGTTTATCCTCTCTCCTTCCCTGTCTCTTCTGAATTCTGGTGAGCCCACGCATTTGGACTCTCGGTCTCGTACCCTGTCCTGTCTTGATCTTTCTCTTTGCTCGTCTTCTCTTTACTTTGATTTCACGTAGCAGGCTCTTGATGACCTCCATGGCAGTGACCACATCCCCATCCTTGTTACCTTTTTCTCTTTTCACCCTCCCCTCTCCTTCCCTAGGTGGCAGCTTGCTGAAGTGGACTGGAACCTCTTTACCCTCAGTGATGCTCTGTCTGACCCCTCCCTTCTGCATCTTCCTCGCTCTCTCCTCCTTTTTCATGACAGTCTAGGACGCTGCCCTCTGCTCTATTCCTCGCTCTTCCTCTCGGGGTCCACGGAAGTGCATTCCCTAGTGGAATGCAGATTGTGCTCGTGCTGTCCGCTGTAAGCATGCAGCCTGGAAGAGACACCGCCGTCGGCAGACGACCGATTCTTTTCTTTTCTTTCGGAAGGAGTGCGGTGGCCCGTAGGACCATCCGTATGGCTAAACGTGAATGTTGGGCATCTTATGTCTCCACCATTACGTCCGAAACTCCTCTGCCACAGATCTGGAAGCGTATCTGCAAGATAGCGGGTAAGTTCGTTCCCGATGTTTCACTGGTTCTTCACCTTCGTGGTACTCTTGTGGTGGACCCGTTGCAGGTTGCTACCGAACTGGGTTCCCACTTTTCTTCTGTTTTCTCTGGTCTTCATCTTCCCCAATCTTTCCTTCTTCATAAACCTGTCCTTGAATCTCGTCGTTTTGATTTCTGCACTCGTCTTTGACTTCCATGTAACGATCCCTTCTCTGTTTCTAAACTTCGTTCTGCCTTGACCTGCGGTTCTACGGCAGCGGGCTCCGATGGCATTCATTATAAGATGCTTCACCATCTCCCTCCGTGCACGTCTCGGTATTTTCTGAGTCTGTATAATCGGATCTGGGAGTCGTCGTCAGTCCCTGAGGACTGGCTCGATGCTGTTGTCCTCCCTGTTCGCAAACCAGAGTATCTGGGAACATCCCCTAAGGACTTTCGCCCTATTGCCCCCATAAGTTGTGTCTGCAAACTCTTTGAACGTATGATTAACGTTTGTCTGATGTGGTTCCTGGAACACCATCACCTCCTCTCCCCTTCTCAATTTGGTTTCTGCAAGTGCCGCAGCACAGCAGATGTCCTGGTGAACATGGAGGTCAATATTCGTACTGCTTTTGCTGCGAAGACCTCCGTTGTTGCCGTCTTTTTTTTTTTACCTGGAAAAGGCTTTCGACACCACTTGGCATTATCATATTCTATCCCAGCTTCATTCTTTTGGCCTTCATGGTCATCTCCCTCTCTTTCTCCGCAGCTTCCTCTCTCATCGTTCCTTTTGCGTGAGGCTTGGTACCACTCTCTCTCCCAGCAATACGAAGGAGTGCCCCAGGTAGTGTTCTGAGCACTACTCTTTTTTTCTGGTTGCCCTCAATGGTCTTCTTTCCTCTCTTCCTTCAGGCGTCTTCTCCGCTCTCTATGTCGATGATCTTACTCTTTGCTGTCAGGGTGATGATTAGACTCTCCTTCAACGTCGGCTTTAACTTGCGATTGATGCTGTGTCGTCTTGGGCCACCGATCATGGCTTCAATTTCTCTTCTACTAAGACTTGTGCCATGACTTTTACTCGGAAACGGGTCGTTCTTCGTCCCTCTTTTGTCACTTTATGGTCATCCCCTTGAGTACAAAGATTCCGCGAAGGTTTTGGGGTTATTCTTTGACACTCGTTTGTCTTGGTCTCCCCATATCTCTTACCTCCGTGTTGAGTGCTCTAAGGCCCTTACCCTCCTTCGGGTATTGTCCCATACTTCTTGGGGAGCGGATAGGTGCACTCTCCTTGCTTTGCATTCCTCTCTCGTCCTGTCTAAGCTCGATTATGGTTGCCCTGCTTACTCTTCTGCTTCTCCTTCTGCTCTTCGCCGTCTTGATGCTTTGCACCATACTGGGCTGCGCCTCAGTTCTGGTGCCTTTCGTTCGACTCCCGTCCTTAACTTGTATGTTGACACTGGCTTCCTGTCTCTCCAGGACCGCCGTGATCGCTACTGTCTTCGCTATCTTGCACGATCCTTGCAACATCCTTCCTCTCGCCTCTGTCGTGCTTTAACTTTTACCCCTCCTGCGGTTCCTGTTCCTCTTCACCACCTCCCTCTTTCTGTCCAGTTATCTCGCTTACAGGATTCTCTTTCCGTTCGTGTTTCTAATGTTTCTCATCGTGTTGTTCCTTTTTTGCCCTCGTGGAGAGTCCCCCTTCCGCAGTTTTGTACGTCCTTGATCAGAGTCACTAAAGCTTTTACCCCTCCTACAGTTCTAAAACGCCTTTTCCTTGAGCACTTTTCTTCTCACTCCTGCTCCGTTTCTGTCTTCACCGATGGGTCAAAGTCTGCGGACGGTGTTGGCTACTCTGTTGTTTTTCTTGATCGCAATTATATGTGTCGCTTACCTCCGGAGACTAGCATCTTTACAGCGGAGCTTTATGTTATTCTCTATGCTCTTCGTCTCCTGCTTTCTCGTTGTCAGTCTTCCTTTGTGGTTGTTGTTGACTCGTGGTGCCCTCATGGCTCTTGGGTCCTTTAATCCGGTTCATCCAGTAGTTGTCGAGATCCAGCATTGGCTGTTTCTTGTTCACAGTAAGTTTAAGTCGGTTGAGTTTTGTTGGGTTCCCAGCCATATTGGTGTGTCTTTAAATGAGCGTGCGGATGCTGCCGCCAAGGAAGCTGTCCGCTCTTGTCCCATCTCTCATAAAGGCATTCCATATTCCGACTTTTACCCGGTTATCCATTCCTCCATCCTTACCCATTGGCAGGCTTCTTGGTCGTCTGTAACTGGTAACAATAGCCATTCTCCTACCACCGTAACCGGCGGTGGGAAACTGCTCTGGCGAGGTTGCGTATTGGCCATACTCGCTTAACCCATGGTCACTTGATGGAGCGCTGCCCTGCTCCTTATCGTCCTAATTGCATTGTTCCTCTTACGTTCGTGCATGTCCTTCTTGAATGTCCTGACTTCCGGGATGAGTGTATGTCTTGCTTTCCGACTGCCCCTCGCGGTCACTTGTCCCTCAATAGAATTCTTGGTGACCCGGATACTTTTGATATCGTTCGCCTTATGCGTTTTTGTTCTCGTATTGGCATCCTTGGTGATATTTAGCGCCCTCTGATTGTTCTGCACATTTGATGGTGCTACATAGCTTCCCGGTTTGGTGCCTTCTTTTGATAATTACTTGTAGATAGGCCTGTGACACGTCCCTCAGTACAACTGCCTCCGTCGCTTTTCCGTCGTTAACGCACCGGAACCCGCGGCCAACCAGGAAGCCGTTACTTCTTGTAATGCGCACAGGACCGTGAAATTCAGTTATCCCAGCTGATCTGTAATTGGCCCTACGTCAGTTACCATGAGAGACATGCGTTGGGGATCTTCTCGGCTATCGGGACTACAAGTTTCGAGATCTCCATATAGTTGACACCGTAGAAATCCCATCCTACTTTTTTTTTCCTCCCTGTTACTCCAGTACGACTCCTTCAGACAGCCACTTCTGACAGCCACATCAAGTCCGCACGACACAAGGGGGAATCACTCAACAGAGCAACATGTTTGCATGAGCGGCGGCCAGTTAAGGCAAACGATCCTGTCTTGCAATTACGCTCCATTCAATGATGATGACACCAGCAAGGGACACTAAGCATCATGTCTTAGCTTGGTCTTGTCTTCCCCTCCTCTTCTTCTCTCTTCTTTCTTTTTTTCTCTCTTCTTTCTTTTTTCTCTCTTCTCTCTCCCATTGGTCTCTGACAAGCGACCTGGGGTCCACTGGGATTTGTTCGTCTTGGGGGGCCCCTCCTGGGTAGACCAATGGTGGTGGGACAGACTGGAGTCGTTGTTGTTCCTCTTCCATCTTTTACTGGATCGTCCGGGTTCGTCTGCAGAACGACCTGGGGTCCAATGTTGACCGACCAAGAGGCTGCATCTTGGGGTCCCCCCGGGGGTGGTGTTGGTGGAGCCATGACAGCCAGGTATGCTGTCATCGTCGTGGTGGTAATGAGGAGCTCCCGTGAGTGTGGTACAACGCACCCGCCTCCGTCTTCTGTATGTGCGCGCCTTTCCTCTGGTTCCAACCTGGGAATGAACATAAAGGCAACATTATCCGTGTTCCAACATGTCGTGTGAACCTGTAGTTTGTATAGGGTTCACATAGTCCAATCATAATGCTCTCCTCCTACCAACAACTCACAATTTTACTAATACTGGAACTAACCTGGTGGAGCATACAACAGTACCCGAGTAAAGGTAAGGAAGAGAGAATAAAGTCGTCACAACTTTTAACTTGTCACCTAAACAATCTTCACAATAAAATATTGATGCCCCTCGAGACATAAAACACTAGCCTAACTTAACTGTACCGTTCCTAATCTTAAGTACTTAATTAATGGTTAATTAAGTGTATCCTGTTAAGTGACCCTTAACCTACAACCACCTATGTGATCCAGAGTGTTTTCCTCGCTTCTTCACAGGTCAACAACTCCAACCTGTGACCAAACTATCTAACGTCAAGCTTCCCCAACGTGAAGTCTACTGACATACTAGCCTCCCCCTAGTATGCTGTACAATACCAGTACACCTCGGGTTATTGTGCTCAAATGGAGTAAAACAGTCGATTGCAATAATTTGAGCAGAACCACCACTTAAATCTACTTAAGAACTACACCTACCACTCTGCAACTGACCTGGAAACCAGCGGAGGCTGGGTGTCCCCCTGGGACATGTGGGGGCACCTGTCACACTCAGCTGACCTGCACTACCACCAACTGCTAAGTTCCCAAATCGCCAAATATTATCACTAACATAAATCACTACACACGCACGTTCTAGTAAACATTCACTGAACATCACAAAATTCCCAAAATCATTAGAACACATCGCCAGAGAATCACTATCTCCTAACCTGGAAAAAACTCGCTAACTCGCGAATATTAAACACCTGTCAAGATCTCCCTGATAGTGCCTGAGCAGCAAAAGGACACGTGGGACTGAACAATGTTAATTTCACACCATCTACATTAAACATTGTTCAACACCGTTGCCAGCATTGTAACGGGGGGGGGGGGAATTCCATTAGTCCGCCCCCCCCCCAGTTAACGAGACCGGGGGAAACAGCTCTCTTTAGTCCGTTATCCCGCCCCCAGTTAATTAACTATTCTAGAGCTCCCCCAGAGTTCCTAAGGCAACCTCTCTAGCTCAACATCTTGTAACCTAGGTATTTGATTACCTAGGTCCTACAATTACAAGGCGCCGTAACTTGATAAGCTACTCGCATCTCCAGAGAAACTCTAGAAACATTTCACTGCCACAAACGTATAAGAGAAACGAAAGGAAAGAGATGAATAATGAAGTAATTAGTGAGGGTTTGTGGTGAGGGAGGTAGAGAGGTGGGAGGAGCGAGGAGGGTCGTCAGTTGAAAGGGAGAGTTTAGAGAGGGGCGGAGGGAGAGGAGAGAATATACGGAGATGAGTGGAGGTAGAAGTAGAAAAGTAGATAGAAGAAGTAGTAGTGCTGCCACCATCCATTCTTGTCAGTACATACAAGACAAGGAATGGAACTTGTCTGTATCACAAACTTCTCAAAGATGTTATCAAAAGGTCATTACTAGTATGTTTCATCTGTATCATGTATGATTCTTTAATTCAATAATCTCAAGAGTACTTACACTCTAGTTTGTATATTGTATCCAAAAATCCCAAATATAAGAACAAGAACAATCAGATTAAGAACAATTAAAATCAGATTAAAAGTAAGTGAATCGAGTATATATTTCCCAATAAATTCATCAGTTATATTTATTTGGATAGATATCATAATTCAAGCAATCAACCTCAAGGTTCACTGTTACTATACAACGAGAGTCATTACCCAAGAATTCGAGACCGCTACAACTGACTGTCCATGATAGTCACACAACACTATTAAACACGACTAAGTTACCCTCACGTTCACTCACCGAGGACTGAGTCTAAGTTGAATAGAGAGGGGGGGGGGAGAAGAGGGTCTGCAGTTGTCGGGCAGCGTCACCCCCTACCCGACCGACAGCCTATCTCGGCGGCTGTCCTCTGCTCTGCTGACTGTTCTCCTATTGCTTATTCCTCTCGAATCTACAGCTCTCAGAGTATATATTGGGAAACCAAGTAACTAACTCTGCCCACAAGTAAATAGCCCCAAGCTCTCTACCAAGCCACTCCTTAAATGTCTGCATGTTTAACGGACCTAACCGGCTATCAGGCTACAATTATCAGATTGGCAGAAACCAGGTCAACTTCACACGACCTGACCTTGGTCACTTGGTGGTCATTAACACTGTTGAGGTGTGACTTTCAGGCCGACAGAATGGCACCTTTCAAATCCTTGTCTGTGACTCATGAACTATACATGTATATTAAATACAAAACTAAAGCGTGCATAAGTTTCTTTCAGCTGAATAGCCTGTAGAAGTATAGCCTCTTTCAACTATGTTGTGTGCAGACTTAATTGCCAGCTGAGTAGCGTGCAGACTCCATTACCAGCTGAGTAGCGTGCAGACTTCATTACCAGCTGAGTAGCATGCAGACTTCCCCAGCAGCTACTGAGTAGCACGCTGACTTCACCACCAGCTGTGCAGCGTGCTGACTTCTCGACTAGTTGTGAACTGTGCTGACTCCATCACAGCTGAGAAGCGTGGGGACTTCACCACCAGCTGTGTAGCGTGGGGACTTCACCACCAGCTGAGTATCGTGGGGACTTCATCACCAGTTGTGTAGCGTGCAGTCTTCATTACCAACTATGTAACGTGCCGGTCTCATTCAGCTGTGAAGCGAGCAGACTTAATTACCTGCAGTGTAGCGTGCAGGCGCCTCTACCAGCTGTGTAGCGTGCAGGCGCCTCTACCAGCTGTGTAGCGTGCAGAATTCACCAATAGCTGTGTAGCGAGTACACTTCTCAACCAGCAGTGTAGCGAGCAGACACCGCAAGCAGATGTGTAGAGTGCAGATTACACTACCAGCTGTGTAGCATGCTGACCTCATCACCAGCTGTGTAGTGTGCAGACGTCTCCACCAGCTGTGTAGTGAGAAAACTTCTCCACTAGTTGTGTAGTGAGAACTTCTCCGCCGCTGTGTAGCGTTCGTACTTCTCCACTAGCTGTGTACTAATCAGACTTCGCCACCAGCTGAGTAGCGTGTAGAACTTTCATTCGTCTGAGTATCGTACAGACATCATTACCAGCTGCATGGTGTGCATTCTTCACCAGCAACTGTGTAGCGTGCAGACATCACCACCAGCTGTGTAGCGTGCAGACATCACCACCAGCTGTGTAGCGTGCAGACATCACCACCAGCTGTGTAGCGTGCAGACATCATTACCAGCTGTGTAGCGTGCAGACATCACCACCAGCTGTGTAGCGTGCAGACATCACCACCAGCTGTGTAGCGTGCAGACATCATTACCAGCTGTGTAGCATGCAGACTTCTCCGGCAACTGAGTAAAGAGCAGACGTCACCACCAGCTGTGTGGCGTGCAGACATCACCACCAGCTGTGTAGCGGGCACACCACATAACTATACCATTTAGATCCCCGGGAAATTACACGCTGAAATCAACACGGGAAATCACTCTTCCTTCTCAGGCTCCCTCGTGTATATTCTTTCCTCACTCCCCCTTACCTTTCTCTTTTGTCCTTTCTCCTCATACTCCTCTTTTACCCCCTATCATACCATCTTCCCTCCTCTCTAGCCATACTCTTCCTCTCTTCCTACCTTTCTCTCCTCCTCCCTCCCCACCCCTCTTCCTCCCTGCCCACCCTGGCCCTCTTCCCAGTCAAGCCGCGTGGCACCACTCATCAAACTTTGCTGAATATATTGCCTGGAAGTTTAGGTCGCCTTCTACATGATAAAGGAGACGCTGGGAGATGGGTTGGAGAGAGATAGGGAGAGGGACAGAGACGGAGAATGAGTCAGGGAGAGGGAGAGAGACAGGGAGAGGAATAGTGTGGGAGGGAGTGAGAGAGTGGTGGTGGTGTGTTATGTACAAACTCTCCCCGAGATTTTTAAGAAACTAGAGTGAATTATAAATGTCTCTGCTGTTCCTAATCAAACTGCAAACTATGCGCTGCTATGCTACATCAACTTATCTGAAGTTACGCCCAAGAAACTCGTGTATTTGGCGAGCTTATTATAAGTTTCCCTAAGGATGAACTATATATAGTGCCAAGTAAAAAATTTTCATTTCAGGATAAAGCTGGAGTCACCTGTGTGCGGGAGCCTTCATGTGGTCGGTAGGCTGGATGTCACATATTAAGAAAGACACAGTTAGCTTGAGGCTCTACATTATTGGGCGTCTTGCGCTGTGGTTGCTACAGTTTTGTTGTTCACGAAGTATAAATGTTGACAGCTGGTGTAGGTGTATTGGTACACTCGCAGGAAGGTAGGCGAGCTGGGAGTGAACTAAACTGTGAGGGGGGGGGGGTGAGCTAAGGGGCAGGTGGAGTCGAGACAAGCACATAGGCAAGCAAGGTGGGACGCAAAGGAGGCAGGCAAGCAAAGATGCAGAGGGACAGTCAGGCAGAGTATCTGGTGTGGGCAGTGTAGGGCTTAACTAATAAACCACACTCATGTTATTTACATATACAGAATAAGCCAATATTGGAAACGTAATTACCGTAATTGCTTTATTTTTCCACGCAATATATAGTTCCATGCTGCATGTTGTACCACACTACGTATTGTTCCATGCAGCATATTGTATCACACTACATATTGTTTCATGTGGCATATTGTGCACTACATATTGTTCCATTCTACATTTTAAATCACGCTACATATTATTCCATGCTGCATATTGTACCACACTTCATATTGTTAAATGCAACATATTTCACCAAACTACATATTGACTCATGCTGCATTCTGAACCACACTACATATTGTTCCACGATGCATATTGTACCACCCTTTATATTGTTCCATGCTCTGTATTGTACCACACTACATTGTTCAATGCTGCATATTGTACAACACTATGAACACGGAGATAACTGTGAACACTGAGATATCTTCAGAAAGTAGCCAACTTCAAAAATATATGTGCTGCGTGATCATTAATATGCAGGTGGTCAGCCCAAAAGGCAGCCAGCCAGGCCGGCAGCCAGTCAGCCAGCCAGGCCGGCAGCCAGTCAGCCAGCCAGGCCGGCAGTCAGTCCGCCAGTCCGCCAGCCAGTCTGCCAGCCAGGCAGCCAGTCAGCCAGCCAGTCAGCCAGTCCGCCAGCCAGTCAGCCAGTCCGCCAGCCAGTCAGCCAGCCAGGCAGCCAGCCAGGCAGATTCTGCAACTCTCGTGTTTGTTCTCGCAACAAGCGCCAGTGTTTACAATGGACTGAAATGTATTCTGTGTAGAGGGAACACACTTTTTGCGCGCGCGAGTTTGTACTCACCTAGTTGTGCTTGCAGCGGTTGGGCTTCGGCTCTTTATTCCACCTCTCAACCGTCAATCTAATGGTGTACAGATTCCTGAACTTCTCGACCTCTATCATATCTTCATTTGACATTTATCACTTCTACATTTGTATAGAGTCAGCCTCCACCACATTACTTGCTAGTATATTTCATTTACTAACCTGTCACTGAAAAAAAGAACTTTTACGCCACTGTGGCTCATTTGAGTACACATCTTCCTCCTCTGTGTGTGTGTGTATACTCACCAAATTGTATTCAACTAATTGTGCTTGCGGGGTTAAGCTCTGGTTCTTTGGTTCCGCCTCTCAACCGTTGTTACGGCCACTATGGGTCGCAACGGGGTTCTTTGCTGGAGGATCCAAATTTCTAGTATCCGACCCCAAGTTAATAGTGGCTTTCAAGGAGTGAGCTTGGTAATGCAAGTAAAACAAGGGGGGAGTTGAAAGGAATACGACACTTCAATTATCAATATATTCACATATCACTTTTCCATCACCTAATATAGAATCATAAACGAAGTATTACTACACTGATATATACACACGTGTTACTCTCACAGGACACAAAGCGCTCCTCGATGCTCATGCAATGCAGCCTTGTCAACGTCCGTGTTTCCTCAACACAAAGTACCGTCCTCAACCAGTACTGGGAAACACCGAGTTTACCCTAGCCACGGGCCAGCCTATCTACAGTATCACTAGGTGCTCCTTGTGAACGCCTACAATCACTCTCCAGCCTGGTGCTGGCAGAGAACATCAGCCTCACGCTGCTGGGCCTCTCCACACGAACAAATACAAGGGTAGCGAACCCCTGGCAGGAGCTTCTTGCAACTAGCTACTTACACTTCTCCGTAGCACCTTACTATCGGTCGTCTCTTCCTCTAGCCAGTCCCGGGATATGCCGAATTCTGTCACTGCCATTTCACAGGCAGACAGCAGCTACTACTCAGGTCCTTTTCGGCGGCGGCTCACTGCTCACGTAAAGCAGAATGGAGTAGAGAGATAATAGGCTGCCCTGGGTAGACTGTCTTCGTACCCCTGCAACCCTACGTCGCCTCTGTGGATACAGACACGTCATCAGTAAACTGGCCAGTACTTGTGAACTAAGAATTACCACTTACGGACTCTGACATTGACATACAACTCATATTCCAATAGATGGCGCTGATTTCTAGTCGCCACCTCACCAGAGGTCAGCTACAGCGACTCTTCGGGCTGACCAAGGCAGGAATCTAGAGTCTCTTGCAGGTATCATACCGCCATCACCAGATGGTGTCGTCCATTTAGTGGGGTTTTAGGGAGCAGACTCACAGATGGCGTTGACATTGCTACTCCATACTCCGACGATGAAGTCGGGTTCGTAACAACCGTCAATCAACTGGTGTACAGGTTCCTGAGCCTATTGGGCTCTATCATATCTACGCTTGAAACTGTATATGGAGTCAGCACCACATCACTTCCTAATGTATTCCATTTGTCAACCACTCTGACACTAAAAAAGTTCTTTCTAATATCTCTGTGGCTCATTGCTGCAGAGATATTAGAAAGAACTAATCAACAGCTGAACGGAAACACCGTTGCTCAGTTTCCACCTGTGTCCCCTAGTGCGTGTGCTTCTTGTGTTAAATAGCCTGCCTTTATCTACCCTATCAATTTCCTTGAGAATCTTGAATGTGGTGATCATGTCGTCCCCCCTAACTCTTCTGTCTTCTAGCCAAGTGAGGTTTAATTAAAAGTTTAATTTTAAAGTGAGGTGTAATTTAAATTGAGGTGTGTGTGTATGTGTGTATTCACCTAGTTGTGCTTGCGGGGGTTGAGCTCTGCTCTTTCGGCCCGTCTCTCAACTGTCAATCAACTGTTTCTACTACTACTATTTTTTTTCTCCCCCCCCCCCTACACACACACAGACACACACACACACATTCAAAGCGTTATATGACAAAGAGTGCTGGGAAGACGGGACACCACGAGCGTAGCTCTCATCCTGTAACTACACTTAGGTAATTACACTTAGGTAATTACACACACACACCAGGAAGCAGCCCGTGACAGCTGACTAACTCCCAGGTACCTACTTTCTGCTAGGTAACAGGGGCATAGGGGTGAAAGAAACTCTACCCATTTCTCGCCGGCGCCCGGGATCGAACCCGGGGACCACAGGATCACGTGTCCAGCGTGCTGTGTGCCGGCCGGCCTCCCTGTGTGTGTGTGTGTGTGTGTGTGTGTGTGTGTGTGTGTGTGTGTGTGTGTACTCACCTATTTGAGCTTTGACTCTTTGGTCCCACCTCTCAATTGTCAATCAACTGGTATACAGATTCCTGAGCCTACTGGGCTCTTTCATATCTACATTTGAAACTGTGTATAGAGTCAGCCTCCACCACATTACTGCCTAATGCAGTAATGTGGTGGTTAACCTGTTAACTACTCTGACACTGAAAAAGTTCTTTCTAACGTCCCTGTGGCTCATGTGGGTATTCAGTTTCCACCTGTGTCCCCTTGTTCGCGTACCACCAGTGTTGAATAGTTTATCCTTGTCTACCCTGTCGATTCCCCTTAGGATTTTGTAGGTAGTGATGATGTCTCCCCTTACTCTTCTGTCTTTCAGTGTCGTAAGGTGCATTTCCCGCAGCCTTTCCTCGTAACTCATGCCTCTTAGTTCTGGGACTAGTCTAGTGGCATACCTCTGAACTTTTTCCAGCTTCGTCTTGTACTTGACCAGGTATGGGCTCCATGCTAGCGCCGCATACTCCACGATTAATCTTACATACGTGGTATACAAGATTCTGAATGATTCCTTACACAGGTTCCTGAAGGCTGTTCTGATGTTAGCCAGCCTCGCATATGCAGCAGACGTAATTCTTTTTACGTGGGCTTCAGGAGACAGGTTTGGTGTGATATTAACTTTTAGATCTTTCTCTCTGTCCGTTTCATTAAGTACTTCATCTCCTATTCTGTATCCTGTGTCTGGCCTACTGTTTCCACTGCTTAGTTTCATTACTTTGCATTTACTCGGGTTGAACTTTAGCAGCATGAGTGTGTGTGTTTGTGTGTGTGTGTGTGCGCGCGCACAACTGATATCCTGGTGAACTTGGAGGTCTATATTCGTACTGCAGTTGTTGCGAAGACCTCCGTTGTTTGTCATTTTTGACCTGGAAAAACGCTTATGACACAACCTGGAGATACCATATTCTGTCCCAACTTCGTTCTTTTGGCCTTTGTGGCAATCTCCCTCTCTTCCTCCAAAGCTTCATCTCTCGTCGTTCCTTTCGTGTCAGGCTTGGTACCACTCTCTCTGCCTCTTTTCGGCAATACGAAGGTGTACCCTAAAGTACACCTAGTCTCAGTCTTTAGTCCCAGTCTCAGCCCTAGTCTCAGTCTCAGTCGGAGTCTTTACAGTCTCCGTGGTGTAGTGGTAAGACACTCGCCTGGCGTTCCGCGAGCGCTATGTCATGGGTTCGTATCCTGGCCGGGGAGGATTTACTGGGCGCAATTCCTTAACTGTAGCCTCTGTTTAACGCAACAGTAAAATGTGTACTTGGATGAAAAAACGATTCTTCGCGGCGGGGATCGTATTCCAGGGACCTGCCTGAAACGCTACGCGTACTAGTGGCTGTACAAGAATGTAACAACTCTTGTATATATATGTCAAAAAAAAAAAGTTGTCTTGTGAGCATTACTCTTTTTCCGGTTGCCCTCAATGGTCTTCTTCCCACCCTTCCTTCTGGCATCTTCTCCGCTCTTTATGTCGATGACCTTACTCTTTGCTGACGAGGTGATGATTCGCCTCTCCTTCAACGGCGGCTTCAACTTGCGATTGATGCTGTGTCGTCTTGGGCCACCAATCATGGCTTCAAGTTCTCTTCATCCGAGACTTGTGCTATGACTTTTACTCGAAAGCATGTCGTCCTTCGTCCTCCTTTGTCACTTTATGGTCATCCATAAACAAAGATTCCAAAGAAACTTTTGGGGTTAATCTTTGACACTCGTTTGTCTTGGTCTCTCCATATCTCTTTCCTCTGAGTTGAATGCTCTAAGGCCCTTAACCTACTTAAGGTTTTGTCCCATACTTCTTAGGGAGCAGATAGGCACACGCTCCTCTATTTGCACTTCTCTCTCCTCCTGTCTAAACTCGATTATGGTTGCCCTGCATACTCTTCTGCTTCTCCTTCTACTCTTCGTCATTTTGATCCTTTGCACCATACTGGATTGCGCCTTAGCTCCAGTGCCTTTCGTTCAACTCCTACCCTCAGCTTGTACGCTGACACCAGTTTCCTAACTCTCCAGGACCGCCGTGATCTCTACTGTCTTTGCTATCTCACACGGTCCTTACAACATCCTCACTCTCGCCTCTGTCGTACTTTGACTTTTACCCCTCCTGTAGTTCTTGTTCCTCTTCACCACCTTCCTCTTTCTACCCATTTGTCTCGCTTACAAGATTCCCTTTCGGTTCGTATTACCAATGTTTCTACTCGTATTGTTCCATCCTCGCCCCCCATTTAAGGGTCCACCTTCCTAAATTTTGTATTTCCCTGACTCGCATCACTAAAGTTTTTCCCCTCCTAAAGTTCTGAAACGCCTTTTCCTTGTGCACTTTTCTTCACACACCCACTCCGTTTCCATCTTCACCAATGGGTCTAAGTCTGCTGACGGTGTGGGCTACTCTGCTGTTTTTCCTGACTACACTTATATGTGTCGCCTTCCTCCGGAGGCTAGCATCTTCACAGCAAAACTTAATGCTATTCTCTATGCTCTTCGTCTCTTGCTTTCTTGTTGTCAATCCTCCTTTGTGGTGGTAGTTGACTCTCGTAGTGCCCTCATGGCTTTGGGGTACTTTAATCCGATCTACCCGGTGGTCATCGAGATTCAACATTGGCTGTTTCTTATGTCCAGTAAATTATAGTCGGTAGTTTTGTTGGGTTCCCAGCCATATTGGCGTTTCTTTAAATAAGTGTGCGCATACTGCCGCTAAGAAAGCTATCCACACTTGTTCCATCTCCTGTAAAAGGCATTCCATATTCCGACTTTTACCCAGTTAATCATTCCTCCAACCTTGCCCGTTGGCAGGGTTGTTGGTCTTCTGTTACTGGTAACAAACTGCGTACTCTTAAGAGTAGTGTGTCCTCAAGGCCGTCCTCCCACCACCCTAACCGGCGATGGGAAACGGCTTTGGCTAGGTTACGTATTGGCCATACACATTTATCTCACGGTCACTTAATGGAGCACAGCCCTGCTCCATATTGTCGAAACTGCATTGTTCCTCTTATGGTCGTGCACATTCTTGTTGAATGTCCTGATTTCCAGGACGAGTGTGTCTTGCTTTCCGACCATCCCTCGCGGTCAATTGTCCCTCAGTAGAAATCTTGGTGAATCGGATACTTTTGATATCGTTTGCCTTATGCCTTTCTGTTCTTGTATTGGCATCCTTGGTGATATTTAGCGCCCTCTGATTACTCCGCACATTTGATGGTGCTACATAGCCTTCCCGGTTTCGTGCCTTCCTTTGTTAATTACTTACTTTTACGTCGCAATCATGTCTATTTTATTCCCTTTTTCCTCCAGCATAGTGAGGTTCAGTTTCATTGGTCTTTCCAAATAGATCAATCCCATTAGCTCTGGAACGAGCTGTGTTGCATATTTTTGGATATTTTCTTGGTTTATATTGGGATTCCTTAGGTAGGGGCTCATGCTGGGGGAGTATACTCACTGGGTCTCAAAAAGGATGTATACAACGCTAGGAAGATCTTTGTCTAAGTGTCTGAAGGGTAACCGGACGTTTGCCAGTATGACATATGCTGCCCTCGTCATTCTGTTGATGTGTACCTATAACATTAGATCTCGAGTTACTTCAACTAATAAACCTTTCTCTTACAGAAGTTGAAAGCTACCTTTCCTTCATCATGTAGTGTATCTGAGGTCTTTCTGGTCTGTTTTCTTTCTTCGTATACTTGCATTTTTTAAGATTAAATTTTAGTAACCAGTACTCAGACCACATCTGGAGCTGGTCTAGTTTATCTTGTAATGTACTGCAGTTCACCTCAGTTCTGGTTCGCCTCATTAGCTTAGCATCGTCAGCAAACATGGATAAAAATAAACGATTACACATTGTGCCAGCCCCTAAGGTTCTTTACTCATTACCTCTCTCCGTACTGATTGATCTTTTCAACTATGACTCTTTGCCTTCTTCATGAAAGTGATCCATTCACCAACTTTAATACTCTTTCCTAAACACCAGCCTGTTTTTCTAGTTTCCAAAGAAGTCGCTTGTGAGGAACAGTGTCAAACGTTTCAGGCAATCCTGGGAAATGCAGTCTGTCCAGCTCTCTTACCTGTTTGATTGATATTATATTGTCATAGAACAGTTGGTCAAGCAGGATTTTCCTTTGCTTAATCATGTTGATGACTATAAACTAAATTTATGTTCTAAATGTTCTACAAGCCTTTTTTTAATTAATAAGACTAATATCTTACTAAGAATACTTGTTGTGGATACCGCTCTGATGTCAAGTGGTACCTATCCTATTTTCTTATATATTTAGATATTATATGTGTCACTTTACAAATCAGGCAATTCACTGCCCTTCCAATGGCAAAATATTTAGAAATTACTCAGGCAAATGAATCAATACCACGAGGCCTCACTAGTTGCTTCATAAATTATGCAACAATAATCATATATAAAATAATTATCAAGTAAAAGACCATCATACATATATGTGCAGTTGCTAAATTGTTCCATGGATCAATACTAACTCAAAAGTGAAAAATGGCGGTTAGCTAAGTATATTTTCGGCGCCGGTCAGCTGACAGGATTCCACGCCCTTCTTATTTGGTAGTGTGGCCACTGTGTGCTGGAAAAAGTCAGCTGCTGTCACACCTCGTCGGCAGTGTTGTCGTCGGGGGCAGCTGCAGGGGGCTCCGTCTGGGTGCGCGTAAGTTGCGCATGAAGATTCTGGGTCTATTCCGTCCCAGGTGTCAGTTGGAGGCTTCTCTTGTGAGGGTGTTTTATCAGGGCCTGAAGCACACACATGTTCTGGTGTGGTGAGGAGGGCCACGTCGCTACCGGGTGCGGTACTCCTCGTGCTGCGGATCAGCTGGTGTTTCATGAGGATGACTTTCCCCGCTTGCATGTGCGTGGGGATTCCCCGGCGGGCTCTTGCTCCATGGATGTGCCTGGTGTAGTTCCTGTGGTGGTCGAGCCTGTAACTGTCTGGCCCTGATTTGTCTGCTCTTCCGGCTCACCCCTCAGTCCGGGAGGTCCGTGATTCGTGCGTCCAGTGTGCGGTTGCTGTGGTGGTGCATCCGGTCCTGGATGATTTCATGGTGGTGACGGGTGATGTTGTGGAGGTGGTGTCTGCACCTCCTGTTGTGGAAGGTGCAGACACCAGGGGCTGGGAGTGTCGTCTTCTCCCCGGCTGATGCCCTTGCAGCCGGCAGCTTTTCCGGTGACTGTGTTGTGGTGCAGCCTTCTGCGGGTCCTGGTGATGTGCTCCCTCAAAGGGGGGGGTGGTGCTGTGTGCTCCCCCTGCTCCTCGCCGCAAGCGCATTTCGAGGGAATGGTCTAGGAGCAGGGGTCCCACCTGGTAAGCGTATTGAAGCTTCGTGTGGTGTGGCCTCGGTTGGTGCCCGCTACCCCTCTCTTCCTCCTATACCTGTCGAGGGGCCCGGTGGTAAAGTGATGGTTGCTGATGACGTGGTTTTCTCGGCGGCGGTGGTCGGGGCTGCAAGCTGGTCGGTGGTCAGGGTCTCGGCAGGCTTCGCCGGGTGAAGCTGGCATTGTTCGTCTTTAGAGGACTTCTCGGTTTGCCGTCACTGTGAGATCGTCCTCTGTGGAGGGGCGGGTGGCTGGGCCTAGTGTTACGGACGCCACCCGTGTGGCAGGTTCGTGTGAGTCCCTGGGATTATCTGGGTTTGGGGGGGTTCTTGGTTGGTTTCCAATGGCGCCTTCTCTTACCTGTGCTTCATTGAATGTTCGTGGTCTGAATGATCTTGCGGTCCAGTTGGGCCTGGTGATTGTGCTTTGGGAGCAGATGTGGATGTGGCTCTGATACAGGAGCATAATATTCGGGATGTGTCTTTTCTCCTGGGTTTGTGTGCGGATTATCATGTGGTGCTAAACCCGTCGAGGACGTCCTTTTGGGGGACACTTATGTTATTTTCCAGGAGGGCGTCCATCTCCGTGTGAATCACGGAGATGGATGAGGATGGGAGGGTTTTGTTTGTTCGGGTGGAAGTTTTGGAGGTCGTGGTTCCGTTCCTGACCGTGTACGCCCTCTCTGGGGTAACACGTTGCCAGGAGCGGGAGGAGGTTTTTCTTCTCCCCTTCCTGCGTCATGATATGGGTCATGATCTTTGGGGGTGTTTTCAATTGTGTCACGAGTGTGTGGGACTGTATTGGCGCCTACCCACAGAATGTTTCATGTGCGCTGCTTGAGGTTTTCCGCTCTTGCAGGTTCCAGGATGCTGCTGTGCACTGTGGTGGCTCGTTAGATTTTACCTTTGAGGCAATTGGGGCTTGCTCTTGGTTGGATCGGTTATATGTTACTGGTGGGGCATGTTCTGTGTTTGCGTGTTCTGTTTCTGCACTGTTCCGGTGGCCTTCTCGGACCATTGTTTGGTGGTGGTCAAGGTTAGTGTGTGCAGTCAGGTGCAGGTCGGTGCTGGGTGGTGGAAGCTTAATTGTTGTTTGTTCCATGGTCTGTATGTTTGTGCGCAGTTTTGGGTCTGGTGGGTCGGGGTTCTTGCCAAGCGGTCTGCCTTTCCCCTCTCTTTCAGATTGATGGGAGTGGTGTAAGGTGGAGTGTCGGAAGTTTTTTGTGGTTGTTGCGAAGCTGGAGGTGGCTGGGAGGTTTGTGTTGCTGCAGTTGCTTCAGGCGTGGCTTTCGCATTTGTATGTGCGGTTGAATGCTGGGGTTGATTGTTTTGGGGATATTGCAGAGTGTAAAGAGCGTATTTGTGGTTTGCGTAGGGAGTTGGCTGATGGTGTTCAGGTACGTGCTCATGTGTTGGAGCGTGTGGATGGGGAATGGCTTTTTTCCTTTCTCTAGGGGTAAGGAAAAGGCTGCACAGGATTCTGTCCTTCTCAAGGGCCTTCAGTGGCCGGGTGGGTCCGTCCTTTCGAACACGGATGGGTAGTGATTTATGTTCGGCAGGAGTTGGAGGCGCTCTATCTGGAGATATTGGGGGACGACGCACTTACGAATGCTATTTTGCATGAGTGCGTTCTGGTGTTGTCTGTTGCGGATTGTGATCGATTGGTGCGGGATGTCTCGTTGGAGGAGCTGTTGAGTATGGTCCGGTCGTTTTGTTCTGGGAAGGTGCTGGGCTCAGATGGCCTTCGGGTGGAGTTTTATGTTGCTTTTTGGGATGTGCTGGGAGGTTTTATTGGATGTGGTTCAGTCTTGTCTTCGGGGGTGCATTCTACCAGTGTCCCAGTATGATTGGATCGTGCGGTTGTTCCCGAAGCCGGGCGATTTATGGTTCTTTACGAATGGGAGGCCCATTACTTTGTTGAATGTGGACAATAAGATTGTCCAAGGTTTTGGCTTGTCGTTGCCGTAGTGTTGTTGCGTCGGTCGTTTCTGTTGAACAGTTTTGAGGTGTTCCTGGTCGTTCTTTGATGCATTGTAATTCTTTGTTTCATGATGTGCTTCTTTATGTGTCGGAGTATCGCCTGTCGGCGGCGATGCTCTGTCTAGATTGGTCGAAGGCCTTTGAAGGGTGTCACTGGCCTTTGTGTTTCGTGTGTTGGAGCAGCTTGGGTTTCAGTCATTGTTTGTTCGTTGGGTGCGCATGTTGTTTGCTCGTTGTTGTAGTAGGGTTTGCATAAACGGGTTTTTGAGTGCTCCTTTCCCTGTTCGCTGTTCTGTGCGTCAGGGCTGCCCCTTTTCTATGCTTCCCTATGTGCTCTTTTAGGAACCCTTTTTTTGGGCGATCAAGGCTTGTGCCTTGATTGTCCCTCCTCGGTTGCCTTCTTTTCTTTAGCTGCCCATTTGTGGTTATGCTGATGATACCGTTTTGTTTGTGGCTTCAGAGGGTTCTGTTGATGCAGTACAGGACGTTGTTGAGAGGTCTGAGTTGGCCACGGGGGCCCTTGTTTTCGTGCGAAGTCGGGTCTAATGGGTGTGGGTAGGTGGGCCTCTTGCCTTGTGTGGGAGAGGGTTGTGGTTTCCGGTGATCTCCTCTCTGTGGGTTTTAGGATCACCTGGTTTGCTTCATATGCTCGCTCCTTGGAGTGAAATTGGGGGTCTGTTTCTTGTTCTGTGGGCCTTGCGGTTGGGTTGTTATCGGCTCGTCTGTTACTGATTTATCAGTGGGCGTGGCTTGTCACCTGCAAGGTGCTGTCACGAGTGTGGTTTGTGGCTCGGTACTTTCCTTTTGATCGCCGGAAGGCTCTGGAGTTGGAAAGTATGGTGTATAGGTATGTGTGGTGTGGTCGGTATCATCCTGATCGTCGCTCAACGTTGGGGTTGGGTGTGCCGGGGGGGGGTGTCGGTATCTCTGACGTCTTTACCAAGGTCCGGGCCTTATTCTGGGTCTCATTGCGTCAGGGGTTGAGTTTGGGTGGGGGAGGCTTAATGCTTTGTGTGTTTTTTTCTGCTCGGTTAGGTTTAGCTTCTTAGTTGATTTGGGGGTTGTTGGGAGGTGGCTTTGTATACCCCGCCTGTGTACTTAGGGGCGGTGGACATTCTTTGGGCTCTCTGTCGTAGTCTTGGCTTTGTCTTTCTCGTGTAAGGCTGTGTATGAGGAGTTGTTCTGTCTTGTCCATCCGCGGGTTGAGGCCTTGTTCCCGTGTTGGGATTGGGGGGGAGGTGGTGGTGGTTTTTGACGCCACAGCAGCGGGAGTTGCTGTTCCGTGATTTGCATTTGTCGTTAGCGACTAATTCCCGGTTGTGCTTGCTGGAGTTGCGTGCCTCTGCAGAGTGTGTACACTGTGGGTTACCTGAGTCGCAGGTGCATGTCTTTTGTTTTTGTGAGTGGTTGCTTCCTCCCCGATGCCTTCGGGTCCGGGTGGGTGTGCGTGGGTGTGTATGGTGTGTTTGTTTCTCCTGGCTCCTGCGTGGGCATCTACTTGGTTGGGTATGGTTGGGTTTGGATTGACTTGTCCCAATCATATGTTGGGATATGCAGGCGTGGTTGTATGTGCTGGCATGGTTGTGGGGTGTGGTTGTGTGTGTGGTTCTTTCTTATGTTTGTGGCTTGGTTTGTGTGTGTGTGCTTATTATTCTTGTTTGTAATTATTTTATGCTACTTATGTGCTTCTGTGTGTCTTTATGATTGACTTACACTTGCGTATTTGATGTCTTACTTTATGTCCAGTTCGGTTCCTCTGCGTGGGGTGTCAGCTGCACGGTGTTGTATTATGTATTCTCCCCCTCATGTTGTGGGGGTGGTTGTTTTTCTGTTACTTTAGTTTTCTGTGAATTTAGTTATATTTATTATATCTTACTTCTGTTATGTTCTGTCTGTATTATGTGTCAGGTACTGTTTCTAGGTTACATATTTTTTATTGCATCCTATGTCTGTTTTATGGTTTTGTTTTGTATTGTTTCCTGGGGTTGCACACTTATTGTATTCTTATGTGTTCTTTACTTATTACCTGTTTGTACACTGGTTTTTTTATTTTATAAATAAAAAAAAAACTTGCGCTACTGCACTGCCCAACTCAAAACTGCTACTATCAGTGGTAAAACAAATGGTTGACTCTTGTCGCTCACACGAATGTCTCTCGGGTATAATAATTAGTAACACACTGTTTTTGTCTACATATTTTCTTGATAATAAACAAAAACACAATGTTCTTGCTTACTATCCCAGGTACAATTAGAAGTAAACTATCGCACTGCTCTTGTTTGCTATCCCAGGTATAGTAGTAAACTATCAAGTCAGGGATGCTTCTGTTTGCAACAATTTCACGGAACTCCTAACCTCTGCGACACCAGACCTTCTGGGCCGGGATTGACCTCGTGAAATGTGGTAGATTCAATGTAAACTGTTCCCTCACACAGGTCCTCCACACAGTGTCCTTTGCTCATGTGGGTGTCTGACGTCACCCCTTTGGTCCCCCGAGCAACACTTGGAGCTCGAACTTGCAACCTAACTGAGAAAAGTTTGAGAGTTTTTGAAAAATTCAAAATTATTACACTTCTCATGGTGGGATGAGACTTGGCGAGTGACCACCAGTGCTTGCAACTAGGATTTCCTATTGAGATAATGACACCTAAATGGCGGAACGCGCGCCACATGGAGGAGTGAGGAAGGGAGGGGTTCCAGAAGTAGGTCTGGGTGACCGCCCCCCCCCCTCCACCCATTTACTGGTGGCAGAGAGGATAGGAGGGGTGATTAAGGCAGTTCTGAGTGACCTCCTACCCATACTAGGAGGGGAGAGAGGGGGGACTGAGGCAGGTGTGGTGACGGCAGCGAGTGTGGGGTTATGTGGATTGTTTATTTATTTATTTAAATAATATTTAAGGGAGTGGACTGTATATATAATTATTTTGTTCCACACAGTTCCCACAGCGTGGGGGGGTTTTATTTAAATTAGTTAATTTCCGATGGTGCAGTAGTTAATATTTAATCTATTTCATTTAAATGTGAATTGTTACGTCAGGTTTATTTCTGATTTATTTTATTAGTTTATATTGTTTAATGCACCATCTGAAGTCGTGTTAGTTATAAATAAATACCTTATCTAAGAAAACATGTGGACCACAGTAAGCCTGAATTAAGGTGGTCCATGGACCGCACCAGGACCCTGATTCACGAAGCTCCATGTATTTCTTCGTAAGTAGGTTTGCTACGAAGAAATACATGGAGCTAAGCTAAGAACGCGCCAAAGGGCGATTCAGAGAAGTAAACTTACGAAGATTTCTAAGTAGTTCACTTAGGTCTCGCTAGATGTCACTAGGCTTTTAGTTTGGCCAATCAGAGAGAAGGTAACATTTTTCATCTTACAGTTGTAGCCAATCACGACGCTGCCATATCGGAGCTTATCTGTGACCACTTGCGACATATTTACGTCGAATTTTCTTATAAAATTAGTATATTTCGAAGTAAAACAATGTTTTTCAATACACACAGAAATATCAATTGCGTGATGCATCAAATGAACAAATCCACAAGGGCCGTGACGAGGATTCGGACCTGCGTCCGAGAGCATCCCAGACGCTGCCTCAATAGACTGAGCTACGACATGGTCAAAAGGAGTTGAAACCGAAGTAGTTCTACTGAACTTACTGGATCATGCAGCCTCTCCGAGGCACAAAGCAGGGTTTTACACAACTCCCCCCATGCTATGTCAATAGGAGAACGGCCTATTGACATAGCTCGAGTGCATGGGGGGAGTTGTGTAAAACCCTGGTTTGTGCCTCGGAGAGGCTGCAGGATCCAGTACGTTCAGTAGAACTACTTCGGTTTCAACTCCTTTTGACCATGTCGTAGCTCAGTCGATTAAGGCAGCGTCTGGGATGCTCTCGGACGCAGGTTCGAATCCTAGTCACGGTCCTTGTGGATTTGCTCAAGGTTTTTCAACTTGTACAGCCAGCACCGATATTGTAGTATACAAATATGTTACATTTTTTGTTTACCTACGTAATTCTAAAAGACAGTGTATAGCTCCCCTTGTCGCCCCCAAGACTTGAGAAGCGATGGTATCTATTTGCGTATTTATTTACCTAAATTTACCCAAGGACCCCCTAACTATCTAGTGGCTTCGATGAGGACAAAAAGCCGGGGGGCTCGTTAAGTTCCGCCAATTGTCCTAATGATATTTTCTAGCTGGATTTTGGCAGGTACAGCTTCAGCGGATAGTCAGTTCCATGGGTTTTAACCATCTGGGTAAAAAACATCTGTTTTCAGTCATACTTGAGAGAACATACTCTCCAACATTATATCTGTGATTGCCCTGTTTTCAGTGACTTCATACAAAATGGAATGAGGCACTTTGAGCTCTGTAATTACTTCATACACTCAGGAATATTGGAAGATATTCTTGTGCTGTACCCAGATTTTGCCAGTGGAGGCTAATAGATCAGCCTCAAGTATTTTGTTCTCTCCTGATTCCATGTATGACTGGCCATCCTGTGAGGTGAGGATGTTGGATGAGCTTGTAGCTGGTTTTTGATCTACACTGTGTGGTCCTTTATACAGAATAGGGAAGCAGCACATTGTTGTGTATACCTAAGCATGTTAAAAAAATTACATTGTTTGAGAGGACTCTTGTAGAAACTAGTAAGAGTAGTTATAATATAATGTTTCCATGATTCAGTGCTTACCTCTTGTGAAAATCGTGAAGTTATTGTTTAGTCAGAGTTGATTTGTTTTTTGTTTTGAGGCAGGTATTTTCTCCCCTGATTCCCTGTATGACTAACCATCCTGAGAGATGGGAGTATTAGATGAACTTATAGCTAGTTTTTTTATCTACACTGTGTAATCTTCCATATAGAATAGGGTAGCAGCACATTGCTATGTATACCTAAGCTTCTTAATACCAAAATATCAGTAATATAGACTTTAAATTATAGTTTGTGTTATAACCAATATTATCCTTATTAAATCATGTTATCCATGGATCATTAAGATCTCATGTTGATATGTAATACAGTTGTCATATTTCTTTTGAATCATTCACTAAATTGTGTATTATGTCTCAATTTTTCTCTTCTTTGGATATACTGTACTGTATAGTACAAAAAGATAGGATAAAAATAAACCAGTAATATTTCTTTCATTATATTTTTTATTTAAATAACTGCATCAATATTTTTACAGCTGATAGGATTTGTTTCTCACAGGTGCATTATTTGTTAAAAAAAATTGTTTATTTCTACACACAATGGTGCTACATAGCCTTCCCAGCTTGGTGCCTTCTTTTAATAATTACTTACTGAATGTTACACAGCCAAATTGTTTAACAGGAAGAGGTCTTGGACACAAATTTGTTCCATGCTAAATGTAGAGGAATCGGCTGAGCATTCCTCAAATAAAATAGTCTGCCCTGGCTTATAAGGTAAATAAAATAAGCATTCCTCAAATAAGTAGCTGCCCCACCTCACTGCCTTACTGCTACATAGCCTTCCCAGCATGGTGCCTTTTTTTGATAATTACTGGTTCCACAAACCCAAATTGTGTAACAGGAAGAGGTCTTGAACCCCTACCGCCCTCTCTCTTCTGTAATAGTCCATATAGTCATAATTATAGGTTTAAGTATTCATTGAGAAAAGTTTTTGAAGTTTTTACCCTAACCTAACATTATTTGTACTGGATATTTTTCTTTTATGTCTCACCCAGATTTAATTTCAAAATATAACCAAACAAAATAAATTAAAACTGTACTCACCTAATTGTACTCACCTAATTGTGCTTGCGGGGGTTGAGCTTTGTATGTATAGCTAAGGTACACCCTTACGGATTACTAGGTGAACAGGTGCATTTGGTGATAGTAAATGCTCCCATCAGGCAGGGCTCATAACCTTCTCTCATATTTCATGTTCACCAGTGTTTATTTACTTAATAACTATTGGTATAATATCTTGCTATTATAAAACTAATTCTACTATCATAAAAGACATATTTACTTCAAGTTTCAAGCAGAGAATGCAAATATAATTAACACGAAGGACTCCTCTAAACGAGATTCGACAACTAATAATCTTTTGTTTATATTAAAATCGATCCCAGTGTTATGTAGTAGAGAAAAATTGAGTTATATCCAGTTTACGTAAAGCTACGAGTGGCCCACTCGTAGCTTTACGAGTGGGCCACTCGTAAAGTTTGGTCCGTTACTTAGATGACGGACCAAACTTACGAAGGTTTTTCTTCTTAGTGTAGCTACCTGAATACCGGCGTAGCTGCCACGAAGGCGCTAAGAAGAAAAACACTCGTAGCGAAGAAGAAAAACATTCGTAAGTACCTTCGTGAATCTGGCCCCAGACTGTTGGAGAACACGGCTGCCTCTCATCCCACTCCAGACGTTGATCACTCCGCTCCAGCCCACAGTTCAGTTAGTAAATTGGGAAAACATGAAAAATAATTATCAATTCTATTATACACATGGAAGTATTAAAGTTGACTTGTTGTTATCCTGTGTTTTGGGTTTCTTGTGCAGTATAACCGCCATCATACTAACCTTCACAGTTACGGGCCTGAACTAAAGGCAGGTACCTAACAGTTTGTGAGACAGAGCACCACTAAAAGTCTGCAGAACAGGCTCAACAGGCATAAACAGCGTGTGCCAGAGAATTAATTTTGCGCCGTGTAACGCCGTGTGGCAATACTCAGAATGGACGCACTGCATAACACAAGCAGGGAAACCCGGGTGAGGCTTGTGTGGCGGACCATCCTTCCTCCTCTCCACCGTGTTGATCAGTGTCAGATATGTTATAATCGAAGAGTCGTCATTAAATTTGAATTAGTTAAAAAATCGAATTGTTATCTTGAAGTATCTTGAAGTGTCTGTAAAAGATTAGATTTAACCTCCACACGTCAATTTAACAACTAGACATAATAGAACAATTTCAGATTCTCATTTGAATTGTGGCGGAGTGTAAACAATTAACGAAATCTAGAGCAGGAATTGCCTCTGCCCAATAATAGTGTATAATTTTATTTTTTGTATGATAATAACAGAGGAAAAGTCATCATTGAAATTTGAATATTCATTTATTTTTGTAGATTTAAATAAAGGACAAATCCATATAAGAATCTATTTTATTATTTAAGGTAAAAAATGTATTTAATATAATATGTGAGAAATTATTTCCAACAATGAGAAAGGAAGGAGGTGACTGAGGCAGGACTGGGTAACCTACCCCATGTTCTGGGGGAGTGAGGAGGGGACGGGATGATTGAGGCAGGTCTGGATGACCTCCCCCCATGAACTTGAATCAGTGAAAAGGGGAGGGGGTGTTGAGGGAGATCTGGATGACCTCATCCATGTACTGGAAGGGTGATGGGAGGGGTGTGACTGAAGAAGGTTTTGGTGACCTTCCCTCCCCTCCCCCCCATGAACTGGGTGCAAAGAGAATGGGAGGGGGGGGGAGACCGAGGAAGGTCTGGGCGACCTCCCGTGTACTGGGTGCAGTGAGGATGTGAGGGGGTTACTGGGGTAGGTCTGTGTAACCTCCCCCATGTAGTAGAGGAGTGAGGAGGGAAGGGAGTGACTGAGGCAGTTCTTGGCGACCTCATCCCCCAGTACTGGGGGTGTGGAAGGGAAAGATAAAGATATCATCGACCACTTTAGAAGAGGACATAAGCCTTCCCTCATCGTATGCTGAATTGTTTGTGAACAAGATTTTGTTTGTTATTTTCTGCTGTATTAGTTCTGTTTGGTCTCTCTGGGACGCTCTTGTCTTCATATAACTTTGAACAAATATACAGTAATTAGTTCCGGCCAGCGGTGTGCTACATCCACAAATCCCGCGGTATTCCTCCTGACTTTCAGCCCTCAGCCTCCGCCTGCTCACCCATCTATACCTGCCATGTCCTATCTCCTTGCGCACCCCCAGATTCTCCATCGCATATTTTTCTTGCCACCAAATCCTTAACATCCTTTAACTTTTACATCCACCCGTGCTTCCTAATGCCTAATTTTTCCGTTGTGGAGCCTGATACACCTGCCACTCACCAATTCTATATATTTCCTCGTGCTTTCCGGTCCAGCGTCCACCTTCCTCTACACTCCGGACACTCCATCGTTAAGGGTCACCAGCATGTGGCAATTGGCAGCTCCAGCCTCTTGCAACCTTTGGCATCCTGCTGGAGCTGGTGTCGTGGGGTCGATGGGGAGGGGGCATGTGTTTACACAGGGGAGGGGGAGAGAGCATTCTAGGGGAGGTGGGGGAGTTGATCCTTCAGCAAACATATGAGAGAAGGAGTGGCTGGGGAGGTGCTGGGGACGTGCTAGGGAGGTGGTGGGGAGGTGCTGGGGAGGTGTTGGGAAGGTGCGAGGGAACAACTGGGGAGGCGTGGGGAGGTGTGGGGAAGGGGCTGGGAAAGTGTGGGAAGGTGCAGGGGTGCACCTTCCTTACTGGTGCACCTTTCACTCGTCATCTTACAGACGAGTGCTGTAAAGAGACTGCAGTTCACCCTTGAGACAAGGCAACGAAAGGAGCGCCGGTAAAGGAAGCTGGTAAAAGATTTTTGTTGTGGGGTGATTCCCAGGTGAGGTACTTAGATAGAGCTTTATGTGCGAGAGATAGAGGGAACAGGTTAATGGTTTGCTATCCAGGAGCCAGGAATTAAGGATATTGTAAACAACATGAATGATAAGGCTGGAAATGGGAGCAAACCCATTATTTGTATCAGTGTAGGTGGAAATGATGTTGGACGAGTTATAAGTAAGGCACTGACACGGAGGTTCAAGACAACCATAGTTAGCAGCAAGGGAGGAATCCTGATCATATGTGGCATTCTTTAAGAAAGGGAGTTGGAAATGAATGGTTGTCGAGGGCACGTGGTGTCAATTGCCGACTGGACAAATATTGTAAATCAAATGAAATATAACTCATTGATAACTGGGACTAATTCTATGGAAGGTGTGAAATGTATGCACAAGATGAGATTCATTTATCTAAGGCTGGAGTTGTTGCTGTTCCCAAGGCGTTGGAATCTGTGGCTGGAAGAATTTGTTTGGGTTTAAACTTTTAGTATAAGTGGTTAATGGTATGGGAATGGCTATAGGGAAAGGAGGCATTAAAAGTTTGAGTTTGTGGGGGAAAAAATTGATAAAAGGAACAGGGAAAGAGAAGGGCCTCAAAATAGAAATACACTTAAGGTATATTACACAAACAGTAGAAGTCTAAGAAACACAATAAACGATTTCATGCTTTTGTCTGCACAGAAACAATAGATATTATTGCACTTACAGAAACAGGGATAAATATAGAAAACAGAACTATTAACTGGAAATCAAATAAACTGATTTAAACTGTTCCATACAGATATATATATTAGACGAGGAGAGGGAGTAGCCATATATGTTAAGGAAAATTTGAAATGTTGTCTCAAAGAGGGAAACAAAACTGAGCCACACACAGAAACTGTTTTTAACAGAACATGGAATAACCAAGCAGAAGATTTTCTAGAATTAATGGACGATTGCTTCCTTAAGCAAACCAATAAGGGACGAACGCGAGAAAATAATAACTTAGACTCGGTGTTAACTAACAGGGAGACACAAATTAGGACATCGAAATAGAGAGGGAACAGTGATCACAATGAAATCAGATTTAGCATATAATGAAATAGATTTGTAGGATTTTTTTTTGTTAAAGGGCCAGATTTCCGAAAGCTGATTTTAATGGCCTAAGAATTTTTTGGGGGGTGAAATAGATTGGTAAGTCCTGGGCATGGGGGCTGTGCCGGTCTTGGAACGAGACGTGAACCTACCGATTGGAGATGTAAAAGGGATTTCGATGTAGATTAAAAATATTTAAAAATATTCTAAGCAAAGTACAGGAACGTAATATACCATACAAATTGAATAGATCGGATAATAATGACTCGAAATGGATAACAAAGGATCTGAAGAACTTTATAGGTAGAAAGAGAGCTTGTTACAAAATGATTAAGAATGGGGAAGTCAGTTTAGAACATGAATTCGTCGAACTCATTAGATATGTTAAAAAGAGATAAGGAAGTAAACAAAAAATGCGAAGTTCGCGTAGCAGGGCGAGCATTGATAGATCCTAAAGAATTTTTTCAGTTATATCGAACAAATATTAGGGAAAGGATAGGTCTATTAAAAACTGAGACAGGTCATATAACTGATAATGACGAAGAGAAGAGTAATATTTTAAATAAATATTTTATCTCTGTATTTATCAAAGAGGAACTTGACATTATGCCTTCAGCATAATGTGGGGTGGGGGAGAGGACAGGCTGACTAGTTTAGCAGTTACCAGGGAGGATGTTATTAAACAAATAGTGAAATTCAAGACAAACAAATCCCCAGGGCCGAACGAAGTGTTTATCAGGGTTATTAAAGAATGCAAAGAGAAGCTTAATGAGCCATGGTCTACCATGGCTCATTAATCTTCTATGTAAATAAAAATTTAAATGTTCGTTTGTTCAAAATCGCTAATCTCAGAAACTTCTTCACCGATTGCTTTGAAATTTTCGCACAATGTTCCATTTGCATCCGAGCGGGTTTATATATACATATTATATAGATGTCACGTCTGTGACGGGTAAAAATGTTTTTTTTTTAAACATTATTTTTTCCTGTGTTTTTCACGGGACGGAAATCTTCGAAACCTCTTTACCGATTGCTTTGAAACTTTGACACAACGTTGCAGTTCGAATTGACGCGTGTTTTTATATACCTCCTATATGCATGCCACACCTGTCACAGGAAAAATCGTGCTTTTTTTGAAAAACAGCGCCATCTGTTGGACGTAGGAGCAACACATGCTGACATCTCCGAAAGTTCTTCATTGATTGTTTTGAAAATTTGGTACAACGTTCCATATAAATACATGCATGTTTTTATATAACTGCTATATAGATGCCACACCTGTGACATGTAAAAACATGCTTTTTTGAAAAACAGTGCCATCTGTTGCACGTAATAGCAACTCACACTATACTAAATATGTTACGACTCCATTTCAATGTTTCCGATTGCATTGATAAATTTAATTTTCATGTATTTCGAGTTATTTCATTTTGATCTAATTTATTTTGTGTGACATTGCGTTGAAATTGAGCTGTATTGTTTCCATATACCATTCATTTCCTGAGTATAGTTTATTTTTGTATTTTTCATTGTTTTTCATTTCGTTTTTTATCTGTTTTTCTTATATTTCAGTAATGGAAACATCATATCATTTGATGTTCTTAATTTTCTGATGGGATCATCAGATCGTTTGGGACTGCATCAAACGAGGGAGTGGGAATGTTGGGGAGGACAAGGGGACGGGGGTGGGGGATTTTGGGAGGACGAGAGGACAGGGAGGGGGTAATAGTGGGGAGGACGAGGAGACGGGGCAGTTGGGATGGTGGGGACGAGGGGATAGGGGAATGGAGAATGGTGGGAAGGACAAGGGGACAGAGGAGTGGGGGTTGGTGGAAAGGACGAGGGGGAGGGGGAGAATGGTATGGAGGATGAGGGGATAGTGGAGTGGGAGAAGGTGGGGAGGAGGAGAGACAAAGGATGATTGCTGTCGCTCAGCAACGCACATGCGTTGCTGAGCCACAGAAAGGCGTGGCCGGGTACAGCTAGTATTAAAGAAATCTAATGTGATATAATTTTCAAAGGAGATTGATCACTTGCGTAAAACTATCGGCCAATTAGCTTAACTTCTATTATGGGAAGTTGCTTGAATCGATAATTGCAAATATTATTCGTCTTCATCTTGAAAAACATAATTAATAAATGATTCACAACATGGTTTTACTAACGGCCGTTCATATTACACAATTTTGCTATCATTTTCTTCCAGCACTAGCTGTACGCGGCCACGCGTTGCTGAGCAACACCAACCTTCCCCTCTCTCCATTTCTCACCACCATTCCGCCTTCCNGGAAAATAAACACGGAAAAAGACTCACTATCACTTCAAGACGATCTAAATAGAGTTTTGAAATGGTCAAAAGATTGGCAGATGCAGTTTAATGCTAGCAAATGTATGGTTTTGTAGCTAGGTAATGAGGATAGAGTTACAAGATACGAGCCTGACGGTGTCGAGATTGCGAAAAAAAGGTCAATGAATGAATGTTCGTAATAAGGCAAGTAGGGCACTGGGATTTATTAATCGATGCGTTAGTAACAAGACACCTGGTGTTGTTCTTCACCTATATCTTGCTATGGCTAGCGCACCATTTAGACTATGCAGTTCAGCTTCCGTACTATAGAATGGATATAAATTCACTTCAAAGTGTCCAGCATAGGATGACAAAGTTAATTCCCCAAATTAGAAACCTATCAAATTAAGAAAGATTAACAAAGCTTCAACTGCATTCACTGGAAAGGCGAAGAGTTAGGGGTGACATGATAGAGGTTTACAAGTTAATGAATGACTAAAACAAAGGGGATATTAATAGGGTATTAAAAGTATCAACAAAAGACAAAACACGAAACAATGTATATAAATTGGATAAGTTTAGATTTAGGAAAAAATCAGTCTTCCATGTGGCATTGTATCAAAAGCTTTGCTAAAGTCAAGGTACGCAACATCTCAAACCTTAATACTATCAACTGCCTTAACTATGCTGGAGTAAAATGATAAGAAATATTGGGAATCATTTATTAATTTATGTTTTTCATGATGAAGATGAATTGTATTTGAAATTATCAATTCAAGTAACTTTCTCACAATAGACGTTAGGCTAATTGTGGGAAAGGCCTATATTTGATGACTATTGGCCGATAGTTTGACACAAGTGATATATTTCCTTTCTTAAAAATTGGTACCATATTAGCAATCTTCCACGACTCTGGCACTCTGCCTGACTCTAATGATTTAATACATATGGTAGACAGTGGCTCGCAAAGCTTCTCTTTGCATTCTTTAAGCAGCATGGGAAACACTTCTTCCGGCCGTGGGGATTTGTTTAGTTTGAGTTTCTCTATTTGTTTAATAATATCATCCTTGGTAACTGCTAAACTATTCAACCTGTCCTCGTCCTCACCCACATAGACATGTTCAGCTGAAGGCATAGTGTTAAGTTCCTCTTGTCCCAAGCTCTCTTTCTACCTATAAGGTTCCTCAGATCCTTTGCTATCCATTTTCGGGTCATTAGTAGTTGATCTATTCAATTTGAATATGAATAATTCATATGAATAAATAAGAAATTATACAAATAATATGAAAAGCTGTACATGTTTAGTTTGAAATAATAAAGTTGATTCTTACTATATAATGACATGAGTTATTAAGCATAATACAAACTATAGTTTAAATGAGATACATGAATGTTACCCTCAACTATTGAAGGTGAATTAGTAATTAATGTGGAAAATATTTCTGTAATATTTTTATAGCATAACTTGTCTTACATGGTCTATGGAAGCACATGCGCCAGGCATAGCTTTTTAAAGGAAAAACCAAGCTCTGATGAGAAAGAGAGATTGTCGACTCAGCATAAATCAACCATTTTGTGATCTACACATCCCAGGCCTCTCTCCATAAATGAATCCATATCAGGATATGTAATTACATTTAACAGCTATAAGCATATCATTGTAATACGCGAAATTAAATGTATATTCTCAGTCAATAATTGTTTAGCCAAATACATTTGATTGTATAAATTGATTCTTTAAACAGGTAGGGCAACGTATACCCAGCCGTAGGGTGGATGACAATGGCTAGACGCTGGGACAATGACGTAAACAAATACTCCTCCGCCATGAAGATACTCTAATGCAGTCATCGGGAGGACAAATCCTTCATGCAAACTATACCTAATATCAACAAGAAGAAATTACTCCAGGGTTTTCAAGATGCTTATTGTCGCCGTTCAACAACCAAGGACGTGATTGGTGGTGGAAACTGCACATACAATATGGTAGACAATAGTGTGCCCTGATATTGATTTATCAACATAAGGTACACTATTTAAAGTGTTTTAATTGTGTCTTGCTATTAAACCAGTGAGGAGAGTGAGAACAGCTCTGATAGAGCCGCATCATCTTCCCTCTCTCACACACGGACAAGTGAGTGTACAACGTCACCACAGCTATGACGATCACCCTCCTATAGACAGAGTAACCAATACTTAGCCACAACATTAAAACACTTTATTTTAATGAAAGAAGTGTGTGTCTTACCATAAACTGAGAGTTGAGTGTGAACAGTGCCTGAAGCCAGAAGCTGATGGAATCAACACCACCATTCCAACAACAATACTTTTTTTATTGTCAGGGGAAAGCGCCAAGCCATTACGACATTATAGCACTTGGAAGGGGTCAGGATAAGGATTTGGGGATGGGACGGGGGGAAAGGAATGGTGCCCAACCACTTGGACGGTCGGAGATTGAACGCCGACCTGCATGAAGCGAGACCGTCGCTCTACCATCCAGTTCTACAGTGTGAACAACACACTGTAGGGCTCAGGCCCTACAAAAGGGCTAAAATCTTAGTGCCATAAGATAAGAGGTCGGTGCCTGCATCTTAATAAAATAAAGGAGGTTGGTGGTGTAGTAATTTAGAGATTGGATCCAATGTCTTTTATGGTACTAACCTCATTATATTACAGGGGCAGTTATACCATGGGCTTACGAGCTCACCTCAGTAAGTAATATACTTATCATTAAGTCTATCTCATATTAACTAGGTTTATTAATTTTTGATAAATATTTGATATATAGTATTGCAATTGCTTAAATTCATAACATTACATAATCGTGTCATTGTTTACAATAATTCATATGTGACAAGGTGCCAGATCAAAAGTATAGGCTAAAATAATTTGTAACCATTTTCTCATTTTCTCATTTCTGTTGGATAACTCTGAAAACTGAGCCAATTAGGGAACACAAAATTATTCAGTTCACTACACTAAGAAGTTTCCTAGTGGCTAGTTAGTACCTTATTTCATGGAGTCAGAAGTTAAAAGAAATTCCAAATTATTGGTCCTTCGAACTGAATACTGAGTATCATACTCCACAATCACAATTGGTCCCTTTACAAACCAAATTGTAGAGACCCTAATCCAACCTAGCCTAGCCTAACTTAACCAAGAATAAAACTTAACCTAGCCTCACCTAAAGTGACTTAGCTAGCTAGTTAAGACAAGGACGATAACAAAAGTAAATACTGTTTATTGCAAGTTATTAATCCTTTAGGTAGTTACCTACACAATAATAATTGGCTTTTATAACAATTAAAGGCAACTGCTTATGATTCACAGGAAAAAAGCTGTTACATTACATTATTTTTACTTGTTTGTGTATAAGCAACAGTAAGGAGTAAGAAAGAGTAATTTTACATTTTTTTGTAATTTATTGTAAAGTGTGCATCTCTGTATAATTGGTTCTTAACCCCTATTTATAACTTAATCCTTAATTAATTACAGTAGTATTGGCATAGAATTCGGCTGCTGGCCATAAGTGGGTGGGAAAAATAACATACCAGAAGATATTATTAGGATTAAGAACAAATTCTGCACTGTTAGCACATTCGGATGCCTTTACAGATTTTAATACTTAGCCATAAGGCAATAATTTTAACTAAGTGAGCATCTCCAGACCAGTTAATCATTAATTATGGCTACTTTAGAAGCACATACAAGAACATTAGCAGGTCTGAAAGGCCATCTGACCAGACAGATCAAGAAATGTGAGGATTTGTCTAATCAAACACCAGTTCACTATGTACAACTTGAAACATATTGCCAAGTAGCTACAGCCAAATTTGAACAAGTCAAAAGACAAATAGAAATTTACTTCGCTTTACAAGCAGATGCCAAAACATCAGGTACAGATATGGATGATATTATGGACACCATAGCCCAGTATGAAGATCATACGTACCCACCTGAGTCTATAGTCTCAGACTCAGTCTGAGACTCAGGTGGCTATGTAATCATGGTGGAGTACCTGATACTCTCACCTCAATCAGACGACGATATTGGATGCCCCCAAGGACGACAGTGTGTTAAGAGGAATTTAAAGGAATGTGTGATATGCCAAAGATACGATGCAAGAGTTTGCCCGTACCCGGGTTCTCCTCCACTTCCTAAAGAGAGAATTGTACAAGTACGACCTTTCGAAACGAGTGGAGTCGATTACACAGGGACAATCACTCCTACAGGTATACAAGTTAAGTGGGGCCTGATAGCTGAGTGGATAGCGCTTTGGATTCATAATCCTAGGGTCCGCGTATGATCCCTGGTGATGGCAGAAACAAAATGGACAGAGTTTCTTTCACCCTGATGCCTCTGTTACCTAGCAGTAAATAGGTACCTGGGAGTTAGACAGCAGTTACGAGTTGCTTCCTAGGTGTGTGTGTGTGTGTACTCACCTAGTTGTACTCACCTAGTTGTGTTTGCGGGGGTTGAGCTCTGGCTCTTTGGTCCCGCCTCTCAACCGTCAATCAACAGGTGTACAGATTCCTGAGCCTATTGGGCTCTATCATATCTACACTTGAAACTGTGTATGGAGTCAGCCTCCACCACATCACTTCCTAATGCATTCCATTTGTCAATCACTCTGACACTAAAAAAAGTTCTTTCTAGTATCTCTGTGGCTCATTTGGGCACTCAGTTTCCACCTGTGTCCCCTTGTGCGTGTGCCCCTTGTGTTAAATAGCCTGTCTTTATCTACCCTATCAATTCCTTTCAGAATTTTGAATGTGGTGATCATATCCCCCCTAACTCTTCTGTCTTCCAGCGAAGTGAGGTTTAATTCCCGTAGTCTCTCCTCGTAGCTCATACCTCTCAACTCGGGTACTAGTCTGGTGGCAAACCTTTGAACCTTTTCCAGTTTAGTCTTATCCTTGACTAGATATGGACTCCATGCTGGGGCTGCATACTCCAGGATTGGCCTGACATATGTGGTATACAAAGTTCTGAATGATTCTTTACGCAAGTTTCTGTATGCCGTTCGTATGTTGGCCAGCCTGGCATATGCCGCTGATGTTATCCTCTTGATATGTGATGCAGGAGACAGGTCTGGCGTGATACCAACCCCCAAGTCTTTTTCTTTCTCTGACTCCTGAAGAATTTCCTCTACCAGATGATACCTTGTATCTGGCCTCCTGCTCCCTACACCTATCTTCATTACATTACATTTGGTTGGGTTAAACTCTAACAACCATTTGTTCGATCATTCTTTCAGCTTGTCTAGGTCTTCTTGAAGCCTCAAACAGTCTTCTTCTGTTTTAATCCTTCTCATAATTTTGGCATCGTCTGCAAACATTGAGAGAAATGAATCGATACCCTCCGGGAGATCATTTACATATATCAGAAACAAGATAGGACCGAGTACAGAGCCCTGTGGGACTCCACTGGTGACTTCACGCCAATCGGAGGTCTCACCCCTCACCGTAACTCTCTGCTTCCTATTGCTTAGGTACTCCCTTATCCACTGGAGCACCTTACCAGCTACACCTGCCTGTCTCTCCAGCTTATGTACCAGCCTCTTATGCGGCACTGTGTCAAAGGCTTTCCGACAATCCAAGAAAATGCAGTCCGCCCAGCCCTCTCTTTCTTGCTTAATCTTTGTCACCTGATCGTAGAATTCTATCAAGCCTGTTAGGCAAGATTTACCCTCCCTGAACCCATGTTGGTGATTTGTCACAAAGTCCCTTCTCTCCAGATGTATTACCAGGTTTTTTCTCACAATCTTCTCCATCACCTTGCATGGTATACAAGTCAAGGACACTGGCCTGTAGTTCAGTGCCTCTTGCCTGTCGCCCTTTTTGTATATTGGGACCACATTTGCCGTCTTCCATGATTCTGGTAGGTCTCCCGTCTCCAGTGACTTACTATACACTATGGAGAGTGGCAAGCAAAGTGCCTCTGCACACTCTTTCAGTATCCATGGTGAGATCCCGTCTGGACCAACAGCCTTTCTAACATCCAGATCCAGCAGGTGTCTTTTGACCTCCTCTCTCGTAATTTCGAACTCTTCCAAGGCCGCCTGGTTTACCTCCCTTTCTCCTAGCACAGTGACCTCACCTTGTTCTATTGTGAAGACCTCCTGGAACCTCTTGTTGAGTTCTTCACACACCTCTTTGTCATTCTCTGTATACCTGTCCTCGCCTGTTCTAAGTTTCAATACCTGTTCTTTCACTGTTGTTTTCCTTCTGATGTGACTGTGGAGTAGCTTTGGTTCGGTCTTGGCTTTGTTTGCTATATCATTTTCAAAACTTTTCTCTGCTTCTCTTCTCACCCTGACGTACTCATTCCTGGTTCTCTGGTATCTCTCTCTGCTTTCTGGTGTTCTGTTATTCCGGAAGTTCCTCCACGCCCTTTTGTTCAGTTTCTTCGCTTCCATACATCCCTATTATACCATGGATTCTTCTGTTGCTTCTCGGATTTTTCCCTTTGGACCGGGATGAACCTGTTTACTGCCTCCTGACACTTTTGGGTAACATAGTCCATCATACCCTGTACAGACTTATCTCTGATGTCTGTGTCCCAAGGTATTTCACTTAGGAAACTTCTCATCTGTACATAATTCCCCTTTCGGTATGCCAGCCTTTTGATTCCTAGTTCTTTTTTGGGGGACATAATTCCTAGCTCTACCAGGTACTCAAAGTTCAATACACTATGGTCACTCATTCCCAAGGTGTGTGTGTGTGTGTGTGTGTGTGTGTGTATGGATTAAAAAAAATATTTAGTAGTTAGTAATAGTTGATTGATTGACAGTTGAGAGGCGGGCCGAAAGAGCAGAACTCAACCCCCCGCAAGCACAATAATAATAATAATAATAAAAATAATAATAATAATAATAATAATAATAACAATAATAATAATATTAATAAATTTATTTAGGAAAAGTACATACATAGTTGCAGAGTTACAGTACAAACATTCTGTTTGATTTAAAGATAGAGGTAGTACATACAATACCTAAAGCCACTAGTGTGCATAGCGTTTCGACAAACTAGGCAAACAACTAGGTGAATTCAAGATGTACGACCCAAAATGGCATAAATCTCTTTATTTACATGTGCAACCCCTAGGGCAGTACATTTAGAAGTAACACCTGATATTACTGCTCAATCATTTATACAGGCTTTCCGTAGATTTGTAACACGCCGTTCATGTCCTAAACTGATGATCTCAGATAACAGAGCTAACTTGGTTGCTGGAGAAGCATGGTTATGGGAAATCTGTTCACATCCTGTGGTCTGTAATGCATTGGCACTAAGACAGTGCAAATGGAAATTCATCCAACCTAGAGTTCCATGGCACAAATGTTTTAATAAAAGAATGATTGGTGCCATGAAGAGATGTTTGTGCAAAAACTTTACATTGCCAGAAGATCGGACTCATGGAGCTCCAAACAGCTCCACAGTAATTGAAGCGAGAATAAATGGTCGACCATTGACTTACATGTTAGATGACTTCACTCAGCATGTACCAATAAGTCCAGTCCACTTAATGTATTGTAAACCACTTACTCCAGTACCTTCCATACCAGATGAGGATGTCAGAGATCCCTCATACGTGGGTGATAGTGAGTTGGTACAAGGGTATAAGCATCTATCCAGCATAATACATAGGTGGAATGAGGTATGGACTAAGGAGTACCTAATCTTTATCAGAGATCACCATTATGGGGCACAATCTCCATATAACAAAGTTAACATACAACCTGGTGATATTGTCCTGTTGGACAGTGACGGACCAAAGTCTCATTAGCCATTAGGAAAAGTCATATCTTCAACCAAGACAATCAGGGCAGTTTTGAGGACAGTTAAAGTTCAGTCTAAAGGAACTACATGCTTCAAAACACTAGTAGACTAATACACCTGGAGCCCGTGGGTTGGATGAATCCTGGCAAAACTCAGCATCAACAAATGTTGTCCACAGACCCCAGTACGGCACATCCGTTCCCTAAGAACAGCCGCTCAGAGGTGTCAACAAATTTGTGTCACTGCAATCAAAACGATGGGGAGTAAACGTGGCAAATGTTTGTCTCACATCAGTCCTATATATGTACTCCGAGCCGTCATTTCCAGACCTGAAGATGTGGAAACATTATAGCATATAAAACATAAATAATCTTAGTCCAGTCCTAGTAATGGTCTGTGAAAGCACCTGGCCAGGCATGGCTATTTATAGAACAGCAAGCTCTCTGGAGACAGAGAGAGAGTGTCAAGTCAGCATAAAACGACCATTTTGTGAACTCCCTCTCAGGAAAGCCTCTATAAATGAATCCTGTGACGGACCTCGGCGCCATCTAGGATCCAGGTTCCGAACTATAACAGTTGACTCTCACATTAACGTAGTTTCCCACCTTATAGTCGTCTGTGCTGGGAGTGACGAGCTCCAGGGAACAGGCGATGGAAGTCAGTGAAGCAGGGGAAGTGAAAGAGTACTTGGTCGACTTGAGTTGCTAGCCTGTGGGCTAGTTGAGCAATGTTGGCTTCTATCTTGGAAGTCAACACTGAGTGTTGTGCGTGCAGACGTATCCACCAGCTATGTAGTGAGCAGACATCACCAACAGATGTGTAGCATGCAGATTACACCACCAACTGTGAAGCGTGGAGTCTTCACCACCAACTGTGCAGCATGCGGACGTTTCCACCAGCTGTTCAGCAAGAGGACTTCTCCACCAGTTCAGTGGTGTGCTGACGTCACCACAGATGCA
>WNGS01000411.1:3816738-3829401 GCA_020271785.1 Procambarus virginalis
GCAGAAGGGAGGGGTCAGACAGAGGCAGCACTGAGGGTAAAGAGGTTCAGTCCACTTTAGCAAGCTGCCACCTAGGGAAGGAGAGGGGAGGGTGAAAAGAGAAAAAGGTAACAAGGATGGGGATGTGGTCACTGCCATGGAGGTCATCAAGAGCCTGCTACGTGAAATCAAAGTAAAGAGAAGACGAGCAAAGAGAAAGATCAAGACAGGACAGGGTACGAGACCGAGAGTCCAAATGCGTGGGCTCACCAAATTCAGAAGAGACAGGAAGGAGAGAGGATAACGGCTCAAGAAGGCGACCTCAGGTGTTCATCAGAACATCACCCAAAGGGAATGACGACACTGAAATCACCCAGCAGGAGCACAGCTCCGGTAAGGATCCAGTAGGTGTTTCAGAACAGGAAGAGAAAGCAGGACACTCGGGGGGGGGGGGGGGGTAGGTAAATGGAACAAACTGTGTACCATTTCCCCACAAAGAAACGAGCAGCAGAACAATGGAGAGGTGAAGGAAAAAGTAAGGGGACAAAGGAACATCAGAGTGAATCAAGAGAGCAAAAATTAGGAGCCCCACCACAGCTGTGGGGGGGGGAGAGAAAGGAATAGCCACAAGCGACCAGGAAGAGCACCAGGCATCGGCTACTGGAGACGGACACAAAGGAGCGAAAACCGCGAAATCAGAAGTTGGAGTTCAAGGAAATTTGCGTAATAACCTCGAACGTTCCATTGAAGAATAGACATCGACGAGAAGATAAAGGACAACAACAGAGAACAAGGAAGACAAAGGCAAAAGAACAACATAGCATGTTAAAGAAGATCAGGGTCGGGATCAGGGTCAGCAAAGTCAGGGTTAGGGGGCATGGGTAAACTGAGCAAAGACAGAGGAAGGAAGCGGGAGAACAGACCAGAGGTGGACGGGCGGGTCCGGAAGGAGGAGGAGAGGACCGAAAGAGAGCAGTCAAGGACAGCAGCAGGAAGAGGGGAGTAGAAAGAGGGGAGCACACCTCAGCAAGGCAGCAACCGAGAGGGAAACAGGGCCAAAGAACCCCCACAGCTGGAACAGGGGCGCAACCCGAAATGGGAGGGGAAGGAGCGATAGTCAGTAGTAGGGCAGGAGGAAAGCGAAGCCTTCTTACCCGTCGGGGAGGAGGAAAGAGAGGAGCCAGGCTTACGCTTCTGATTTAAAGAGACCAGCGTCCCAGCAACTACATACCGGGCACTGGATTCCAGCGTCTCAACAGGAAAGCTGAACGAGAGCACACACAACAGCCGTTAGGAGAGCGATGGACATCAGCCCGCACCGACAGGCGATGGGGAGAGTCAAGAGATGGAGGAGAAGGATGGAAGGAGGATCGGAGGGAGACGAGGACGTAGACACAGGAGACATGACAGACCGGGTAGAAAGAAGGGGAAACCCCAGACAGAGGACCAGGAGGGGTACCCTGCGGGACAGAACTCAAAGGAACAGAGGAGGGGGCAGTGGGCGTATCAGGGTCCAAGACCCGGAAACGGTTGCGAGTCTGAGGAAGGTGGGAAGGACGAGGAGAGGAAGAGCGCAACATGCGAGCATAAAAGACATTAGCATAAGGCGGAGCCGGCGAACCTGGCTCCTCGCCTCAAGAAAAGATAAACGCTCCCGGTGCTTCAAGTTGAGGACAGCTGCCTCAAGCTTGTAATGGATACACGCACGGCAGAAGGTAGGATGGGCCTCACCGTAGTTGAGGCAACGAGCCTGGGGAGAAGTGCACTCCGACTTAGAATGACCTTCACCCCCACACAAAGGAGAGAGACAGTCCCTGAGCAGCAGAGGGCACCATGCCCAAACCTCCAGCACTTTTTACAGAGCCTAGGAGAAGGAATGTACTCTTGGACAGAGCACCTGGCACCAGCAAGAATGACAGAGGATGGAAGGGTCCTACCATCAAAGATGATCTTCACAACTCGAAGGGGTTGACAGCGACAACCACGAGGGGGACGAGTAAACGAGTCAACCTGGAGGACAGAATGGCCTTGGGCATCAATGATATGCTGAATGTCATCGTGGCAGTCCTGCAGATTCCGAACACCGGTTGCAACATGGGGCGGGAGGAGAATAGTGCCAACACTGGCATTCAACCGAGCGTTCTGAGAAGGAGCAGCAACGACACGTGTACCGAGACGAGTGGGGTTGAAGGTAACAGACGCATCCACGGAATCAACGAGATGCCGATGGAGGGAGAAATCATCAGGAGGCGCGGAATCAAGAGGGAGGAGATCAAAGTATTTGGCCCATGAAGCAGGACCAAACAAGGCCTGATACGCATCAGTACAGGAGGGAGACGAGCGAGTGTGGCCGTGGCGCTGACGGCGTTGAGAACCCCCAAGAGAGAGAGAGAGGGGACAAAAGGCGCAGCAGTCACAACGAGAGACTTAGCCGCACCAGGGGACAAAGTGGTCACCACTGGGGGCTCGAGGCTCGACCCAACCATAGAGGAGGGAGGGGAGCTGGGGGAAGAAGTCAGGAGGGTCAAAGGAGGAGCAAGGTCAGGGCCCAACGCAGCGGAGGCTACAGAGCCCGGTTTTCCAAGACAGGCCGACTGGGGGGCTTGGTCGCCCACCCCACGAGCCCGAGAGGGTACAACAGAAACATTCAACGACATATGGACGAAGAGTGATAAATTCATCCACGAATGTGCCCCCATACCCACCATGGAGCCACAATTAGAGGCAGAACACCCAACAGGAAGCTATCGCCGATCATGCCGGGGCCCCCTAGGGGTGCGTCGTGAGTATACGCCCCACAAACGCCACCTTAAGAACCGTCAGTCCGTCGAGATCGGGTTCAGCGACGAAAGGGGGATTGACAATAAAAGGTTCCCCTTGCTCGATACGTTGGGTACTACAGTTCTACGGGTGCAAGAGTATGCCTCCCCAAGCACCTGGGCGTCAAAATAGAAGTAGTCCAAAGGAATAATCCAAAACAAGCAAAAGGTCGGCAGGAAAACGACAAGCAGATAGAAGAAGGGGGGAGAAAAACGAAATAATGAAAAGGAAAAGCGATCCGGCACAATTAGAGAAGACAGCAGCAGGAGTGCAAGACCACAAAAGGACAAAGGACTGTCCCACGGAGCAACACACTCCGGCAGCCTTCTACGCAGCCCCCTCACGACGCCAACGGGCTGGATGGCGAGGGGGGCCTAACGGGAAAGGATCAGTTCAAGTGCTTAATTTGAGCAAAACGTTTGCATACGTTTCTGTGAGGGATGCACCATTTGAAATGTTGAATAGAACTATTAGTCACATACTGGAACAATATGGAAAAGTGGACAATGTTCGTTTCAATAAATATACCTATGGACCAGGAAAATGGTGTTTCAATGGAACAAGAACAGTAAAAATGGAACTTCACCGTAATATTCCTTCATCAGTGTAAGTAGCAGGTCAATATATTAATTTTATATATAGTGGACAACTGAAAACTTGTTTTAAGTGTGGGCGTACTGGTCACATGGCTGCTGCCTGCCGGGTAGAGGCAACAACATATCAACATTTTTCGTGAACATGACTTTCCGCCATGGACATTTCATTTCACCAGGAAATGAACCCACTGTTGTAAATACTGCAGTTCCAGGTGGGGTAGAGGAAATAACCCAAAACTCTGTACGTGAAAGGTCTGTGGAAGTGACTCCCAGTGCGAGTGAGGACGGTGCAGGTAACTTCTGCAAGCTACAGAGCTGGAACAGCCTTCTGCACGCTACAATACAGGTAATTAAGTCTGCTTGTTTCACAGCTGAAAGAGACTTTGGCACGCTACATAATTGGTAATGAAGACTGCACGCTACACAGCTGATGGTGAAGTATCCGAGCCACACAGCTGGTGGTGAAGTCCCCACGCTTCACAGCTGGTGGTGAAGTCCCCACGCTTCACAGCTGGTGGTGAAGTCCCCACGCTTCACAGCTGGTGGTGAAGTCCCCACGCTTCACAGCTGGTGGTGAAGTCCCCACGCTTCACAGCTGGTGGTGAAGTCCCCACGCTACACAGCTGGTGGTGAAGTCCCCACGCTACACAGCTGGTGGTGAAGTCCCCACGCTACACAGCTGGTGGTGAAGTCCCCACGCTACACAGCTGGTGGTGAAGTCCCCACGCTACACAGCTGGTGGTGAAGTCCCCACGCTACACAGCTGGTGGTGAAGTCCCCACGCTACACAGCTGGTGGTGAAGTCCCCACGCTACACAGCTGGTGGTGAAGTCCCCACGCTACACAGCTGGTGGTGAAGTCCCCACGCTACACAGCTGGTGGTGAAGTCCCCACGCTACACAGCTGGTGATGTAATGTTCATTTTACACATCTGCTGGTGATGTCTGCTCGTTTCACAGCTGCTGCACACGTTCGCTCACTACACAGCTGGTGTTGAAGTTTGCACGCTTCACAGCTGGTTGGGAAGTCTGCACACTACACATCTGGCGGCGAAATCTGCACCCCACATAGATGGTGGTCAAGTCTGCATGCTACACAGCTGGTGGTTAAGTCCTCACGCTGCCAAGCTGTAGTAAAGTCTGCCAGCTTCACAGATGGTGGAGAAATCTGTTCCCTACATAGCTGCTGGTGAAGTCTGCACGCTACTCTGCTGGTAATGAAGTCTGCACACTACATAGCTGAAAGAGACTTCTACAGGTTATACAACTAAAAGAAACTTCTGCACACCTGGTGGTGAAGTCTGCACACTACGTAGCTGGTGGATACGTCTGCACGCAACGCATCTGGTGGATATGTCTGCACTCAATGCATCTGTGGTGACGTCAGCACACCACTGAACTGGTGGAGAAGTCCTCTTGCTGAACAGCTGGTGGAAACGTCCGCATGCTGCACAGTTGGTGGTGAAGACTCCACGCTTCACAGTTGGTGGTGTAATCTGCATGCTACACATCTGCTGGTGATGTCTGCTCACTACATAGCTGGTGGATACGTCTGCACGCAACACATCAGTGTTGACTTCCAAGATAGAAGTCCACATTGCTCAACTAGCCCCACAGGCTAGCACCTCAAGGTCGACCAAAGTACTCTTTCACTTCCCCTGCTTCACTGACTTCCATCGCCTGTTCCCTGGTAGCTCGTCACCTCCCAGCACAGCCGACTATAAGGTGGGAAACTACGATTAATGTGAGAGTCAACTGTTATAGTTCGGAACCTGGATCCTAGATGGCGCCGAGGTCCGTCACAGGATTCATTTATAGAGGCTTTCCTGAGAGGGAGTTCACAAAATGGTCGTTTTATGCTGACTTGACACTCTCTCTCTGTCTCCAGAGAGCTTGGCTTGTTCTATAAATAGCCATGCCTGGCCCAGGTGCTTTCACAGACCATTACTAGGACTGGACTAAGATTATTTATGTTTTATATGCTATAATGTTTCCACATCTTCAGGGTCTGGAAATGACGGCTCGGAGTACATTATATAGGACTGATGTGAGACAAACATTTGCCACGTTTACTCCCCATCGTTTTGATTGCAGTGACACAAATTTTGTTTGCACCTCTGAGCGGCTGTTCTTAGGGAACGGATGTGCCGTACTGGGGTCTGTGGATCAACATTTGTTGATGCTGAGTTTTGCCCCAGGATTCATCCAACCCACGGGCTCCAGGTGTATTAGTCTTACTAGTGTTTTGAAGCATGTAGTTCCTTTAGACTGAACTTTAACTGTCCTCAAAATGCCCTGATTGTCTTGGTTGACAGATATGACTTTTCCTAATGGCTAATGAGACTTTGGTCCGTCACTGTCCAACAGGACAATATCACCAGGTTGTATGTTAACTTTGTTATATGGAGATTGTGCCCCATAATGGTGATCTCTGATAAAGATTAGGTACTCCTTAGTCCATACCTCATTCCACCTATGTATTATGCTGGATAGATGCTTATACCCTTGTACCAACTCACTATCACCCACGTATGAGGGATCTCTGACATCCTCATCTGGTATGGAAGGTACTGGAGTAAGTGGTTTACCATACATTAAGTGGACTGGACGTATTGGTACATGCTGAGTGAAGTCATCTAACATGTAAGTCAATGGTCGACCATTTATTCTCACTTCAATTACTGTGACTACTGTTTGGAGCTCCATGAGTCCGATCATCTGGCAATGTAAAGTTTTTGCACAAACATCTCTTCATGGCACCAATCATTCTTTTATTAAAACATTTGTGCCATGGAACTCTAGGTTGGATGAATTTCCATTTGCACTGTCTTAGTGCCAATGCATTACAGACCACAGAATGTGAACAGATTTCCCATAACCATGCTTCTCCAGCAACCAAGTTAGCTCTGTTATCTGAGATCATCAGTTTAGGACATGAACGGCGTGTTACAAATCTACGGAAAGCCTGTATAAATGATTGAGCAGTAATATCAGGTGTTACTTCTAAATGTACTGCCCTAGGAGTTGCACATGTAAATAAAGAGATTTATGCCATTTTGGGTCGTACATCTTGAATTCACCTAGTTGTTTGCCTAGTTTGTCGAAACGCTATGCATACTAGTGGCTTTAGGTATTGTATGTACTACCTCTATCTTTAAATCAAACAGAATGTTTGTACTGTAACTCTGCAACTATGTATGTACTTTCCCTAAATAAATTTATTATTATTATTATTATTATTATTATTATTATTATTATTATTTTTATTATTATTATTGTGCTTGCGGGGGGTTGAGTTCTGCTCTTTCGGCCCGCCTCTCAACTGTCAATTAATCAACTATTACTAACTACTAAATATTTTTTTAATCCATACACACACACACACACACACACACACGCACACACACACACACACACACACACACACACACACACACACACACACCTTGGGAATGAGTGACCATAGTGTATTGAACTTTGAGTACCTGGTTGAGCTAGGAATTATGTCCCCCAAAAAAGAACTAGGAATCAAAAGGCTGGCATACCGAAAGGGGAATTATGTACAGATGAGAAGTTTCCTAAGTGAAATACCTTGAGACACAGACATCAGAGATAAGTCTGTACAGGGTATGATGGACTATGTTACCCAAAAGTGTCAGGAGGCAGTAAACAGGTTCATCCCGGTCCAAAGGAAAAAATCCGAGAAGCAACAGAAGAATCCATGGTATAATAGGGAATGTATGGAAGCGAAGAAACTGAACAAAAGGGCGTGGAGGAACTTCCGGAATAACAGAACACCAGAAAGCAGAGAGAGATACCAGAGAACCAGGAATGAGTACGTCAGGGTGAGAAGAGAAGCAGTGAAAAGTTTTGAAAATGATATAGCAAACAAAGCCAAGACCGACCCAAAGCTACTCCACAGTCACATCAGAAGGAAACAACAGTGAAAGAACAGGTATTGAAACTTAGAACAGCGAGGACAGGTATACATAGAATGACAAGAGGTGGTGTGAAGAACCAACAAGAGGTTCCAGGAGGTCTTCACAATAGAACAAGGTGAGGTCACTGTCTAGGAGAAAGGGAGGTAACCACGGCCTTGGAAGAGTTCGAAATTACGAGAGAGGAGGTCAAAAGACACCTTGCTGGATCTGGATGTTAGAAAGGCTGTTGGTCCAGACAGGATCTCACAATGGATACTGAAAGAGTGTGCAGAGGCACTTTGCTTGCCATTCTCCATAGTGTATAGTAAGTCACTGGAGACGGGAGACCCTACCAGAAATATGGAAGATGGCAATTTGGTCCCAATATCAAAAAGGGCGACAGGCAAGAGGCACTGAACTACAGGCCAGTGTCCTTGACTTGTATACCATGCAAGTGATGGAGAAGATCATGAGAAAAAACGTGGTAATACATCAGGAGAGAAGGGACTTCGTGACAATCATCAACATGGGTTCAGGGAGGGTAAATCTTTGCCTAACAGGCTTGATAGAATTCTACGATCAGGTGACAAAGATTAAGCAAGAAAGAGAGGGCTGGGCGGACTGCATTTTCTTGGATGTCGGAAAGCCTTGACACAGTGCCGCATAAGAGGCTGGTACATAACTGGAGAGACAGGCAGTGTAGCTAGTAAGGTGCTCCAGTGGATAAGGAGTACCTAGCAATAGGAGCAGAGAGTTACGGTGAGGGGTGAACCTCCGATTGGCGTGAAGTCACCAGTGGAGTCCCACAGGGCTCTGTACTCGGTCCTATCTTNGCCTGGCTGGCTGACTGGCTGCCGGCCTGGCTGGCTGACTGGCTGCCGGCCTGCTGGCTGCCTTTTGGGCTGACCACCTGCATATTAATGATCACGCAGCACATATATTTTTGAAGTTGGCTACTTTGTGAAGATATCTCTGTGTTCACAGTTATCTCCGTGTTCATAGTATTGTACAATATGCAGCATTGAACAATGTAGTGTGGTACAATACAGAGCATGGAAATATGTAAAACAAATGAAATATGTACAAATGCTGTATATAACAATACAGTGTGGTACAATATGCATCATGGAACTATATGTATTGTGGCACAATACGCCGCATGGAACAATATAAAGGGTGGTACAATATGCAGTGTGGTTCAGAATGCAGCATGAGTCAATATGTAGTTTGGTGAAATATGTTGCATGGAACAATATGAAGTGTGGTACAATATGCAGCATGGAATAATATGTAGCGTGATTTAAAATGTAGAATGGAACAATATGTAGTGCACAATATGCCACATGAAACAATATGTAGTGTGATACAATATGCTGCATGGAACAATACGAAGTGTGGTACAACATGCAGCATGGAACTATATATTGCGTGGAAAAATAAAGCAATTACGGTAATTACGTTTCCAATATTGGCTTATTCTGTATATGTAAATAACATGAGTGTGGTTTATTAGTTAAGCCCTACACTGCCCACACCAGATACTCTGCCTGACTGTCCCTCTGCATCTTTGCTTGCCTGCCTCCTTTGCTTCCCACCTTGCTTGCCTATGTGCTTGTCTCGACTCCACCTGCCCCTTAGCTCACCCCCCCCCCCCTCACAGTTTAGTTCACTCACAGCTCGCCTACCTTCCTGCGAGTGTACCAATACATCTACACCAGCTGTCAACATTTATACTTCGTGAACAACAAAACTGTGGCAACCACAGCGCAAGACGCCCAATAATGTAGAGCCTCAAGCTAACTGTGTCTTTCTTAATATGTGACATCCAGCCTACCGACCACATGAAGGCTCCCGCACACAGGTGACTCCAGCTTTATCCTGAAATGAAAATTTTTTTACTTGGCACTATATATAGTTCATCCTTAGGGAAACTTATAATAAGCTCGCCAAATACACGAGTTTCTTGGGCGTAACTTCAGATAAGTTGATGTAGCATAGCAGCGCATAGTTTGCAGTTTGATTAGGAACAGCAGAGACATTTATAATTCACTCTAGTTTCTTAAAAATCTCGGGGAGAGTTTGTACATAACACACCACCACCACTCTCTCACTCCCTCCCACACTATTCCTCTCCCTGTCTCTCTCCCTCTCCCTGACTCATTCTCCGTCTCTGTCCCTCTCCCTATCTCTCTCCAACCCATCTCCCAGCGTCTCCTTTATCATGTAGAAGGCGACCTAAACTTCCAGGCAATATATTCAGCAAAGTTTGATGAGTGGTGCCACGCGGCTTGACTGGGAAGAGGGCCAGGGTGGGCAGGAGAGGTGGGCAGGAGGAAGAGGGGTGGGGAGGGAGGAGGAGAGAAAGGTAGGAAGAGAGGAAGAGTATGGCTAGAGAGGAGGGAAGATGGTATGATAGGGGGTAAAAGAGGAGTATGAGGAGAAAGGACAAAAGAGAAAGGTAAGGGGGAGTGAGGAAAGAATATACACGAGGGAGCCTGAGAAGGAAGAGTGATTTCCCGTGTTGATTTCAGCGTGTAATTTCCCGGGATCTAAATGGTATAGTTATGTGGTGTGCCCGCTACACAGCTGGTGGTGATGTCTGCACGCTACACAGCTGGTGGTGATGTCTGCACGCCACACAGCTGGTGGTGACGTCTGCTCTTTACTCAGTTGCCGGAGAAGTCTGCATGCTACACAGCTGGTAATGATGTCTGCACGCTACACAGCTGGTGGTGATGTCTGCACGCTACACAGCTGGTGGTGATGTCTGCACGCTACACAGCTGGTGGTGATGTCTGCACGCTACACAGCTGGTGGTGATGTCTGCACGCTACACAGCTGGTAATGATGTCTGCACGCTACACAGCTGGTGGTGATGTCTGCACGCTACACAGCTGGTGGTGATGTCTGCACGCTACACAGCTGGTGGTGATGTCTGCACGCTACACAGTTGCTGGTGAAGAATGCACACCACGCAGCTGGTAATGATGTCTGTACGATACTCAGACGAATGAAAGTTCTACACGCTACTCAGCTGGTGGCGAAGTCTGATTAGTACACAGCTAGTGGAGAAGTACGAACGCTACACAGCGGCGGAGAAGTTCTCACTACACAACTAGTGGAGAAGTTTTCTCACTACACAGCTGGTGGAGACGTCTGCACACTACACAGCTGGTGATGAGGTCAGCATGCTACACAGCTGGTAGTGTAATCTGCACTCTACACATCTGCTTGCGGTGTCTGCTCGCTACACTGCTGGTTGAGAAGTGTACTCGCTACACAGCTATTGGTGAATTCTGCACGCTACACAGCTGGTAGAGGCGCCTGCACGCTACACAGCTGGTAGAGGCGCCTGCACGCTACACTGCAGGTAATTAAGTCTGCTCGCTTCACAGCTGAATGAGACCGGCACGTTACATAGTTGGTAATGAAGACTGCACGCTACACAGCTGGTGATGAAGTCCCCACGATACTCAGCTGGTGGTGAAGTCCCCACGCTACACAGCTGGTGGTGAAGTCCCCACGCTTCTCAGCTGTGATGGAGTCAGCACAGTTCACAACTAGTCGAGAAGTCAGCACGCTGCACAGCTGGTGGTGAAGTCAGCACGCTGCACAGCTGGTGGTGAAGTCAGCGTGCTACTCAGTAGCTGCTGGGGAAGTCTGCATGCTACTCAGCTGGTAATGAAGTCTGCACGCTACTCAGCTGGTAATGGAGTCTGCACGCTACTCAGCTGGCAATTAAGTCTGCACACAACATAGTTGAAAGAGGCTATACTTCTACAGGCTATTCAGCTGAAAGAAACTTATGCACGCTTTAGTTTTGTATTTAATATACATGTATAGTTCATGAGTCACAGACAAGGATTTGAAAGGTGCCATTCTGTCGGCCTGAAAGTCACACCTCAACAGTGTTAATGACCACCAAGTGACCAAGGTCAGGTCGTGTGAAGTTGACCTGGTTTCTGCCAATCTGATAATTGTAGCCTGATAGCCGGTTAGGTCCGTTAAACATGCAGACATTTAAGGAGTGGCTTGGTAGAGAGCTTGGGGCTATTTACTTGTGGGCAGAGTTAGTTACTTGGTTTCCCAATATATACTCTGAGAGCTGTAGATTCGAGAGGAATAAGCAATAGGAGAACAGTCAGCAGAGCAGAGGACAGCCGCCGAGATAGGCTGTCGGTCGGGTAGGGGGTGACGCTGCCCGACAACTGCAGACCCTCTTTCCCCCCCCCCCCCTCTCTATTCAACTTAGACTCAGTCCTCGGTGAGTGAACGTGAGGGTAACTTAGTCGTGTTTAATAGTGTTGTGTGACTATCATGGACAGTCAGTTGTAGCGGTCTCGAATTCTTGGGTAATGACTCTCGTTGTATAGTAACAGTGAACCTTGAGGTTGATTGCTTGAATTATGATATCTATCCAAATAAATATAACTGATGAATTTATTGGGAAATATATACTTGATTCACTTACTTTTAATCTGATTTTAATTGTTCTTAATCTGATTGTTCTTGTTCTTAGATTTGGGATTTTTGGATACAATATACAAACTAGAGTGTAAGTACTCTTGAGATTATTGAATTAAAGAATCATACATGATACAGATGAAACATACTAGTAATGACCTTTTGATAACATCTTTGAGAAGTTTGTGATACAGACAAGTTCCATTCCTTGTCTTGTATGTACTGACAAGAATGGATGGTGGCAGCACTACTACTTCTTCTATCTACTTTTCTACTTCTACCTCCACTCATCTCCGTATATTCTCTCCTCTCCCTCCGCCCCTCTCTAAACTCTCCCTTTCAACTGACGACCCTCCTCGCTCCTCCCACCTCTCTACCTCCCTCACCACAAACCCTCACTAATTACTTCATTATTCATCTCTTTCCTTTCGTTTCTCTTATACGTTTGTGGCAGTGAAATGTTTCTAGAGTTTCTCTGGAGATGCGAGTAGCTTATCAAGTTACGGCGCCTTGTAATTGTAGGACCTAGGTAATCAAATACCTAGGTTACAAGATGTTGAGCTAGAGAGGTTGCCTTAGGAACTCTGGGGGAGCTCTAGAATAGTTAATTAACTGGGGGCGGGATAACGGACTAAAGAGAGCTGTTTCCCCCGGTCTCGTTAACTGGGGGGGGGGGGCGGACTAATGGAATTCCCCCCCCCCCCCCCCGTTACAATGCTGGCAACGGTGTTGAACAATGTTTAATGTAGATGGTGTGAAATTAACATTGTTCAGTCCCACGTGTCCTTTTGCTGCTCAGGCACTATCAGGGAGATCTTGACAGGTGTTTAATATTCGCGAGTTAGCGAGTTTTTTCCAGGTTAGGAGATAGTGATTCTCTGGCGA
>WNGS01000411.1:3870767-3928080 GCA_020271785.1 Procambarus virginalis
GTGGCTCGCTGAAAACAGAGTCGTACTGCTTCCTCAGAAACTCTCTCAATTCTTTGTTGGCATCGGTGAAAGTTCCATCTCCCTTTCGCAGGGACCCTATACTAGATGTGGTTTTTGACCTTGATTTTACATAGGTGAAAAAATATTTCGGATTTCTCTCTATTTCACTGATGGCCTTTTTCTCTCTCTGCCTCTCCTGGTTTGTATGATTCTTGTAGCTTGAATTCAATTGTTTCTATTTCTCTACCTAACCTTCTTCGCCGTTCTTGAGATAGGGTGTGATTCTCAAATTGCTCCGCGATTCGTTTTCTTCACCTATAGAGAGACGACGTTCCCTTTCCAATCTGCATCTCTTCCTCTTTTTTCTTAGGGGTATGTGGTTTGAACATATTTCTAGTGCTACTGAACTTGTTTTTTCCAGGTACTGGTTCAGGTTTGCATTTTCTAGCTGTTCTTCTCAGTTTATTTCTGTGAAGTCCTGGCGTATTTGCTCCCAGTTTATCTGTTTATTATTGAAGTTGAATTTGCTGAAATCTCCTCCACCGGGAAACGGGACTGGTTTTGAAGATCCCCATGCTTGTCAGAACTTCAATTAAGTTGTGATCTGAGTAACAGATATTTGTAATCATTATGTTCCTGATCAATTCATCATTATTGGTGAAAATGAGGTCCAGCGTGTTCTCCTTCCTAGGAGAACACACTGTTCTCCTTCTACTATTTGCTGGTTTAAGGCAAACCTGCCACACATCCGTAGCTGGTCATTTGCATGTGCCTGTTCATTTAGGCCACTTCCTGGTATTCATTCTGATTTTACTGTATTAGCCAGGTGCTTCGGTTTCAGGTGCCGTAGGTTGGAGTCCCCAAGCAGGATGATGTTCGGGGCTGGATTTATGAGGTTTTCCAAGCAGTGTTCTATTTTCATTAGTTGGTCTTTAAACTGCTGAGGGTTTGCCTCCGGTGCCTTATATACAAGGACAATAACTACATTTAAGATTTCTATTTTGATTATCAGCACTTCCACCATATCATTTGAGGTGTTTAGCAGCTCAGTACAGATGAGTGTATCTTTGATGTAGAGGCTGACCCCACCCTGTAACCGGTGTTTCCTGTCTCATCTGAAAAGATTGTACTCTGAGATCCATATTTCACCATCATGGTAGTCCTTGCTGTGAGTTTCCGTTTGGGCTGCAAACACTGCATTTGCCTCATTAAGGAGACCATTCATAAAATGAACTTTGTTGGATTTGTGTGTTTTTATACCCTGGATGTTGGCAAATATAAATGATGTTATCGTGTTAGTGGAAGTGCTGGATGCTTTACTTGGTGTTAATATCCGAGGCTCTGGTAGGGAGGCCACTGTGTTTGCGTCCTCTCCAGCATTTGACCGAGATGGTGGTAAAGTCTGGTCATTTTTAGCCATTCTTCTCATCTTTCTCTTGCTAAAAAATCATCCCGGTCGATGGAGTTGTGGCTGTTTTCATAGTGGTGGTCTGTCGGTTTTATTCGCCTGGAACCTCTTATATGAAAAGCTAGACACTCAGCAATGAAGCATTCTTTCCTGTCTAAAGAGTTCTTGCAAATTTCTTGGTGAAATAATTCACAGCTTTTGGTACATTTACCCGTACTGAGGAGGTTTCTAGGGTGATCGTACTTACATGTTCCACTTGTTCTTCCCGATATCCCATGTTTACAGGTACCCCACTTGTAATACCAACAGATTTTGGGTTCTTGTTTTGTTTGTTTCCCTTTGCCAGGGACTGCCACCAGTGTAGAATAGCTTATCCTTGTCTACCCTGTTAATACCCATGAGTATTTTGTAGGTAGTGATCATGTCTCCCCTTACTCTTCTGTCTTCCAGTGTGGTAAGGTGAATATCTTGCAGCCTTTCCTTGTAGCTCATGCCTCTTAGCTCCGGGACTAGTCTAGTGGCATACCTCTGAACTTTTTCCAGCTTCGTCTTGTGCTTGACAAGGTACGGGCTCCTTGCTGGGGCCGCATACTCCAGAATTGGTCTTACATATGTGATATACAAGATTCTGAATGATTCCTTACACAGGTTCCTGAAGGCTGTTCTGATGTTAGCCAGCCTCACATATGCCACAGACGTAATTTTTTTATGTGGGCTTCAGGAGACAGGTTTGGTGTGATATCAACCCCTAGATCTTTCTCTCTGTCCGTTTCATGAATTACTTAATCTCCAATTCTGTATCCTGTGTCAGGCCTTCTGTTTCTGCCGCCTAGTTTCATTACTTTGCATTTACTCGCGTTGAACTTGAGCAGCCATTTGTTTGACCATTCATTCAATCTGTCCAGGTCATCTTGTAGCCTCCTACTATCCTCCTCTGTTTCAATCCTCCTCATAATTTTTGCGTCATCAGCAAACATTGAGAGAAACGAGTCTATACCCTCTGGGAGATCATTCACATATATCACAAACAGTATAGGTCCAAGGACTGACCCGTGCGGGACTCCACTTGTGACGTCTCGCAAATCTGAGACTTCACCCCTCACAATGACTCGTTGTCTTCTGTTGCTTAGGTACTCCCTCATCCAATGGAGTACCTACCCTTTCACTCCAGCCTGCATTTCCAGCTTTTTCACTAGTCTCTTGTGTGGTACTGGATCAAAGGCTTTCTGACAATCCAAAAATATGCAGTCTGTCCATCCCTCTCTTTCTTGCCTGATTTATGTTGTCTGGTCATAGAATTCAATTAACCCTGTGAGGCAGGATTTGCCATTCCTGAACCCATGTTGATGCTGTGTTACAAAGTTCCTTCGCTCCAGATGTTCCACTAGCTTTCTTTGCACAATCTTCTCCATCAGCTTGCATACAGGTTAAGGACCTATACAAGTTAGGGACACTGGCCTGTAGTTCGGTGCCTCCTGTCTATCACCTTTCTTATATATCGGGACTACAATAGCTGCTTTCTAAATTTCTAGCAGTTCCCCTGTTGCCAGTGATTTTTTATACACTATGGAGAGTGGTAAGCACAGTGTTTCTGCTCCTTCCTTTAGGTATCCAAGAGGAGATTCCATCTGGGGCTATAGACTTTGTCATATCCAACTCTAGTAACAACTTCCATACTTTCCCACTGGTAATCTCAAACTCTTCCAGTGGTTCTTGGTTAACTATTCCCTCTCTTATCTCCGGAATTTCTCCTTGCTCTATTGTGAAGACCTCCTGTAATTTCTTATTCAGTTCCTCACATACTTCCTTGTCGTTTGTAGTGAATCCTTTTGCCCCTATCCTTAATATCATTACCTGTTCCTTTACTGTTGTTTTTCTTCTGGTGTGGCTGTACAGCAATTTACGTTGAGTCTTTGCCTTGCTTGCGATATCATTTACGTATTGTCCTTCTGTCTCTCTTCTCATCCTGACATATTCATTCCTGGCACTCTGGTATCTTTCTCTGCTCTCAAATGTTCTGTTATTTCTATAGTTTCTCCACGCCCTTTTACTTTGCTGCTTAGCTAGCCTACATATCTGAATAAACCATGGTTTCTCATCTTCATTTCGTTGTCTTCCTTTTGGACTGGGACAAACATGTTTGCTGCAACCTTGCATTTCTGCGTGATGTAGTTCATCATGTTTTGGGCCGTCTTTTCCCTGAGCTCTGTTTCCCATGTTATATCTGTTAGGAATCTTCTTATCTCCTCATAGTTTCCCTTACGGAATGTCAGCCATTTGTTTTCAGTACCCCTCCTCGAGTTCAATAACCCTTCTTCAACCAGATACTTAAACACCAGTGTACTGGTTTCGCTCATTCCTACTGGGGTCTCAAAACCGATTTCCCTTAAGTCGGAGACGTTCAGAGTGAAGACTAGGTCGAGTCTCACTGGTTCATCGTTTCCCCTCATCCTAGTGGGCTCCCTGAAATGTTGGCTTAGAAGTTTCTTGTCGCCACCTCCATTAGTTTGGTTCTCCATGCATCCCCTCCTCCATGCAGTTCCTTTTTCTCCCAGTCTATCCTTCCGTGATTGAAGTCCCTCATGATGAGCAAATGGGATCTATTTCTGCAATCAGCAGAGACTGCCTTCTGAATTATAGTGTTAACTGCCGTGTTGTTGTTGTCATACTCTTGCCTGGGCCTTCTGTCATTTGGTGGAGGGTTGTATATCACTGCTACAACTACTTTTGGTCCTCCCATTGTCATGGTGCCTGTTATGTAGTCTCTGAATCCCTCGCAGCCTGGGATGACCATCTCCTTCAAACTCTATTCCCTTCTCTAAGGTAGGGCCACTCCAAGTGCTGGGTTCACTTCTAGTGCTCTTTCCTTNTCAGAGACTCAGAGGTCTCATTGCAAAACTTTTAAGAGTTTAAGAGTGCCTTGATGTCTGATGACTACGTCGAGAGAAACCCTGTGAAGCAGGATGATAGGGGCTGGACAGTACATGTTTGAGTTGTTGAACTCTCCAGAGTCCGTTTGAAGAGATCACTGGTGAAGTTGGTGCCACAGTCGCTCTGAATCTCCTCGGAAATCCATACTGGGTGAAGATTTTCAATAAATTCTTCACCACTGTAGCAGCCGTAATGTTTTTCACTGGAACTGCTATGGGGAATCTGGTGGTAGGACACAGGATAGTTAAGATATAGGCGTTGCCTGCACTGGTCCGAGGCAAAGGGCCAGCACAGTCAATAATAAGTTTGTGGAACGGTTCCTCAGGCACCTGGATGGGTATCAGTGGTGCTCTGGGAATGGAAACGTTCGGTTTCCCGGCTAACTGACACACGTGGCACAGTTTGACATGCTTCTTTACATCGTTAACCATACCTGGCCAGTAGTAGTCTTGTCGAATTCCATGGTAAGTCTTGTTGAACCCGTAGTGTGACAATGCTCCGTGGCCAGGTGTAGAATCGTGGGCCGCAGGCTGGTAGGAATCACTAGTTGTTCAACGTCTGCCCACTCGTCCTCGTCCTTCAGTTTACTGGGTCTATACCTGCGATAGAGTAATTCGTTCTCCATAAAGAACCCAGGAACACTGTCGGATTGGGTTTCAGCCTGAAAGAATAATGGTGTCAAGGTAAGATCATCTCTCTGTAACTTACGGAACTCCAAAGCGGTCAGATTAGGGGGTAGTTTCGAAGGGTCCTGAGGGACAGCGGTAGCAGTAGAGTCAGCTGGCTGTGGTCGTGCAGCTTGAGCACGGGTGGTCACCATAACAGGAGGAGAACCTTCATCACTCTCTTGAACCTTTGCTGGAACATGCTCAAAAATCGGGTTATCCAACACAGAGTTGCTCACCTCGGATATGTCCTTGACGATCAGGTTGTTTGGTTGTTGGTCTTCTGCCAAGTCGTTGCCCAGGAGAAGTTGCACTCCAGGCATGGGAAAAGGCTTTTCCCTGACGGCGACTTGGACTTCACCGGTCACGAAGGGACAATCTAGGTAAACTCTGGCAAGAGGATAAGGAGTTGTAGCAGTAAGGTCAGTGATGAATACAGTCTCTCCTGTGTAGGCGACGTTGGGCACAGCTGATTTCAAGACGATCGATTGTAGAGCCGCTGTGTCCGCAGGATCTTAAGTCCAAAACGTCCCTCTGAATCTGAACCGTGGGTAGTGATAGTTCCTGGATATAGATGCTTGCTAAAGAGAGAGAGATCATTAGCATGAACACCAACATTCATGACAGGCTTACCGGACTTAGGGTGAGTAGGTTTGGGCTTAGGAGGAGGTTCTATGTTACCTTTAGATTGGGACTTACCACATTTTTCTATGGTATGTCCATATAGTCGACAATACCTGCAGTACAGTTGAGAGGTACCTTGATCTGGGCTCGCTTTCTCGTAACTGTACCAAGACTTCTTACTGGTAGGTTCTGGTGTCAGCCGGTGGATGAGGCTGTAAGTGTCAGCTGACTTCGCGCACTTCACCAAATCGGTCTCTTCTTTGTCTGCTAAGTATAGGCGGACAGGAGGAGGTACACGTCTCAAAAATTCTTCAACCAGTATGAGGTTGACAAGCTCTGGAAAAGTAGAGACATGTGCTGCCTCCAGCCATTTCATGAAATATCTCCGTTTGGTGTTAGCAAATTCTAAGAAGGTGGTGGTACTTGCCTTGACGTAGTCACGGAACTTTCGTCGATAGCTTTCGGTGGAGAGAAGGTAGGCGTCCAACACAGCTTGCTTCAAGGTGGTGTAGTCGTTTTCCGATGCCAAAGTGCTGAGTGTGACGGCTGCTCTACCTGTTAAATGTACTCTGAGAAGGGTAGCCCATTGGTCGTCAGGCCAACTAAGTTGATTAGCAAGGGTCTCAAAAGTTGTGAAGAACACATCAACCTCCGTTTCTATGAACGGAGGCATTAACTTACTTGCATGGGAGACATTGAAACTTGGAGGAAGACTAGCTGCAGCTTGTTGGAGTTGAGCTTGGTGTGCAGCGTCCCTCGCGAGTTCTCGGTCACGACAGTCTAGAGCTGTTTCTGCCTGTCGTTTGTCGTGTTCACGTTGTATCTCGAGCCGCTCTTTGTATAAGGCCAACTCACGTTCACTTTCTTCTTTCTTCAGTGCGGCCTCTCGCTCCTTGAGGCGGATTTCTTCTTGTTTGAACTGGAGCTCGCGTTCTTGTTCTTCCTTTCTGATGGCAGCTGCTTCTTTTTGTTGCTCCTGCTCGATCTTGGCAAGTTCTAATTTGAGCTTCATTGCTGTCAAGTCATGTTTATCTGAAATAGTGTATTGTTCATGAGTATCAGAATCTATCTTCCCTTCATCCAAAAGATAATCTAAAATTATATTATTTATGGCATACTTGTTGGCGCCAGGTGGAACTTCCAATTGATACTCGTGTGCAAGAGTTATCAATTCGACCCTTTTAGCGTGACGCAATTTCTCTATTTCACCTTCTGGATTTGCCTTGAAAGTTTGGATACGAAACATGGTAAATAAATGAGACACGAATATACTGTGAGAATATGGTGAATGTCAGAAACAGGAAACGTGGCAACTGATACCTATCCTGTGGGGAATTATTAATAATTAAAGTTAATTCAAGAAGGTAAATGAATAAGGTGGCAGGAAATCTTGTACCTGGTACTCACTGTGGGAGGATAAAGGCAAGAAAATCCTACTAATTAGTGGAAAATGAGTTTAAAAGACAAGTGAAACACTAAATGGCTTCAAAATAAATGAGGTAGTCCAAAAATGTAGTCATACCTTGCCAAGTCACTATAGAACATAAGCAAAGGTACCCACTGAAATTGAATATGGTATTTACAGAATTAGCGAACTTCGTGCTCAAAAGAAAGAAAGCTAATTCCCTACCTTGAGTAAATACCATCAATTCTGACCAACAAGTAGGGGTGCGAGTGTCAACTGGTGACGAGAACTATCGGCGAGGTCCCAACTCGCCAATAATAGTTCGTGCTAGAGGATCTTTGGCCCTCTTTTTCCTCCTAGAGTCGGATTGCAGAAATTAGGTGCTATTGACCCGTAGACAGACCACAGTACCAGGGTACCTATGTGATAATCTGTCAAAAATGTGAGAAATATCTGAGGGACAAAAGATGTTAAACACGGGTAATAACACGGAAGGGGGAGACAACCAATTAAGAGTATGACTGAGGCCTACAGTCACCACGTAATGCAATGTTGTCTCACACTCACCATATGCTACTCCCGTAATGCACAATAAACACAGCACCATAGGAATAAATAAAATGATTAATGTAAATATTGAAAGCAAGGGAATGAAAGCCAAGTACGCTTACCACAATTACCAATACCTGAATGCAGCTCCCGGACAGGCCCCCAATTATATGTGACGGTAAAGTAGTGGAGTATGGTGGTCAGCAGTCTTCCACTGGCAGATGTTAAGGCCGGGCCACATATAAATATTACAAAGAAAAAAAAGAAAAAAAGAATGACTGCGTGTTTGATAATCTGTGGTAAGGTAAGGGAAGAGACATAAAACACAATAATAAACAATGCTCTTTAATAACACTAAAAACAAATTGAAATAAAGGCAAAAATCTTGGCTTAATGGTGCAGAACAACAAGTGGAAAAATAACTGAACATAAAACTGGATTACGTTAAAGGGAGGAGAAGTGACATACAATAACAAGCAAAATTAATATTAGTGCTGGGAATATATGCGCTAGCTATAAACCTCTATTTGATCACACGAGGTGAGTCAACTTAGGTGTTCATAGCATGAGAGCACTAGATATTCTTGTGAGAGAATAGCTGAATGGTCCTGACAATGGCTTGCGAGGAATATGATTGGCGTGGAGCTGGAGTGGTGTGTTGTTTAACGGCCAATGAGAACGCAGCGTCCAGTAACAAGCAGTTTGTCTGGGACTGTAGCCGTCGGCGCGACCAGGTGTGCAGAAGTGGGGGGGAAGGAGGGAGTTGCAGGTGCGTGTGGCTGTCTTGATATATACGTTAAGCCACTATAAAACGTATCTTGCATATTGTTGAGAACGGGACGATGAGAAGATATAGCAGGCTAAATCTCTGGGAAGAGATTATCGTCACAATATATATATATATATATATATATATATATATATATATATATATATATATATATATATATATATATATATCTAAAAGGGGTACCACCTCTGGTGCAAGTGTAGGGACCCATAGCCCCGGAGAAGAAAATAAAGAGTACTCAGAGAAGACCTTGTGGATACTCACTGAACACTTTGATATTTTCTTCTCCTACCACCCCTATTCTTTTGGTATGTGTGTATACTTATCTAACTTTATTTGAAAATGTCATTACACAAAAAAGTTACAATACTGATTACATGCAATGTACAAGGCTGCTTGTCGCAAGTTGAATAGCTCCTCCAGCTCCTCAGATGGTGGGCAGGAACCATGGATGCAGTGAGCGTTTCCTACCTGGATTGCCACACTAAGGCGCTGAAAAAGAAAACTGGCAGCTCTAGGGTCTCTAGTTGTTTCGATTAGCTTAGACCCCAACTCCTTCAAAAAGCTAGCAGCACTTTTACCCCAGGCACCAAGTGTCTCTGAGGCAATGGGGACAATATATATATATATATATATATATATATATATATATATATATATATATATATATATATATATATATATATATATATATATATATATATATATATGACAGTATTCACCTAATTGTACTCACCTAATTGTGCTTGCTGGGGTTGAGCTTTGGCTCTTTAGTCCCGCATCTCAACTGTCAATCAATTGGTGTACAGATTCCTGAGCCTACTGGGCTCTATCACATCTACAGTTGAAACTGTGTATGGAGTCAGTCTCCACCACATCACTTCCTAGTGCATTCCATTTATTAACTACTCTGACACTGAAAAAATTCTTTCTAACGTCTCTGTGGCTCATCTGGGTACTAAGTTTCCACGTGTGTCCCCTTGTTCGTGTCCCACCCGTGCTGAAAAGTTTGTCTTTGTCCACCCTGTCAATTCCCCTAAGAATTTTGTAGGTGGTTGTCATGTCTCCCGTTACTCGTCTGTTTTCCAGGGAAGTGAGGTTCAGCTCCTTTAGCCTTTCCTCGTAGCTCATTCCTCTCAGTTCCAGGACGAGCCTGGTGGCACACTGCTGAATCTTCTCTAACTTTTTCTTGTGTTTAACTAAGTATGGACTCCAGACTGGCGCTGCATATTCCAAGACTGGTCTGACACAGGTGGTATTCAGGGTCCTGAACGATTCCCTACACAAGTTTATAAAGGCAGTTCTTATGTTGCCCAGTTTAGCATATGCCGCTGATGATATCCTTTTGATGTGGGCTTCTGGTGACAGGTTCGGTGTGATATCAACCCCCAGATCTTTCTCTCTATTTGACTCTTGCAGGATTTCACCTCCCAGGTGGTACCTTGTGTTCAGCCTCCTGCTCCGTTCGCCTAATTTCATTACTTTACACTTTCCTGAGTTGAACTTTAGCAGCCATTTTCTAGACCATTCCTCCGGTTTGTCCAGGTCATCCTGTAGTCTCTGTTTATCTTCATCCATCTTGATTCTTCTCATAATTTTTGCATCATCAGCAAACAATCAGTCTATACCCTCCAGAAGATCGTTTACATATATTAGAAACAGGATGGGTCCAAGTACTGAGCCTTGTGAGACTCCGCTGGTGACATCTCGCCACTCTCATGTCTCCCCCTCACCGTTACTCGTTGTTTCTTGTTGTTTAAGTACTCCATTATCCACTGCAGCTCCTGTCCTTTTACTCCTGCCTGTTGCTCCAACTTTTTAACAGCCTTTTATGGGGTACTATGCCAAAGGCTTTCTGGCAGTCCAGGAAAATGCAGTCGGCCCACCCTTCCCTTTCCTGCCTAATTTTTGTAGCCTGGCTATAGAATTCTAGTAAACCTGTGAGACACGATTTACCATCTCTGAACCAATGTTGGTGGTGCATTACAAAGTTATTTCCCTCCAGACACTCTTCGAGCCTTTTCCTCACGATCTTCTCCATTACCTTGCATGGTATACAAGTTAGGGAAACTGGCCTGTAGTTCAATGCCTCTTGCCTGTCACCCTTCTTGTATAATGGGACTACATTAGCTGTCTTCCAACTTTCTGGTAGGTCTCCTGTTTCCAGTGACCTGTTATACACCATAGAGAGTGACACACTTAGTGCTTCTGCACCTTCCTTTAGTATCCATTGTGAGATTCTGTCAGGCCCAACAGCCTTTGTCACATCCAGCTCCAATAGACACCTTTTGACATCATCACTGGTAAGGTCAAATTCCTCCAAGGTTGCTTGGTTTGCCTCCTCCTCATTTAGTGCAGGGGCTTCTCATTGTTCTATTTTGAACACATCCTCGAATCTCTTGTTGAGATCTTCACACACCTTGTCATTCTCCGTGTATCTGTTCTCCCCTTTTTTCAATTTCATCACTTGTTCCATCACTGCTGTTTTCCTCCTGATGTGGCTGTGGAGCAGCTTTGGTTGGGTCTTGGCTTTACTCGCTGTCATTTTCAAACTGTCTCTCTGCTTCCCTCCTCACTCTGAGGTACTCATTTCTGGCCTTCTGGTATCTCTCCCTGCTCTCCAGTGTTCTGTTATTTCTGCAGTTTCTCCATGTTCTTTTATTCAGTTGCTTCGCCACCTTACATTCCTAGTTGAACCATGGATTTTTCAGTTTTTTTCGTTTCTCTCCTTTTCGACCGGGATAAACCTGTCTGCAGCTTCCTGGCATTTCTGGGTGACAAAATCCATCATGTCCTGCAGAGTCTTGTCTCTAAGTTCTGTTTCCCATGGTATTCCCCTGAGGAAGTTTCTCATCTCGTCATATTTTCCTCTTCGGTAATTTAGTCTTTTCCCCTCCGATCCCATCCTTGGATAGGTTATCCCTACTTCCACCAAATACTCAAAAGACAGTACACTGTGGTCAGTCATTCCTATGTGGGCTTCAACTTTGACTTCCCTTATTTCTGACTTATTCAGGGTGAATATCAAGTCGAGTCTAGCTGGTTCATCATTGCCTCTCACTCTTGTGGGTTCCCTGACATGCTGACTCAGAAAGATCCTTGTTGCCACTTCCTAGAGTTTAGCTCTCCATGTATCTGCATCACCATGTGGGTCCCCATTCTCCCAGTCTATCTTTCCATGGTTGTAATCGCCCATGATTAAGTCTTGAACCATTCCTGCAGGCAACTGATGCTGCTCTCTCTATTATATTATTGGTTGCCATGTTGTTCCTATCAAACTCCTGTCTGGGTGTTCTGTCATTTAGGGGAGGGTTGTAAATAACTGCCACTATTTTCTTAGGTCCACCCATTGTTATAGTTCCTGTTATGCAATCTCTGAACCCGTCACAGCATGGAATTTCCATCTCATCAAGTCTCCAGTCCTTCCTTATCAGCAGGGCCACTCCTCCTCCTCCTCTCCCTTCCGTCTCTTTCCTTACTATATAGTAGTCCATTGGAAACACAGCATCTGTTATGACTCCTGACAATTTTGTTTCTGTGAATCCTATTACATCAGGGTTTTCTTCTTGTGCCCTTTCTGTCAGTTCACTTGCTTTATTGGTAATCCCATCAATGTTTGAATACTTCAAGGTAATGTACTTATATCTTATACTGTACTTTCTTATATCCATTTTCACCCTCACTCCCCACAAGTGTAGGAAGTTGCTCCATGGTCATTGCTACTTGAGTTGGCTCATCCTCCTGTGAGGTAGTTGCCAGGGGTTCAGGGGGAGGTGGAGTGGGGGATGGAGGCCTTAGGTCATGCTTAGGCCTGCTTGGGGCAGGAAGAAGTCATGGGGGTGAGGGGGCAGGGAGTGCTTGAGGTTGGGGGGGCAAGGATTACTTGGGGAAAGGGCACGCCCTCCTGTGGTGTAGTTGACAGGGGTTTGGGGGAAGGTGGTGTGGGGGATGGAGGGCTAAGTCTTGCCTGGGCCTGCCTGGGGCAGGAACACCAGGCGCTGGGAAAGCAGGAGATACTCGGGGTAAGGGGAGAGGGAGTATTTGGGTGATATGGTGGGCATTGTGCAGGGGCAAGGAAGGGTTTGTGCTGGGGGATAGTGGGGAGGCCCTTTTGGGTGGTAGGTGGGGGTGTTGCATTCCCCTCTGGGGTTCCTGAGTTGCTGGATTGGGGTTCCCCACTCTCCTTTGGGATTGCTGGGTTGGAGACTGAGGTTCCTGGCTCCCTTCCCTCTCCCTGCACCTTTTCCTTGCATCTGCTGCCCTTACTATCTCATCCCTGGTCATGTCCCTCTGAACATATACCTCTTTGTAGTTCTTTGTATACCTCAGTTTGCTCTTCTTTACTAGGATGTCCTCTTTGATGACCTCGCTCTTGAATACATTATTGATCAATCTCTTTTTGTCTCTGTTGTACTGGCTAATCCGGAAAAACTGTTTTATGTCTTGTTTAGCCCCTTCCATTGCTATCTCCTTTAATATCCCTGCCACTGCAGCTTTGTCTGAACCAATGACTTGTGGATCTCTATGATTATATACAATTATATTCTATTTAAGCAATGACTGTAAATTCTATGCATGCTAGGACCAGTTTCCCATGACACATTTGGAGGGTATTCCATGAGAGTAATCTATGTGTAACATATATTATGTAATAATAATAATGATAATATGCACACACATAGATAATGATAAAATAATTGTAATGCAAGAAATACTACTCATATTAAAATTCAAATCATGTATATAATTATTATGCAATGATTAGCAATGCTTGACTCTCAATAATTAAATTCTACTATCTACAATGAAAACTGATTATATCTCAGCTGTGACAGATGGACGTAGGTGTAGTCCAATTTCTACGAGTCTGGAAACAGCTTAAGATAGTGATACATGGAACACGTGAGTATGGCAGTCACACGCTTCCTCAGTGATTTTGCACCAGGCTGCAATAATTAAATTCCATAATTTCCACTCCAAATTAGTATTCACATACATAAATGCAATATCTAAATATTTGGAGGGGTAGAAACAGCACTCACATAGGGGTTATTTTATCGCCTGCAACGTCACATTACACCTATATTAATTATTACCAGAGCTCAAAATAATAACTAAATAGGATAAAAATGCCTGCTGAACTGATGTCTGTGCTTCTGGTAAGCTGCGTCCTCAATCTGAAGCCCGATGATGTACGGATGCTTCCTAGATTGTAACATTTGTAAGGACCGCTTCGGAACACCTTACTGTCAGTTGATCGAAAATGGCGAGAGTCCCCTTCCCTCTCGAAAGTTGCGCATGCTCATAGCTCCCAGTAGGAGGCACGAGCATAAATTATATTTATTTATTAAAGCTTAATAGGGAAGGAAGCGTTTATGAATACTTTATGTGATGATGTTTGATTCTCACAGTGCAGGTCAATTAATGTAGACTGCACAAATAAAACGAGAATCCTTTGGAGGTGGAAATATTTTAGATTATGATATTATTTGCTGGAACACAATCTAGGTGGGTAAAGGAATTCCAGTAAACTTTAGTGTACTAAATAAAGTAAACCTATTACTAGATAATTGTCCCTAATAAAGGAAAGTAAATGGTTGAACTTCTATTAGATCTACAGATATGTGGAAATTTATTCTCCGTGGGCGACTGACGCAACACTGCACAATTCTAGGAGAAATTACATGATGTTCCACATCCTAATGCAATGAATTCTATGATACTAAACAACGGATTAGTAGTGTTAGTTAATTATTACGATTAGTACAGGAAATACATCCCATTGAACTAAGGATTAGTAAATGAGTATCAAATGAGTATGAAGCCTAATACAGGAAATACATCCTATTGTATTAGGGATGAGAATAACTGTTGGAAATTTCGAATATTATGTGTGTTTGTGTGTACTCACCTATTTGTGCTTGCGGGGATTGAGTCCTAGCTCTTTGGTTCCGCCTCTCAACTGTCAATCAACTGGTGTACAGGTTCCTGAGCACCAGTTGATTGATACACATCATGTGTGTACTCAGTTAATTGTGCTTGCGGGGGTTTAGCTTTGGCTCTTTGGTCCCGCTTCTCAACAGTCAATCAACTGGTGTACAGATTCCTGAGCCTACTGGGCTCTATCATATCTACCTTGAGATGATTTCGGGGCTTAGTGTCCCCAAGGCCCGATCCTCGACCAGGCCTCCACCCCAAGGAAGCAGCCCGTAGCAGCTATCAAACTCCCAGGTACCTATTTACTGGTAGGTAACAGGGGCATCAGGGTGAAAGAAACATTTTGCCCATTTATCTCCGTCTCCACCGGGGATCGAACCCGGAACATCTGGACTACGAATCCGAATCCTGACAGCTGGGTGCACAGCTGTCCACCCAGCTGTCAGGCGCCCATATTTACATTTAAAACTGTGTATGGAGTCAGCCTCCACCACATCACCGCCTAATGTATTCCACCTGTTAACTATTCTGACATTGAAAAAGTTCTTTCTAACGTCCCTCATTGGCTCATTTGGGTACTCAGTTTCCACCTGTGTCTCCTTGTTCGTGTGCCACCTTACCTTGACGTTACCTTGATATGCTTCCGGGGCTTAGCGTCCCCGCGGCCCGGTCGTCGACCAGGCCTCCTGGTTGCTGGACTGATCAATCAGGCTGTTGGACGCGGCTGGTCGCAGCCTGACGTATGAGTCACAGCCTGGTTGATCAGATATCCTTTGGAGGTGTTTGTCAAGTTCTCTCTTGAACACTGTGAGGGGTCTGCCTTTTACGCCCCTTATGTGTAGTGGAAGCATGTTGAACAGTCTCGGGCCTCTGATGTTGATAGAGTTCTCTCTCCGAGTACCTCTTGCACCTCTGCTTTTCAACGGGGGTATTCTGTACATCCTGCCATGCCTTCTGGTCTCATGTGCTGTAATTTCTGTGTACAGGTTTGGGACCAGCCGCTCTATTATTTTTCATGTATAGATTATTATGTATCTCTCCCGCCTGCGCTCAAGGGAATACAGATTTAGTCTCTTTAGTCGGTCCCAGTAGTTGAGATGTTTTACTGAGTGGATTCTAGCAATAAAGAATCTCTGCACGCTCTCCAGGGCAGCAATTTCTCCAGCTTTGAAAGGGGCTGTCATTGTGCAGAAGTACTCCACTCTAGGGAGCACTAGCGTTTTGAAAAGTATCATCATCGGTACAGCATCTCTAGTATGAAAATTTCTTGTTATCCAACCTGTCATTTTTCTTGCAGTTGTGACGACTACTTAATTGTGTTTTTAATGGTAAGGTTTTCCGACATGAGTACACCCAGATCCTTTACACTGCCTTTTCGTTCTATGTTATGATTTGCATGTGTTTTGTACGTGGTTTCCGTTTTTATATTTTCATTTTTTTCCGTAGCGCATGAGCTGGAACTTATCTTCGTTAAACATCATATTATTTTCTGTAGCCCATAGAAAGACCTGATCTACATCTGATTGGAGGTTTGCCGTGTCCTCTATGCTGCCTACTCTCATGAAGATCCTAGTGTCAACTGTAAAGGATGATACAGTGCTATAGCTTGTGTCCTTGTCTATGTCTGATATGAGGATGAGAATAAGTACTGAAGCAAGTACAGTACCCTGGGGGACTGAGCTCTTCACTTTTGATGGACCGGATTTTATTTTGTTGACTATTACACATTGGGTTCTGTTAGTCAGAAAATTGTAGATCCATCTGCCTATTTTTCCGGTAATTTCTTTTGAATGCATTTTATGTGCAATAACACCATGGTCACATTTATAAAAGACTTTTGCGAAATCTGTGTAAATTACATCAGCATTTTGCTTGTCTTCCATGGCATCTAATGCCATGTCATAGTGGTCCAGCAGCTGTGACAGGCAAGAGCGCACTGTTCTGAAACCATGTTGTCAGGGGTCATGGAGATGTTGTGATTCCATGTATTTTGTGATCTTACTTCTTAGCACTCTCTCAACTTTTTTTATATTGTGCGATGATAGTGCTATCGGTCTGTAATTTTTTGCCTCTGCCTTATTTCCTCCTTTATGGAGTGGTGCTATCTCTGCTGTTTTTAGTATGTCAGGGATAACGTCAGTATCTAGGCTTTGTCTCCAAAGTTATGTGAAGGGCCTGCGATAGTGTTTTTTTTACAGCTCTTGATGAATATGGCGTTCCAAGAATCCGAGCCTGGTGCAGAGCGCATAGGCATACTGTTTATGGCTTCTTCAAAATCCAGTGGGGATAGGGTGACGTCTGATATATGATTTCATGTTGGTATCATATCCATGAAAAATTCATTTGGATTATCAATCTTTAGTGTGTTTAGTGGCTCGCTGAAAACAGAGTCGTACTGCTTCCTCAGAAACTCTCTCAATTCTTTGTTGGCATCGGTGAAAGTTCCATCTCCCTTTCGCAGGGACCCTATACTAGATGTGGTTTTTGATCTTGATTTTACATAGGTGAAAAAATATTTCGGATTTCTCTCTATTTCACTGATGGCCTTTTTCTCTCTCTGCCTCTCCTGGGTTTTGTATGATTCTTGTAGCTTGAATTCAATTGTTTCTATTTCTCTACCTAACCTTCTTCGCCGTTCTTGAGATAGGGTGTGATTCTCAAATTGCTCCGCGATTCGTTTTCTTCACCTATAGAGAGACGACGTTCCCTTTCCAATCTGCATCTCTTCCTCTTTTTTCTTAGGGGTATGTGGTTTGAACATATTTCTAATGCTACTGAACTTGTTTTTTCCAGGTACTGGTTCAGGTTTGCATTTTCTAGCTGTTCTTCTCAGTTTATTTCTATGAAGTCCTGGTGTATTTGCTCCCAGTTTATCTGTTTATTATTGAAGTTGAATTTGCTGAAATCTCCTCCACCGGGAAACGGGACTGGTTTTGAAGATCCCCATGCTTGTCAGAACTTCAATTAAGTTGTGATCTGAGTAACAGATATTTGTAATCATTATGTTCCTGATCAATTCATCATTATTGGTGAAAATGAGGTCCAGCGTGTTCTCCTTCCTAGGAGAACACACTGTTCTCCTTCTACTATTTGCTGGTTTAAGGCAAACCTGCCACACATCCGTAGCTGGTCATTTGCATGTACCTGTTCATTTAGGCCACTTCCTGGTATTCATTCTGATATTACTGTATTAGCCAGGTGCTTCTATTTCAGGTGCCGTAGGTTGGAGTCCCCAAGCAGGATGATGTTCGGGGCTGGTTTTATGAGGTTTTCCAAGCAGTGTTCTATTTTCATTAGTTGGTCTTTAAACTGCTGAGGGTTTGCCTCCGGTGCCTTATATACAAGGACAATAACTACATTTAAGATTTCTATTTTGATTATCAGCACTTCCACCATATCATTTGAGGTGTTTAGCAGCTCAGTACAGATGAGTGTATCTTTGATGTAGAGGCTGACCCCACCCTGTAACCGGTGTTTCCTGTCACATCTGAAAAGATTGTACTCTGAGATCCATATTTCACCATCATGGTAGTCCTTGCTGTGAGTTTCCGTTTGGGCTGCAAACACTGCATTTGCCTCATGAAGGAGACCATTCATAAAATGAACTTTGTTGGATTTGTGTGTTTTTATACCCTGGATGTTGGCAAATATAAATGATGTTATCGTGTTAGTGGAAGTGCTGGATGCTTTACTTGGTGTTAATATCCGAGGCTCTGGTAGGGAGGCCACTGTGTTTGCGTCCTCTCCAGCATTTGACCGAGATGGTGGTAAAGTCTGGTCATTTTTAGCCATTCTTCTCATCTTTCTCTTGCTAAAAAATCATCCCGGTCGATGGAGTTGTGGCTGTTTTCATAGTGGTGGTCTGTCGGTTTTATTCGCCTGGAACCTCTTATATGAAAAGCTAGACACTCAGCAATGAAGCATTCTTTCCTGTCTAAAGAGTTCTTGCAAATTTCTTGGTGAAATAATTCACAGCTTTTGGTACATTTACCCGTACTGAGGAGGTTTCTAGGGTGATCGTACTTACATGTTCCACTTGTTCTTCCCGATATCCCATGTTTACAGGTACCCCACTTGTAATACCAACAGATTTTGGGTTCTTGTTTTGTTTGTTTCCCTTTGCCAGGGACTGCCACCAGTGTTGAATAGCTTATCCTTGTCTACCCTGTTAATACCCATGAGTATTTTGTAGGTAGTGATCATGTCTCCCCTTACTCTTCTGTCTTCCAGTGTGGTAAGGTGAATATCTTGCAGCCTTTCCTTGTAGCTCATGCCTCTTAGCTCCGGGACTAGTCTAGTGGCATACCTCTGAACTTTTTCCAGCTTCGTCTTGTGCTTGACAAGGTACGGGCTCCATGCTGGGGCCGATTACTCCAGAATTGGTCTTACATATGTGATATACAAGATTCTGAATGATTCCTTACACAGGTTCCTGAAGGCTGTTCTGATGTTAGCCAGCCTCACATATGCCACAGACGTAATTTTTTTATGTGGGCTTCAGGAGACAGGTTTGGTGTGATATCAGCCCCTAGATCTTTCTCTCTGTCCGTTTCATGAATTACTTAATCTCCAATTCTGTATCCTGTGTCAGGCCTTCTATTTCTGCCGCCTAGTTTCATTACTTTGCATTTACTCGCGTTGAACTTGAGCAGCCATTTGTTTGACCATTCATTCAATCTGTCCAGGTCATCTTGTCGCCTCCTACTATCCTCCTCTGTTTCAATCCTCCTCATAATTTTTGCGTCATCAGCAAACATTGAGAGAAACGAGTCTATACCCTCTGGGAGATCATTCACATATATCACAAACAGTATAGGTCCAAGGACTGACCCGTGCGGGACTCCACTTGTGACGTCTCGCAAATCTGAGACTTCACCCCTCACAGTGACTCGTTGTCTTCTGTTGCTTAGGTACTCCCTCATCCAATGGAGTACCTACCCTTTCACTCCAGCCTGCATTTCCAGCTTTTTCACTAGTCTCTTGTGTGGTACTGGATCAAAGGCTTTCTGACAATCCAAAAATATGCAGTCTGCCCATCCCTCTCTTTTTCTTGCCTGATTTATGTTGTCTGGTCATAGAATTCAATTAACCCTGTGAGGCAGGATTTGCCATTCCTGAACCCATGTTGATGCTGTGTTACAAAGTTCCTTCGCTCCAGATGTTCCACTAGCTTTCTTTGCACAATCTTCTCCATCAGCTTGCATGGTATGCAGGTTAGGGACACTGGCCTGTAGTTCAGTGCCTCCTGTCTATCACCTTTCTTATATATCGGGACTACAATAGCTGCTTTCTAAATTTCTAGCAGTTCCCCTGTTGCCAGTGATTTTTTATACACTATGGAGAGTGGTAAGCACAGTGTTTCTGCTCCTTCCTTTAGGTATCCAAGGGGAGATTCCATCTGGGGCTATAGACTTTGTCATATCCAACTCTAGTAACAACTTCCATACTTTCCCACTGGTAATCTCAAACTCTTCCAGTGGTTCTTGGTTAACTATTCCCTCTCTTATCTCCGGAATTTCTCCTTGCTCTAAGGTGAAGACCTCCTATAATTTCTTATTCAGTTCCTCACATACTTCCTTGTCGTTTGTAGTGAATCCTTTTGCCCCTATCCTTAATATCATTACCTGTTCCTTTACTGTTGTTTTTCTTCTGATGTGGCTGTACAGCAATTTACGTTGAGTCTTTGCCTTGCTTGCGATATCATTTACGTATTGTCCTTCTGTCTCTCTTCTCATCCTGACATATTCATTCCTGGCACTCTGGTATCTTTCTCTGCTCTCAAATGTTCTGTTATTTCTATAGTTTCTCCATGCCCTTTTACTTTGCTGCTTAGCTAGCCTACATCTCTGAATAAACCAAAGTTTCTCATCTTCATTTCGTTGTCTTCCTTTTGGACTGGGGCAAACATGTTTGCTGCAACCTTGCATTTCTGCGTGATGTAGTTCATCATGTTTTGGGCCGTCTTTTCCCTGAGCTCTGTTTCCCATGTTATATCTGTTAGGATTCTTCTTATCTCCTCATAGTTTCCCTTACGGAATGTCAGCCATTTGTTTTCAGTACCCCTCCTCGAGTTCAATAACCCTTCTTCAACCAGATACTTAAACACCAGTGTACTGGTTTCGCTCATTCCTACTGGGGTCTCAAAACCGATTTCCCTTAAGTCGGAGACGTTCAGAGTGAAGACTAGGTCGAGTCTCACTGGTTCATCGTTTCCCCTCATCCTAGTGGGCTCCCTGAAATGTTGGCTTAGAAGTTTCTTGTCACCACCTCCATTAGTTTGGTTCTCCATGCATCCCCTCCTCCATGCAGTTCATTTTTCTCCCAGTCTATCCTTCCGTGATTGAAGTCCTACCTGCCCCAACCCCTGGTGCCCAAGGTGTCCACCTTTGGTACCCTCCCCCCCTCCCCACGATCTCCCATCTCCCCCTCCTCCCCAAGGCCTCCCTATACCCCAGGGGTCTCCAAACTATGGCCCGCGGGCCACATCCGGCCCGCCACATAATTTCATCCGGCCCGCCAAACAAATCCCTGTGTGGTGGCCTTGAAAAAATAATTATCGTACGAATGGCATCGCAGAATTATTCAAAGCTGGGGCTGCTGACTGGTGGCGCTCAGCCCGAGTCAGTTTTCCTCTCTCTCGATAGTGTGACGCACAGATACTAGTACTGGTAGGTATGTGTTGTGCATTACAACCAATCAGTTGTGTATAACTGTATATTGTGGGGATGGAGGGCGAGTGGGGCTTCGCTGCTTCTGTTTCAGGGAAACTGTTTTATCAAATTTGTCTGATGATCACTTGAAATCAATTCTTACAATTGGCTCATCTAATCTGGAACCTGATTTTAATGAAATTTTGAAGTCAAAACGACAGTATCATGCGTCACACTAATTTGGTTGCATAAAACTAAAGGCAGGAATCTATTTAGTTTACCCTAATTTTTTCCAAAAAGATATGTTTTAATTTTTCCATGTTTATACTTTAATATTTGAGGAAATTAAATTACTGGCATTGATTTTTTTTTTCATTTTTTATTCCTTCGGCCCGCATAAATATGGGAAATATATAATGTGGCCCTTACATTGAAAAGTTTGGAGACCCCTGCATTCCATTTGTTAACTACTCTGACACTAAACAAATTCTTTATAATGTCTCTGTGGTTCATTTGGGTATTAAGTTTTCACCGTTTCCCCTTGTTCGTGTTCCACCGGTGCTAAATAGTTTGCCTTTGTCCACCCTGTCAGTTCCCTTGAGAATTTTGTAAGTAGTTATCATGTCTCCCCTTATTCTTCTATCTTCCAAGGACGTGAGGTTTAGCTCCCGTAGCATTTCCTCGTAGATCAAACCTCACAGTTCGGAAACTAGTGTGATGGCATACCTCTGAATCTTTTCTAGCTTTGTCTTGTGTTTAACTAGGTATGGACTCCAGGCTGGAGATGAATATTCAAGGATTGGTCTGATATAAGTGGTATACAAGGTCCTGAACGATTCCTTACACAAGTTTCTAAAGGCAGTTCTTATTTTGCCCAATCTAGCATATGCCACTGATATCCTTTTGATGTGGGCCTCTAGGGACAGGTTCAGTGTGATATCAACCCACAGATCTTTCTCTCAATTTGACTCTTGCAGAAATTCACCTCTCAGATGGTACCTTGTGTTCAGCCTCCTGCTCCCTTCGCCTAATTTCTATACTTAACACGTTCCTAAGTTAAACTTTAGTAGCCATTTACTAGGCCATTCCTCCAGTTAGTCCAAGTCGCCTTGTAGTCTCTGCCTATCTTCATCTTGATAAAAAGGGTAGTTTTGATGGGACTAATTATGTATAGTTTACTCATATTATTGAAAGATAAGCTAAGCAAAGGTAATAGGTTAATACCTCATGAATGAGGATCAAAATTCTCTCTTTCTAGTGGTTTCTCCTTCTAGAGTAGTTTTCCTTTTGTACTTCAGTCTTAGATTAAGTATTGTGTATTATTTCTTTGGATACTTGGTTTGGGGCTTGAGTGGAATTGGAATTAAATGTATTGTCTATTATTCCTTTAATTTCTTCAGGAAGAAACTGATATAGTTCAGAAAGGATTTTAAAATATTTTCTTGTATTGGTTTTGGCTTCAGTTATAATTATTTTTTTCAGCTCTGTTTTTTTTTAATAATAGTAAATTAAAAAAAATCTTTGTCTTTATTATTAAAGCTAGGGGCTTCTCCTTTGAATTTTTGGTTTCCTCAAATAATAGAGGGTTTAAATTGAATTCAAGTAATAATTATATAATTTTATTTTCTTATTTGGTGTATGATAGGTGAAAGTTAGTAATAATTTTTACTGCTGCTGTAGTACCTGCTCTTGTTGGTGTGATACGGGGTGTAAATCAATTATATCTTCGGAAAATTATAGCGTTTTCTTCAATTAATCACATACCCTGGATATTTTTTGCAATGATTTTAACAGAGTATTGCTGGCTACTGTATTTTAGGATTTATTGTTTACTGTCGTTTTTAGTTGTTGCAAATTTTTATTTACAACAGGCTTATAATTTTTCTCATTTAATTAATTGTGAGTTTCCTTTAGTGCCTAAAATTATATCCGTAATAAGTTTATTTCCTTTAGGGAGGGGGGGGGGGTTGCCTCCATTTTTAGGGTTTATTCCCAAGTGGTTTATTGTACAAGAGATAATTGCTTGTAATTATTAATATCCCTTAGGGGTACTTTTGATATGCAGGTTAGTAACTCTTTATTCTTATATTCTTTTAAGGATTTCTTTTATAACTTTAATATTAATATTCCCTTTTAGTGGTTGGATTTTGAAGAATTACGAAGGAGGTAAAATTATAAATATAATAATGGTTATAACTTTTGGGGGGATATTAATTCCTTCAGTTTATATAATATGTTAAGACTTTAAGTTAATAAAACTAACATCCTTCAAAGTTATAAAAAAATCTTTTAAAAGGTCTTAAAAGTTTTAGAGTTAGCACATTTTCAAATTTGCAATATAACGGTTTAAATTTTGACTATAAAACCTAATAAAAAAGAAAATTCTTGTTTCTAAATTTACAGTTTAGAGCCTAAAACTCGGTCATAATATTAATGCAACGACGATTTTTTTTCTACAAATCATAAGGATATTGGAACAATATATTTAATTTTTGGTACTTGAGCTGGAATAGTAGGGACTTTATTAAGGTTGATTATTGGGTCAGCAGCGGAGATATTCAGATTTATAATGTAGTAGTTATGGCTCATGCTTTTGTAATAATTTGTTTATAATAATGCCTATTGTAATTGGGGGATTCGGTAATTAGTTAATTCCTTTAATATTAGGGGCTCATGATATAGCTTTTCCCCAAATAAATAATATAAAATTTTGATTGCTTCCTTTTTCTTTAACTTTATTATTAACAAGGAGAATAGTAGAAAGCGGGGTTGTTACAGGATGAACAGCAATTGGCTTCAGCTATTGCCCTTTGGTAGATTTGGGTATTTTTTCTTTACATTTAGCAAGAGTGTCTTCCATTTTAGAATCAGTTAATTTTATAACAACAGCTACCTCCTCATTTACATTGAGGAGGTAGCGTATATTGTGTATATTGCAATTTTCCTGCATTTAGAATGGTTTCTCATATTGTGGTTCAGGAATCGGATAAAAAAGAGGATTTGAACATTAGGGATAATTTATGGAATAATTGCTATTGGTATTGTGGGATTTGTTGTGTGAGGATATTTGTGTTATCAAATGTTTATGGTAGGTATGGATGTAGATATTTGTGCTTATTTTACTTCTGCTACAATGATTATTACATTGCCAACTGGAATTAACTTTTTTAGTTGATTAGGCACCCTCCAAAGAACACAAGTTAATTATAATCTTTCTTTATTTTGGGTGTTTTGTGCAGGACAGCTGGGCCCCCCTCAACAACTCTTTTCAGAAAGCGAGAGAAAGAGATGGATGATTGTGGAGGTTTGGAGCATCCAAAAACACTTAACACTTTGCTAAGGGTGTCATAACAATTTGTTCTCATGCATTGAGAACTGCAGAGGCTGTCCACTAACTCTCACTCAGCCTCAGAGAGTTAAAATACCGCACATTAACCAAAGGACCTCTATTGAGGTCCCCCTCTGTCAGAACTCCATCTGATAAAAAGAGGATGCCAGCCCGTTACACCCTTGCTGACCACAGGATGGGAGGCTAATGACCAGTTTTGGTCACACACACTTCCTCCTTCCCACTCCACTCCGCATCCAGTGCCAGCCATCCCCTGCTCCAAGTCTCTCGCCATCACCTGTCGTTAATCTGGTTTTTCCTAAAGGGCTGTTCTGAGCAAAGATCCTAGTAATTTTTCATGTATGTTATGTAGACCACAGAGAGAGGGGTGACCTCATCTCACATTGCCATAAAAATAGTTTATTTTGTATTAGAAACAGTACATTTTGTTTATCATTTAAAGAGAGGTGCAAACTTAATTTTTTAGTTTTCACTAAAAGACAAACCAGCCAGTGTCACAGGGGGTGGGCTGGAGCCCCGCTAGCAAGGGGCTGCTAGGGGCTCAGGAGACAGTACACAGTCTCTTCGATCACATGACTCCCCAGATTCACTTGGTCCCACAGAAGAGGACCAGTAATACCCACCACCGCAGGTCTTCGCTCCCCCCACTGGGGGTGCCCCTGATTCACCCTGGGAGCCCTTCATTCAACCACGGGGAAACTGCTATTAGCAAGTCCGGCCTAGACCCGCAGAGGAGTAAAGGAAGACCCAGGCTTTCCTTTTAACAATGACTTACCCTGTGTCTTGCCTGCCAGACAAAAAGTAGCAGGAATTCCTTCACTGCTTACCTTCTCTATCTCAATTTTAACAAGGTCACCAGCTGGGTTGAGATCTCTGCACCCCAGCAGTGCAGTTCAGTGGGTGTATTCTATACTGCTTATTGCCAAAGTGTTGCTCCTCCTACAGATTTGACACTGGACGGACAGCCCAAGGTACACTTCTATAAAAGTCTGTGTTGCTTTACCACTCTCCAGCCACTATGTTGCTTGTTGCCAAAGTGTTGCTACTCCTACAGATCTTATACTGGACGGATAGCCTAGGGTACACTTTTATATAACTCTGTGCTGCTTTACCACTCTCCAGCCATTAAGAACTTCTATAGAAAATGTAAAGTTCACTAGGTGGGACTATGATATCCCTCGTGTATGCTCATAGCGATCATTATTGAGGCGCACTTAAACACAATGATAAAATATGTGATATTTACTAACATAAGCTACATGATCACATATACAAGTCATGATAGAAATGGATGTAAAGCATAAATAATCTGGAGATCGTCAGCAATTCTTCTCTCACGACCTCCTGTGACTCTTTCAGCTGGGCAGATGAAGAAGGGGGTCTCACACCCTCTCACAAAAGGGGGGCCGCTTCGTCCACGTCGGCCTCCTCCTCTCCAACTGCCTCTACATCACACACACACTGTCTTCTTCAACAGTCCTGGACACAAGCTGCCTTACAGCCTATCCTACTACTAATGTATTAATGTTATACTGAAACATACATAGATAAATATCGTGGCCTATCTAGCCTACTCAACAAATGGATTATGGGAGGGAAGTTGATCTACCTTTACATTCCTGGCTCACGATGCCTGTCCCTCGATGGTGTGAGGTCCCAACGTTTCTTGAGTCGGTTCATGACGATCCAGGAATGTTCCACAAGTCCTCAGATGTCGTGAAGCCTTCGCATCGTCGCCAAACCACTCCCAGAGTTTCAGATATCCCAATCCTGGCTCATCCAGTGGGCACAGCTAATCACTGTATACACACACTCGTTCTTCCACAAGGTGTTGCTCCTTGTCCTAGAAACGGTGTCGTCCCTCCAATATCCTCAGTGAACGTGACCCAGTCACAGCCTGGCCTGCCCGCCTCACCATCCAGACCCTCGACGTCAGGCGGCGCCCTCCAGCGTCGTCACCGACCGATTTTCCATGTTTTGACCCTTCTCTGCCCAATAAACTTGGTTTCTTCTTGCTTCCCAGAAGCACAGAGTCTGCAATAACAATGGTGAACTGCGATGGCTAGCTTTAATCCACTGAGTAAGGCTCCCAGAGTCTCCAAACCCCGAGAGCTTACTGAGGAACGTCCTTCCACTCTCACTGTCAGTTCAACTCTGAAGTTACCACCGCCGGCGCCGCCAGAGGCGCTTGGTGACGTCACGGCGGGCTCTGATTGGTCGCCCGTGACCTATGTCAGCCAGTCCGCAATCGGCTGACATCATCCACAAAATGGCGGATCTGCAGGTAAGGGGTACTATTTCCTTTGTATCAGGGTGCCACTTCCCCCCTTACCTACAAACTTATTAAATTTAAATTTCTCCCTCGTCAGGCGACCGATCTGGTCGCCACATATATCAACAGACCCCCTGCATCTCAGAGAATCAGTAGGGGAAGCAGATATGACTCTTAAAGACGGATTTGGAAAGAAATAGAAGGGGCTCCATAACACCAGTCATCCGCTTAAATCTATGCGGCCATTATCTTCATCCTACATCCTCCAATCTGTACCCTAACATATAATCTACAACACCTTACACATAAGACAAAGTCTATCCATTGCTGTGCTTTATATCTTACAAATATTACTTGTTGATGTGTGATGGGTGAAAGAAGTTTGGAAATAGTTCGTAATGTATTAGAAACATTACTTTTTGTTTATCATCAAAAGAGAGGTGCAAATTAATTTTTTTTAGTTTTCACTAACACACAAACCAGCCAGACGCTTTAAGCTACACCGTCATTATCTAAAGGATGTGTGTGTCCTCTGCTGGGAGGAGGGGGGGGGGCCCGCCACTACAGGTCAAAGGCAGGAGCTGTGGACATTACGAACACTCTGGGTAGAGAGTGGTCGTAATACACTCAATCATAAGGTGAGTGTATATTTTTATCGTTAAAATTACTTTCAATCTTCAAACAAATTCTTCATGCGCAGAATTAAGTTTGCACCTGTTTAAATGATAAATAAAATGTACTGTTTCTAATACAAAACGAACTATTTTCATGGCAATGTGGGATGGGGTCACCCCTCTCTCTGTGATCTACATAATGTACATGAAATATTACTAGGACCTTTGCACAGAACAGCCCTTTAGGAAAAAACAGACAAGCGACAGGTGATGGCGAGAGACTTGGAGCAGGGGATGGCTGGCACCGGATGTGGAGTGGAGTTAGTAGGAGGGAATTTGTGTGACCAAAACTGGTCATTAACCTCCCATCCTCTGGTCATCGAGGGTATAACGGACTGGCATCTCATTTTATCAGATGGAGGTCTGACAGAGGGGGACCTTGATTGAGGTCCTTTGGTTAATGTGCGGTATTTTAACTCTCCGAGGCTGAGTGAGAGTTAGTGGACAGCCTCTGCGGTTCTCAGTGCATCAGAACAAATTGTTATGATGCCCTTAGCCAAGTGTTTAACACTTAACTGAGTACTTGGAAACTGAGTACCCAAATGTGCCACGTCTCTGTGGCTCATTTGGGTACTCAGTTTCCCCCTGTGTTCCCTTGTTTGTGTACAACCCGTGTTAAACAGTTTATCTTTTTCTACCTTGTCAATTCCTCTGAGAATTTTGTAGATAGTGATCATATCTCCCCTTACTCTTCTGTCTTCTAGTGTCGTGAGGTGCATTTCTCGCAGCCTTTCTTCGTAATTCATGCCGCTTAGTTCTGGGACTAACATAGTGATATATCTCTAAATTTTTTAAGCTTCGCCTTGTGCTTGACCAGGTACAGACTCCATGCTGGGGCCGCATACTCCAGGACTGGTCTTTCATATGTGGTATACAAGGTTCTGAATGATTCCTTACACAGGTTCCTGAAGGCAGTTCTGATGTTATCCAGCCTCGCATATACCGCAGATGTTATTCTTTTGATGTGGGCTTCAGGAGACAGGGTTGGTGTGATATCAACTCCTAGATCCTTCTGTCTGTAGGACTTCTTTTCATGTAGGACTTCATCTGCCATTCTGTATCCTGTGTCTGGCCTCCTGTTTCCACTGCCCAGTTTCATTACCTTACATTTACTCGGGTTGAACTTTAGTGGCCATTTGTTGAACCATTCATGCAGTCTGTCTAGGTCATCTTGTCGTCTCATACTATCTTCCTCCATCTTAATCCTCCTCATAATTTTTCCATCATCAGCAAATAATGAGAGGAATGATTCTCTACCATCTGGAAGATCATTTAGAAATATTAGAATCGCTGCCTTCTGTTACTTAGGTACTCCCTTATCCAATGGAGTACCTTCCCTTTCACTGCTGCCTGCATCTCCAGCTTTTGCACTATTCTCTGGTGTGGCACTGTGTCAAAAGCTTTCCGGCAATCCAAAAATATGCAGTCTGCCCACCCCTCTCATTCTTGTCTGATTCTTGTTGCCTGATCGTAGAATTCATTTAATCCTGTGAGGCATGACATGCCATCCCTGAAACCATGTTGGTGTTTTGACACAAAGTTCCTTCGCTCCAGATTTTCGACTAGCTTTTCTCGCACAATTTTCTCCATTAGATTGCATGGTATGCAAGTTAGGGACACTGGCCTGTAGTTAAGTGTCTCCTGTCTATCCCCCCTTCTTGTATATTGGGACCATGTTTGCCGCCTTCCAAATTTATGGCAGTTCACCTGTTACCAGTGATTTGTTATACACCATGGAGAGTGGCAAGCACAGTGCTTCTGCTCCTTCCTTTAGTATCCATGTTGATATTCTATCTGGGCCTATAGGCTTTGTCACATTCATCTCAAGCAAAAGCTTCCTTACATCTCCAGTAGTAATCTCAAATTCCTCTTGTGGTGCCTAGTTAATTATTCCTTTTCTTATCTCTGGAACTTCTCCTTGCTCTAATGTGAAGACCTCCTGGAATTTCATATTTAGTTCCTCACACACTTCTTTGTCATTTGTAGTGAATCTGTCTGCCCCTGTCCTAAGTTTCATTACCTGTTCCTTCACCGTTGTCTTTCACCTGATGTGGCTGTGCAGCAATTTGGGTTAGGTCTTAGCCTTGCTTGCTATGTTGTTTTCATATTGCCCTTCTGCCTCTCTTCTCACCCTAACATATTCTTTCCTGGCTCTCTGGTGACCTTCTCTGCTCTCATGTGTCCTGTTATTTCATTAGTTCTCCATGCTCTTTTACTTTGTTGCTTAGCTAGCTTACATCTCTGATTGAACCATGGGTTTCTCATCTGTATTTCATTTCATCTGCATGGGCCAAGATAAACTGTTCTGCTGCCTCCTTGCACTTCTGCGTGATGTATTCCATCATGTCTTGGGCCGTCTTTCCCCTTATCTCTGATTCCCATGTTATATCCGTTAGGAATTTTCCTATCTCCTAATAATTTCCCATACGGAATGCTAGCCTTTTGCTTTCAGTTCCCTTTCTCGAGTACTTTCTTGAAGCTGACTCTTTTCTCTCCATCCACAGTTTTATTTTTATTCTGCTGGAGTAGGTAAACATGGAGGGTCTGGGATGGGGTGGGGGAAGGGGGGCCCTGGGTCGTGAGGGGAGCTAAGAGTGAGGGGGACCTGGGTAGTGGGGGGGCTGGGAGGATCTTGTTTGGAGAGGGTAGGGGTGAAGTGAGGGTTTGGAGGGTTGGGGGAGAAGGGAGGGCTTGGGGGGATGGAGAGAAGAGGGGGGTTTGGGGGGGAAGGGGGGAGGAAGGGCTTGGGGGGGGAGAAAGGAGGGCTTGGGGGTGGGGGAGAAAGGAAGGATTGGGGGAGAGGGGGAGAAGGGAGGGCTTAGGGTGATGGAGGAGTGTAGGAGCTGGGCAGGTAGGGCTTCTATTGGGAGGGGGTGATGGGTGTGATCCTCCTCCCACTGGGGCTGTTGAGTTGCCTGAGAAGGGTTCCCCACTCCCATCTGGGACCGTAGGGTTCTGAGTTAAGGTTCCCTGATTCCTTTCCCTCTCCTTGCGCTCCTTCCTTGCTGCTGCTGCCCTCTGCCTCTGTGTGTATATGTATGTGTATAAAGTATATGTGGAAGCTGATCAGAATTACATTTCTCCTTTGTAAATGCACATTAATGACACTATGTAAAAGACACATCGAACACTTTATGTAGGGCATAAGTAAATCTGTGTACTTATGTATTGACGTATGTAGCATAGCCTAGCATTTTAAAAGCACTGCACTCACCATCTGTGGTTGATTGTTCAATAAATCTCTGAACTATATGTTTAACAAATCTCTAACCCTGTCCATGGAGGACAAAAGAAAATGCATATATGCTGGTTAGCATTCCTAATGTGTGGCCACGTCTGTGGTAGAAAATAATAATAATAAAAAGAAAATTGTCTGTAACAGTGTCTGTACCATGGTGTGTACCATTATCTGTACCACTGTATGTACCAGTGTCTGTACCAGTGTCTGTACCAGTGCCTGTTCCAGGGTCTGTACCAGGGTCTGTGCCAGGGTCTGTACCAGGGCCTGTACCAAAGTTTGTACCAGTGTCTGTGCCAGTGCCTGTTCCAGGGTCTGTACCAAGGTCTGTACCAGGGTCTGTACCAAGGTCTGTACCAGGGTCTGTACCAAGGTCTGTACCAGGGTCTGTACCAGGGTCTGTACCAAGGTCTGTACCAGGGTCTGTACCAGGGCCTGTTCCAGGGTCTGTACCAGGGTCTGTACCAGGGTCTGTACCAAGGTCTGTACCAGGGTCTGTACCAGGGCCTGTTCCAGGGTCTGTACCAGGGTCTGTACCAGGGCCTGTACCAGAGTTTGTACCAGGGTCTGTACCAGGGTCTGTACAAGGGTCTGTACCAGTGCCTGTTCCAGGGTCTGTAACAGGGCCTGTTCCAGAGTTTGTAACAGGGTCTGTACCAGGGTCTGTACAAGGGTCTGTACCAGTGCCTGTTCCAGGGTCTGTACCAGGGCCTGTACCAGAGTTTGTATCAGTGTCTGTATCAAGGTGTGTACCAGTGCCTGTACCAGTGTCTGTACCAGTGTCTGTACCAGGGAGTGTACCAGGGGTGTGTACCAATATCTGTACCAGTGACTGTATCAGTGCCTGTACCAGTGTCTGTACAAAGGAGTGTACCAGGGTGTGTACCAGTGACTGTACCAGGTTGTGTACCAGGGTGTGTACCAGTATCTGTACCAGGGTGTGTAAAAGTGACTGTACCAACATCTGTACCAGTGACTGTACAAACATCTGTACCAGTGACTGTACCAGTGACTGTACCAGTGACTGTACCAGTATCTGTACCAGTGTCTGTACCAGTGTCTGTGCCAGTGTCTGTACCAGTGTCTGTACCAGGGTGTGTAACAGGGTGTGTACCAGGGTGTGTACCAGGGTGTGTACCAGTATCTGAATCAGTGACTGTACCAGTGTCTGAACCAGGGTGTGTCCCAGTATCTGTACCAGTGACTGTACCAGTGACTGAACCAGTGTCTACCTGTGACTGTACCAGTGACTGTACCAGTATCTGTACCAGGGTGTGTCCCAGTATCTGTACCAGTGACTGTACCATTATCTGTACCAGTGTCTACCTGTGACTGTACCAGTATCTGTACCAGTGACTGTACCAGTGACTGTACCAGTGACTGTACCAGTGACTGTAACAGTGACTGTACCAGTCACTGTAACAGTGACTATAACAGTGACTGTAACAGTGACTGTACCAGTGTCTGTACCAGTGTCTGTACCAGTGACTGTACCAGTATCTGTACCAGTGACTGTACCAGTGACTGTACCAGTGACTGTAACAGTGACTGTACCAGTGACTGTAACAGTGACTGTAACAGTGACTGTAACAGTGACTGTACCAGTATCTGTTCCAGTGTCTGTACCAGTGACTGTCCCAGTGACTGTACCAGTGATTGTAACAGTGACTGTAACAGTGACTGTAACAGTGACTGTACCAGTGTCTGTACCAGTGTCTGTACCAGTGACTGTACCAGTATCTGTACCAGTAACTGTACCAGTGACTGTACCAGTGACTGTACCAGTGTCTGTACCATTGTCTGTACCAGTGTCTGTACCAGTGACTGTAACAGTGACTGTACCAGTATCTGTACCAGTGAATGTACCAGTGACTGTACCAGTGACTACCAGTGACTGTATCAGTGACTGTAAGAGTGACTGTAACAGTGACTGTCACAGTGACTGTACCAGTATCTGTACCAGTGTCTGTACCAGTGATTGTACCAGTGACTGTACCAGTGACTGTAACAGTGACTGTAACAGTGACTGTACCAGTATCTGTACCAGTGTCTGTACCAGTGACTGTACCAGTGACTGTAACAGTCACTGTAACAGTGACTGTACCAGTATCTGTACCAGTGTCTGTACCAGTGACTGTACCAGTGACTGTACCAGTGTCTGTACCAGTGATTGTACCAGTGACTGTACCAGTGACTGTAACAGTGACTGTAACAGTGACTGTACCAGTATCTGTACCAGTGTCTGTACCAGTGTCTGTACCAGTATCTGTACCTGTGACTGTTGCAGTGTCTGTACCAGTGACTGTACCAGTGACTGTACCAGTGACTGTACCAGTGACTGTACCAGTGACTGTAACAGTGACTGTAACAGTGACTGTACCAGTATCTGTACCAGTGTCTGTACCAGTATCTGTACCTGTGACTGTAGCAGTGTCTGTACCAGGGACTGTACCAGTATCTGTACCATTGTCTGTACCAGTGTCTGTACCAGTGACTGTAACAGTGTCTGTACCAGTGACTGTAACAGTGACTGTACCAGTGACTGTAACAGTGTCTGTACCAGTGACTGTAACAGTGACTGTACCAGTGACTGTAACAGTGACTGTACCAGTATCTGTACCATTGTCTGTACCAGTGTCTGTACTAGGGTGTGTACCAGGGTGTGTACCAGTATCTGTACCAGTGTCTGTACCAGTGAATGTACCAGTGACTGTAACAGTGACTGTAACAGTGACTGTAACAGTGACTGTACCAGTATTTGTACCAGTGTCTGTACCTGTGACAGTAGCAGTACCTGTACCAGTATCTGTACCATTGTCTGTACAAGTATCTGTACCAGTGTCTGTACCAGTGACTGTACCAGTATTTGTCCCAGTGTCTGTACCAGTGTCTGTACCAGGGTGTGTAGCAGTATCTGTACCACTGACTGTACCAGTGTCTGTACCAGGGTGTGTACCAGTGACTGTACCAGTGACTGTACCAGTGTCTGTACCAGGGATGTGTACTATGGTGTGTACTGGAGCCTCTATTAAATGATCCCATTGAGCCAGACATGTCGTGTTTATCTTCACGATCATGCTTAATCACCAGTTGGCAGTTTTCATGAATTACAGATGAGGTCCGTCCTAGTCACGCAGGAGGTAATCCAGAGTGATCGCTCCAGAAGGGACGCTTGAGCGAGCTCCCCATCAATTGTGATCCTAAGCAATTGCGCCTGATGACTCCTCCAATCACCATTAAGCACCATACAGGCAGAAATGCTGCGAACATACATTTAGAGCAATTTCCTTCATTGTATTAATAATGAGATGTATTGTGTGTAGCTGCTAGCATTTTCTCTCCTAGTTTATGTATATATATATATATATATATATATATATATATATATATATATATATATATATATATATATATATATATATATATATATATATGTTATTGTATATATATACATATATATATATATATATATATATATATATATATATATATATATATATATATATATATATATATATATATGTAGTTATGTGTTATTTGTTAAATAAAAATTTAACAGTAACAATTTAACAATTTAACAGTAACAATTTAACAATTTAACAATTTAACTGTTTAATAACAGTTATTAACAAATAACACAGAAATCATCGATAGGTACAGCGATAGCAGGCGGCTTGACATCTGCGAGGCACTACACATCAAGAAGTCAACACCAGCAATCAACAGTCAATTAATGCACAACTATATTCTACCCACTTCAAGACCCCGCTCCAATATAGAAGCATCAAGAAATATGGGCCAATAGGCCCTTCCGCAGTTACTTCCATTCATACCTTCAATTTACCCAGTTAATATCCAGTTAATATCCATTGTTTTCGTGTTCTGTCCTTTGTTGAAAGTTTTGGTTCACCTCATTAAAAACTGTTGTAACATATCACCTCACCCAAAACGCGGGTATAAAATGAAAGATGAAAGCTGTTTAAATCATAGCATAGTAAAGAACTGTTTAGTGCTTTCAGGTTATAGTTGTGTGTGAAAACTAAAAGTCTTTGAAAATGTAATTAGTTATTACGAAACTCGTTCAAGTGTCGCGTCAGACTAAGAAATAAAGAATGAATTTTGGAGAATTGATTTTTCATTTACCGTCATCAGTAAAAACAAACATAAGGAAAATTGAGAAAATTCGTGTTAGAATTATTAATCTTACTTTTTCGGTCATATTTAATAACATATATATATATATAACTGAACACTCACACCCCAGAAGTGACTCGAACCCATACTCCCAGGAGCAACGCAACTGGTATGTACAGGGATGCCTTAATCCGCTTGACCATCACAACCGGACATAAGGAAGTGATAGCCGAAGCTATATGAATCACTTCCCCGCCGGCACTCGGATGGTAATCTTGGGTATAGCATTTTATCAAATCACCTCATTTTGGGGGGCAACACATGAGGAACACAAATGCGAACAAGCTTGAATGGTCCCCAGGACTATATGCAAATGAAAACTCGCACCCCAGAAGTGACTCGAACCCATACTGCCAGGAGCAACGCAACTGGTATGTACAGGGACGCCTTAATCCGCTTGACCATCACGACTGGACATAAGGAAGTAATAGCCGAAGCTATATGAACCACTTCCCCGCCAGCACTCAGATGGTAATCTTGGGCATAGCATTTTATCAAATCACCTCATTTTTTGAGGCAACACGCGCCTTCAGCCTGAAGTCTCCAAAGCAATTTGTTGACTTACTGCGGGGAACACGGGCCACAGGGATAAGAACCTCGTTAGACGTAGAATCACTGTTTACCAACGTACCTGTGGATGAAACAATCGGGATGATAGCGGACAGAGTATATCGTGATCCAGCCTGTACTCCTCTTGACATACCAGAAAACATTCTAAGGAAACTACTCCAAGCTTGTACTAAAGAGGCACCCTTCTTGAGCCCGGATGGGCACATGTATAAGCAAGTAGATGGGGTCGCCATGGGTTCTCCCCTAGGTGTCCTGTTTGCAAATTTCTACATGGGTACCATCGAGCAAAAGGTCTTGGTCGACATGAACTTGAAACCGGCTATATACTGCAGGTATGTTGACGACATTTTTACACAGGTACCAGATGTCAGACATCTACAGGAGCTGCAGGAGGCATTTGAGCAGAATTCTGTGTTGCGTTTCACTTACGAGATGGAGAAGGATGGGAAGCTGCCCTTTCTAGATGTAACAGTCATGGAAAGGAGCGGTTTCCACACTGCAGTCTACACTAAGGAAACAAACATAGGAATGTGCCTAAATGCCAACAGTGACTGCCCGACAGGTACAAGAGGAGTATTGTTAACGCTTATTTCGACCGTGCTCTCAGCCACAGCTCAGAATGGAAGCAAGTCGATGAAGAACTCTGTAAGGGTAAGGCAAGGTCCTAGTCAACAACGGCTTCTCCAATGGTTTCGTTGAAGACATCATAAGAAGGAGGTGAACCGCGATGCAACCTCTGAGAGACAACTAACCACAAAACCTATCTCCCATTAGACTATTTTACAGAAACTTCTTTTCCACAGCTCATAAAACGGAGGAAAGGGTCATAATGATATTGTAATAGAAACCGTATCCCTACAGACAGAAATCAGAAGATACAACTGACGATTTACTATAAAACCAAAAAAACAGCCAACTACTCATGAGAAACTCTCCAGACACNACACAACACACACACACACAGTTGTGACCAGACAGCCGCGGTGATCAGACGGGTCTGGGAAGCTCTTGCGTAGCTAGTGAATTGGGGGGAAATCAGTGTATATGCGTATATGAGTGTATATGAGTGATTGAATAATTAGTAAGCTCACTCAAAACCACAAGGAAGTGAAGAAAAACAGTAGAAACAGCACCACTGAAAATAAGTGTTGAGTACATTTGTGGTATTGTGAAATTGTGGAGCCGACATTGTGGAGCTAAAGTGACCTCACCACTAGTGACCTCACCAGCTGGGACGCGGGACGCAGAGACCTCACATCTGGACCAGCCGCGTGGTGTACTTTCTCGCCTGTTTGTGCTGCAGATTGAGCAAGGTATTGAGGAGCGCCTTTTTTGGCTGGGTTGTTACTGCAATGACACGATCAGGAAGGGGTTCAAGGTCAATCACCAGCAGGGATGAGGAGGAGGACAGATTTATAGACAAATTAATAGGGAAATTTGTAGAGAGAAGGAGCGATTGGATGGTGGATCTAATCCAAGGGATTAAAAGCGAGTTATTTCAGCAAATACAGGTTGAGGTAGAGAGGCAGAAACAAGAACTTAGCTCTATATTCAGGAAGAGATTAGGAAGGGAAGAGAGGACTGGGAGAGGGAATGTGCTCGGATCACAAACGAATTAGGAAGGATTAACAGCATGGCTAAGGACAGAGGATTAGTGGGGGATGGGTTAGTGACTGCGGTTGGGATGGAGAAACCCAGGGGACAGGCTACCAGCATGAAAGAATTACTGAGGAGGCGGTCTATTATACTACATGGATTATTCGAATCTGGGGCATCAACAAGACAAGACAGGATAGAGACGGAAAAATATGAATTGCATGAGATATTGAGATGTATTGGAGCAGGATGGCAGAATACGAGGTGGATATCAGCCGCCGGGTTGGACCTTACAATTGTACCAAAAATAGGCCTGTTCTGGTACAATTCTCCAATGAGGAGGCTGTGGAGTACATAATGAGGAACAAGCATTTACTCAGAGGAAGTGAAACCCATTACAATGTGTTTATAGAGAGGTTTATGACGAAAGATGAGCAAATAGCCTACAAGCATAGGTGGCAAGCACGACACCGAACTAGCCTCTCAGGTAGTTTCACCTCCCAGGTCACATCACAGGTCACCCCAGGTCACAACCCAGGTCACCCCCAGGTCGCATCATCCCCAACTCAGCCCTCCTATACCTCCCCCCTGCCTCAGCCCCCCAAACCCCCTGCTTCATCACCCCAAAACCCCCTGTCCATTCCACATTTGCACCTCCCCAACGATTCCCCTGCCCCTCCAACATCACACCTGTCAACGACCCCAGTGGGTCAAGCCATGCCCTCCCCAAACCCACCTTCCCACCCCCCCTCCCCTACTACCCTTCCCACACCCCTGCCCCTTCTCTTCCACTGCACCCCTCTTACACTCACCCCCAAACCCCATCCAACCATCACCCCTCCTATGCACCTTCAGCCCACATTTAACCCCCTCACCTTGTGACCCCCTAACACCTTCCCCCATCTCCCTCTTCCCCTCTTCTACCCCAAAACCCCCACCTACCCCCGATTCCCCCCTAACTAATACGCCCTCTCTTCCACTCCCAGCACCCATGCTCCATTCTCCTCTCAGCCCTCTGTCCTCAATATCCCTCTCCCCCCCAACTTCTCAACCTCTATCTGACTCTCAGTCTCACTCTATTTCTCAATCCCCACATGCTATTCAGACCCCTAACTTTCAGACCCATTATGCCCTTCCTACCCCCCTAGATGCCCAGACCCCATTCGCCTACCAGGCACTCCCAGGCACCCCCCTAGCACCCCCCCATTCACCCCCACAGCCCCCACTCGCCCCCCATTCACCCCACAGCCCCACTCGCCCCCCAGACACCCACCAGTCCCCCCCAGACCCCCAGTGAAAGGGGGAACTCAGACACCCGAGTTTCCAAGAAGAGTCTCAAGGTGTGGTACACCAATGCTGATGGGGTAGCCAATAAAGCAGAAGAGATAAAAGAAAGAGTTAGTGAGGCAGACCCAGACATAGTGGCAATAGTGGAAACTAAAATAAATGACATGATCTCGGATGCAATCTTTCCGGAGGGGTACCAGGTGATAAGAAAAGAAAGGACACAGAGACAGGGAGGAGGAGTGGCACTCCTAATAAAGCGGAAATGGAAGTTTGATGAGCTGGAAAATCCGGGTACCAATGAAAGCACGAGCTCCATACATGGAACTCTGACAGTGGATGGGAAGAAGATTGTAATCTTGATACTCTACAATCCCCCACCAAACAGTAGAAGGCCCAGGCAGGAGTACGAGGACAGCAACAAGGCATGTATAGATGAACTGCAGAGGGCAGCAACAATAGCGCATAGAATGAAGGCGAAGCTACTGGTCATGGGGGACCTAAACCACGGAGAGATAGATTGGGAAACGAGGAATCCCCATGGCGGGGAGGAGACCTGGGGAGCGAAGCTGGTAGACGTTATTGACAGGAATTTCCTAACACAGCATGTGAAGGAAGATACTAGGGAAAGAGGAGGGGATACGCCCAGCCTATTAGATCTCATCTTCACCCAGAATGTAGAAGACATCGAGCAGTTGGAACATGAAATACCACTAGGAGCCAGTGACCATTGTGTCCTAGTCTTTGACTACATGATGGAGCTTAAAATTGTGACCAACGGTCAAGAGGTAAGGGGAAGGAGAATTGATTACAGAAAAGGGGACTACAGAAGGATAAGGGACTACCTGGGAGAAGTGCAGTGGGAGGAAGAGCTTATAGGAAAAACAGTGCAAGGTATGATGAACCAAGTCATATTGAAATGCAAAGAGGCTGAAGAGAGATTTATTCCAACAATAAAGGAAAAAAGCAGGAGGGAATATAATAACCCATGGTTTATAGACAATGTCAGGAAGCAAAGGTGAGAAGCAGGAGGGAGTGGAGGAAGTACAGAAGACAAAGGACAGAGGACAACAGGATTAGATGTAACAGAGCTAGGAATGATTACATTAACATAAGACGAATGTCGGAAAGAAATTATGAGAATGATATTGCAGTCAAAGCGAAAAAGCAACCTAAATTACTACATAGCCATATAAGAAGGAAGATGTCGGTAAATGACCAAGTGACAAGACTGAGGAAAACAGAAGGGGCATATACAGAAAGCGACAAGGAAATCTGCGAGGTACTGAATGCAAATTTCCATGGAGTGTTCACAACCGAGCCTGAGCAGCTCCCATTGTTAGAAGCGATTACCCTAAATGACAGACTATCAGACATAGAGGTGACAGCAGAGGAGGTAATGAAACAGTTGACAACACTGGATGCAAACAAAGCTGTTGGACCAGACAAAGTATCACCGTGGATACTTAAAGAGGCAGCGCAGGCTCTCAGTGTGCCTCTGGCAATGATCTTTAATGAGTCACTTATGTCGGGAGAATTGCCCAGTTGCTGGAAGGAGGCAAATGTCGTACCGATTTTCAAGAAAGGTGACAGGGAGGAGGCACTTAACTACAGACCCGTATCATTGACAAGCATCCCCTGCAAAATACTTGAAAGAATAATTAGGCTAAGACTTGTTGAGCACCTGGAGAGCATTGGGTTTGTAAACAAGCACCAACATGGTTTCTGGACAGGGAAATCATGCCTAACAAACCTTTTAGAATTCTATGATAAAGTAACAAGGATAAGGCAGGACAGAGAAGGCTGGGCAGACTGCATATTTCTTGACTGCCAAAAGGCCTTTGATACAGTACCGCACATGAGACTGCTATACAAACTTGAGAGGCAGGCAGGAGTAAGCGGAAAGGCCCTAGAATGGGTGAAGAACTACCTAACAGGAAGGAGCCAGAGGGTAATGGTAAGGGGCGAGAAGTCGGACTGGAGAACAGTAACAAGTGGAGTACCTCAAGGATCGGTGCTGGGACCAATCCTCTTTCTAATTTACGTAAATGACATGTTTACAGGAGTGGAGTCATACATGTCAATGTTTGCGGATGACGCAAAATTAATGAGAAGAGTTGTGACAGACGAGGATTGTAGGATCCTCCAAGAGGACTTAAACAGGTTGCAGAGATGGTCAGGGAAATGGCTACTGGAGTTTAACACCAGTAAATGTAAAGTTATGGAAATGGGATCAGGTGATAGGAGACCAAAGGGACAGTACACAATGAAGGGGAACAGCCTACCTGTAACGATTCGAGAAAGAGATCTGGGAGTGGATGTGACACCTAATCTAACTCCTGAGGCACATATAAATAGGATAACGACACTGGCGAAAATTAGAACTTCATTCAGAAACCTAAATGAGGAGGCTTTTAGGGCGCTTTACACTGCATACGTGAGACCCGTCTTAGAGTATGCCGCGCCATCATGGAGCCCCCACCTGAAGAAACACATAAGGAAACTGGAGAAGGTTCAGAGGTTTGCGACGAGGCTTGTCCCAGAGTTACGAGGGAAGGGATATGAAGAGCGACTGAAGGAACTGAACCTTACGACACTAGAGAAAAGAAGGGAGAGAGGAGATATGATAGGGACATATAAAATACTCAGGGGAATTGACAAAGTGGAAATAGATGAAATGTTCACACGTAATAATAACAGAACGAGGGGACATGGGTGGAAACTGGAAACTCAGATGAGTCACAGAGATGTTAGGAAGTTTTCTTTTAGCGTGAGAGTAGTGGAAAAATGGAATGCACTTGGGGAACAGGTTGTGGAAGCAAATACTATTCATACTTTTAAGACTAGGTATGATAGGGAAATGGGACAGGAGTCATTGCTGTAAACAACCGATAGCTGGAAAGGCGGGATCCAAGAGTCAATGCTCGATCCTGCAAGCACAGATAGGTAAGTACAGATAGGTAAGTACACACACACACACACACACACACACACACACACACCACACACACACACACACACACACACACACACACACACACACACACACAGGGCGGTGAAATGTGAGGGTATGCATCTCTGAGACCTATACGATAGAGCCCATTAGGCTCAGGAAACTGTACACCTGTTGATTGACGTTGAGAGGCGGGACCAAAGAGCCAGAGCTCAACCCTCGCAAGCACAACTAGGTGAGTACAACTAAGTGAGTACACACACACACACATATATACACACACACACATGTGTGTATATATATATATATATATATGTCGTACCTAGTAGCCAGAACGCACTTCTCAGCCTACTATGCAATGCCCGATTTGCCTAATAGGCCAAGTTTTCATGAATTAATTGTTTTTTGACTACCTAACCTACCTAACCTAACCTAACCTAACTTTTTCGGCTACCTAACCTAACCTAAGCAATAAAGATAGGTTAGGTTAGGTTAGGTAGGGTTGGTTAGGTTCGGTCATATATCAACGTTAATTTTAACTCCAATAAAAAAACATTGACCTCGTACGTAATGAAATGGGTAGCTTTATCATTTCATAAGAAAAAAATTAGAGAAAATATATTAATTCAGGAAAACTTGGCTTATTAGGCAAATCGGGCCTTGCATAGTAGGCCAAAAAGTGATATATATATATATATATATATATATATATATATATATATATATATATATATATATATATATATATATATATATATATACATATATATATATATTATATATATATATATATATATATATATATAGTGTATATTAAATAAAATATTCCAGGTAATTATGTTCAGTGATATAAATGAAACAGCCGTTCACTAGTTAAGATAACAATATAAATGTCTCACCAGACTAAATGTACTTCAGCAAAAACAGATTACAAAATGTACAGACACTTAACTGTCCTCCTAGTTGTTTACTCCACGTCCGTCTGCCAGTTACTGACTAAAATCTCTCGCCGGAAGCTGCTCCTAGCTTCTTCACAACATATCGAATGACAATTTATATTTTATTAATTTTACTTAAATGGAGCAATATAACTGGGATAAGGTAATCAGTAAACCAACTTAATTTAGAATGATCAGGTTGATATATAAAACAGAGGTAATGTAATTTATAATAATACATTATTTATAAATAAAAATAAAGAGGAAATTGCTGGCAACTACACAACTGAACAGGTCCAGCAAATTCTACTTTCCTGAATCTAACAGGTATTAGACATGTGAGCAAAACCACGCTCCTGTCTCCCACTGATATTGTCAACTCACACGATACATTTCGATGAAATGGAACAAAATAAATTTATAGTCGTATCCAGCTAGGGTACGTAACAAGGCTCATTCTCTTTTTGTGCCCAAGTACATATTAATGTAGTCTTGTTAATGAACTCAGGTAATCAGGTTCGCTGGCCAGTGGTATCACCCAAATTCAAAATGTATGAATTAGTCATGTATCATATATTTTATGTAGGGATAAATAAGTACCTGTCTCACTGTGTAAGTAAATGGCCAGCATGGTTTTGCTTAGCAGGTTCTAAATAATAGATTGAGGGGTTCAGTATTATGCTTAGTATAGCCATCCAGGACTATGGTTGATCGGAAAGAGTGGTGCGGGCAGGAGCTGGCTTGCGAGAAAACTGAGGGGGGGGGGGGCGTCAAGGACAGTGTGGTTGTGGACGGGCTGGGAGCAGAACTCCTCACCAGGGAGACCCTATCCATCAGGCTGGGACGCAGAGTAGATGGTAAAGTGTTTTGTTGAGTAAAGTACAAATGAGAATTTCCATTCCATTTGCCTCGAAGAATAGGATAGGATGCTATTTAGACTAGAATGTACTTAATTGCCATTTTTTGCGTCCTAGTCCAAGTTCTTGAAGAGTTGGGAGCTCCTGAGATCCTACGAGTTTCCTTATTCAGTTAACATTCCCTGGTCTTGCATAAGCAGCCTTTGAAGGAATTTCATTCATCCTTTCCAGTAATTTAAGATCAAATTTCCTGCCAAATCTATACTAATTCACTGATCTTCTCCTAAGTCAATTAGCTTAATTGCCCCGAATTAGGAGAAGTAATGGCAGTGTTAATAATTAGGTTGAGTAATCCATGATTACCACCTTGTGCTGTAATGAATTATACGTGTTACCGTTGTTGGACGTCACTCCGTCGACCCCGTCCATCCTGGTGCTGGTAGTGTCCGTCGTCCCCGTCCTTCCTGGTGCTGGTAGTGTCCGTCGTCCCCGTCCTTCCTGGTGCTGGTAGTGTCCGTCGACCCCGTCCTTCCTGGTGCAGGTAGTGTCCGTCGTCCCCGTCCTTCCTGGTGCTGGTAGTGTCCGTCGACCCCGTCCTTCCTGGTGCAGGTAGTGTCCGTCGTCCCCGTCCTTCCTGGTGCAGGTAGTGTCCGTCGACCCCGTCCTTCCTGGTGCTGGTAGTGTCCGTCGACCCCGTCCATCCTGGTGCAGGTAGTGTCCGTCGTCCCCGTCCTTCCTGGTGCTGGTAGTGTCCGTCGTCCCCGTCCTTCCTGGTGCTGGTAGTGTCCGTCGTCCCCGTCCTTCCTGGTGCTGGTAGTGTCCGTCGTCCCCGTCCTTCCTGGTGCAGGTAGTGTCCGTCGTCCCCGTCCTTCCTGGTGCTGGTAGTGTCCGTCGTCCCCGTCCTTCCTGGTGCACGTAGTGTCCGTCGTCCCCGTCCTTCCTGGTGCTGGTAGTGTCCGTCGTCCCCGTCCTTCCTGGTGCAGGTAGTGTCCGTCGTCCCCGTCCTTCCTGGTGCTGGTAGTGTCCGTCGTCCCCGTCCTTCCTGGTGCAGGTAGTGTCCGTCGTCCCCGTCCTTCCTGGTGCTGGTAGTGTCCGTCGACCCCGTCCTTCCTGGTGCTGGTAGTGTCCGTCGTCCCGTCCATCCTGGTGCTGGTAGTGTCCGTCGTCCCGTCCTTCCTGGTGCTGGTAGTGTCCGTCGTCCCCGTCCTTCCTGGTGCTGGTAGTGTCCGTCGTCCCCGTCCTTCCTGGTGCTGGTAGTGTCCGTCGTCCCCGTCCTTCCTGGTGCAGGTAGTGTCCGTCGACCCCGTCCTTCCTGGTGCAGGTAGTGTCCGTCGTCCCCGTCCTTCCTGGTGCTGGTAGTGTCCGTCGTCCCCGTCCATCTTGGTACTGGTAGTGTCCGTCGACCCCGTCCATCTTGGTACTGGTAGAGTGTTCGGCTGAGAGGGCCGACTCGACCAGTTCTCGGAGGTGTTGTATTTTGAGTAACAATTAATACTTTATGAAGACTTACACTTGGCAGCTGTTATGATCACTTGGTGACACACACCGAGGCGTACAAGGGTGACTGTGGCTAAGACAAAGTTTCCGAAGGTAGCAACGGTGTTCCATTGGTAACACCAATGGTTACCTTACAATGATTTCGGGGCTCAACGTCCCTGAGGCCCGGTCCTCGACCAGGCCTCCTCACCCGGGGCCACTACCATCAGGCCTCGATGGTTGCAACGTTGCCCGTATGGAATGTTTCATCTCTATCTCTCTCATATTCCCTCTCTCATATTCCCTCTATCTCTCGTGTTCCCTCTATCTATCTCATATTCTCTCTATCTCTCTCATATTCCCTCTATCTCTCATATTTCTTTATTTCTCTCATATTCCCTCTATCTATCATATGTCCTCTATCTATCTCATATTCCCCCAATCTCTCTCATGTTCCCTCTATCTCATGTTCTCCCAATCTCTCTCATGTTCCCCCAAACTCTCTCATGTTCCCCCAATCTTTCTCATGTTCCCTCTATCTCTCTCATGTTCCCCCAATCTTTCTCATGTTCCCTCTATCTCTCTCATGTTCCACCAATCACTCATGTTCCCCCAATCTTTCTCATGTTCCCTCTATCTCTCTCATGTTCCACCAATCACTCATGTTCCCCCAATCTTTCTCATGTTCCCTCTATCTCTCTCATGTTCCCCCAATCACTCATGTTCCCCCAATCTTTCTCATGTTCCCTCTATCTCTCTCATGTTCCCCCAATCACTCATGTTCCCCCAATCTCTCTCATGTTCCCCCAAACTCTCTCATGTTCCCCCAATCTTTCTCATGTTCCCTCTATCTCTCTCATATTCCCCCAAACTTTCTCATGTTCCCTCTATCTCTCTCATGTTCCCCAATCTTTCTCATGTTCCCTCTATCTCTCTCATGTTCCCCCAATCTTTCTCATGTTCCCTCTATCTCTCTCATGTTCCCCCAATCTTTCTCATGTTCCCCCAAACTCTCTCATGTTCCTCCCTACGTTCACTGGGACCAGAGGTACCGGGCCTCCACACCCTGGGACTGGCCAGTGCTGCTCTGACGTTCACAGGGAGAGGATGTGTCTCTTCCTCTCTCAACTTCTTCACACGTTTCGGTCTTCTACTTCTAATCGTTAATTTACTACTCTTTCTGTATTCTTTTAATTATAGTGGAGATGCGTATTGACTCTGAAGTGAATTGCATGTGGGTTAGCATGATAAATTAATTCCCACTAAGTTATTTTGGAAGAAATGTGAATATAGATGTGAGGAGAGGCTGATGCGGGGAGGCCAAACTCGCTCTCTGAGTCAACACATCATTCAGTGTGTTCACTTATTGCTACTTCAATATTAATAAAGAATTATGTTTAAACCATTCGCTTGCAAGCTCGAGAAGATCTGGAAAATGTTGATAACCTAATCTTTATATCTATAGAAAAATTCCCTAAACTGCTTATTATGTGACTGTTGACTACATATCTTTGGATTAAATATTTATTAAAAACTTGAATGAGAAATGAGTTTGTGCCAGAAAATTTGGTTAATGTTTATTACTAACAGCAAGACTGAAGCGTAAACCAACTGACGCTTTGCCTTGAAGAACAGCGGTCATAACACTTGTGTGTGTGTGTGTGGGGGGGGGGGGGTGATGGGATATTCCTGTGATAGATCAATAACTATAGATCAATATATCTCACGTGAACCAGTCTCACAAGTATAACTACGTGAAGGTGTAACTACGTGACCCCGAGTCAGCAAGGCGTGTTTAACACGGTCACAGTAAGACAATAGTCTCTTATGATTTAGAACCTTTATGAGTTGTGTTTTTTTAAAACTTAGGATAATGGTGGAACTCTTAGTACAATTGTTATTATGAACAAAGCCAGTGTACGCACCTCTATACACACGGCACACACATTGAACACACTGTGAACACACAGTTAACACACTGTGAACACACAGTTAACACACTGTGAACACACAGTTAACACACAGTGAACACACAGTGAACACACTGTGAACACACAGTTAACACACTGTGAACACACAGTGAACACACTGTGAACACACTAAGTGCGATGTGGGTAAAGATACTCGCTCGCAGAACACGAAAGAAACACAATAACAAGGACACGAGGGGCGATCAGAACGCGCTGTTGCTCAGGAAGAACACTACGCATTCAGAAGAGCACCACACATTCAGAAGAAGGGCCAGTAGTGAAAACATGTAGAACACCGTAGAAACACAAGGAACACATAGAAACATTTAGTACAAGAAGACACTTTGTAGGTGTTCATGACAAGAACACTGAAGGAACAGCGAAGTGTACAAGAGTGGAACACCCGCTACAGGTAGAACAGTTGTTCACACTGTTCATCAATGATATGTGGAGGCAGTATCATAGATGACACTCGCAGCGGGGAGACCTGCTGCTACAGAGCTCTGTAGCCGAAGTCGAGCGACTACACCAACATGTTTTGGATCCTGAAGAGACCCAGGTTCTCTGCCAATTTCTTCAGTAACGTCATCAACAACAACGTCCTGTACAAAGGTGAGTCAGACCAGTGTTCAATGGTCCTGTTGTGACCCCTCCTCCCTGACTCATTGATGCCCGAAACTGAATAATATTAAATGATATTAACATCACCATATGTGGGGGTTTTCTTTTTTGCTTTCACGACTGCAATGCGTACGTCGCCAATATACATGTGGCAGACGCTTCACGAAACTATCGGAATTAGCAGAATAGAAAATACGAGAGCAACCGTACAGGGCCTGGGAGCAAGGTCGAGTTAGAGTCCTTGAGGGTCTCTTCTCAGACTAGCCTCACCTGGTCCTGCTCCACGTTGATCGTTGGAATCTCCTCAATGATGTAACACTTTAAGGGACTCTTAGGGTCCTCATCACATTTATAGTTTAGTGAATTAGGCAACTCGGTGTTGAAGACACCTAGAGCTGAAGGTTTGAGCGACTACAGTGTTGGCAGTATTCAGAAGTGGTTCAACGGAAACACCGCATAAAGCTTAACAGTAGTTTATTTATTAACTTAACCACTAATTCAAAGGGTGCTTGATTTACTTTAGACTGGCGTCGGCAAAGCTATGGTTGTATTAGCGAGACTCTTGACGTCTGGATAAACGACTCGTATCCACTCGTGGAGAAACACCTAACTTAACACAATTGACAGCCAATCATTAACATGGCAACCTAACTGCAGGTATGCAAAGGGATCACAAGAGTTCCAACTGGATACTCGGTAATGATGATATGCAATAAATCACAAATACACTGTCAATGGGACAGGAAATAACATGCACAATAATAATCACACAATAACTAAATGTGTGGTGTATGTGAAGCTCACATTCACAGACGAGTGAAATGCAGTGATACCACACAGATAACCACGCATACACCGTCGAGTCACCTATAACCTGCGACAGGTATGAGAAGGTGAGAACTGTGGTTGATACCTCAGATCAACACAGACACAATAAAACAATGAAAAGATCTTGTACTTACAAATAAGGTACCATTCCTTACTCACTCACTCACTCACTCAGGCACATTTATACAAGCACTCGTTGGTGGCCTGATAGCTGGTTTCGCTCGTAGACATGGAGGGTACTTGCAGTAGGGCGTGCTGTATGCTAAACAGACAAACACACGCACACACACTGGCACTGGCGGTGACATCACGTAGTAGTGAGGGTGGCAGCGGGCGCTTGAGGCTTCACACTCGGGACAGAGTGGCGGCTAGCGGCTGCAGGTTATATGGTACCATGCACTACACTGTACACTGTGGTACAGGTACACTGTGGTAAAGTCACACACAGATTAATTAGGTGGCGCCACTGCCTTAGTTCACTCTAAGTCACTCACAACGATCTTTGTCACCAGGGGTTTCCTGATACCAGTCTGTTTCGCTCTGGAGATTTGTCACTTTAGGCTTCTGAACAATATACTCACACTCGTGATTCTGGGCTAGTGTGAGGGTATATCGAAAAGACGCTGAGTTAACTTGATGGTGAGGAATTGACGGTGTTCAGTCTATTGGCCGGTAGACAGAACAAGACACGTACTCTGTGTAATGGCTCCCTCACGTGAATACTCTACAAGGGCTGCCGAGCCTCTCGTGGCACACAGCACGAAAGAGTTACAATTTGACCAATAGCATTGCAACAAATGAGCGGGAACCAATCATATTGAACGTTCGATGATCAGTAGGAGAGGTGACGTTATGAACACGTTACGACCACGTCATAGCTGTTATTCTTCATCGCTCCGGTTGACCCCAGAGGTCAGACGGTCGTTGGCGTCTCCCCTCTCTCACGCTCCTCACCGGCCAATGTACTCACTGACCCTTAGTGCCAAGTATGCTTAACTCCCTGTATCTACTTCCTGCCTGGACATATGACAGCCTCCGTATTATGAAAGTGTTCCTGGTTAAGTGGGCATTCTGGAGATACCCAACATGCCAGGTCACTATCCAGGATTAAGATAGATAGGTTTGTGCACAAGATCAGTGCACTGTGCACTGCAATGAGCCATTCAAATCAGCTGTGGGAGACTCTTGAGAAACCATATTCTCACACCATAACATCATGAAAATGATGTGAATAATATTTACTGAATAATGACAAAAGCCAGAAACAGAGCTTAAAAGACCAATGAGGCCTCCCTCATCTCTGACTTAACCAGACCCAGAACAGAATATTACATCAGTCGTCCCCTCTCCTTCAGCTTTGATAAAGAGGTCTTCAGTAATGTTGTTGTTGGGTTGCGTATTACAGCTGCTATGACTATGTACCTTCACTTAGTGTTCCAACAGTGTTCATGCTCCACCTCCTCATAGAGCGTCGCATTTTGACGCATTCTCTACCTAATGCCAAAAATTGTGGTATTAGAAAATGTTAGTGGCTCGCAAAATTGACATTCTGTCCCACTTTCTGTTTTGAGTCCTCAGGTAGGTTAGGATAAGGGCACTTAAGTACGACAGTTTCTGACGTTGGAGACCCTTAGGAGGACGGGCTGTGTGCCCTCCATCATGCTCATCCTCCCATGGGGAGGGTTGGTGGATGCGGAGCCGAGAGATGGCTTTGGGAAGCAGAGAGGATGCTCACTTATGGACATGGGGAGCTGGTGGTGGGAGATGGGCAATGTGAATGGGGTGATTTGATTGGCTGTGGATAAATGGATAAAATAAAGGGAAGAGAATTCTGGTGGTATTCACGGAGGATGTGGACTGGAGGGGAGATATATCTTGGGGATAAATGGGTACGCCTACGAGGTATGATAGGGAAATAAGTAAGAGCATTTGACAGCTCTAACCTGCCGACCTTACAATTCTTTTGTACACTGATCTTCGCCTTTTTTATGTACATTCCAGGCAGTAACCATACTCCTTTCCCGTGTAATCATCTTTCTAATGTTCTCTCATCCATATAAGTTCCTAAGTAATCAGTCAAGTCTCCATGCACTTATGTAAGCATCTACCTCAGTATCATTATAAAATTGTACTCTTAAATCTAATCTTACCCTGTTCTTTTTAAATTTTAATTTTAATTAAACTTTGATTTATGTCAGTTATTAAAATTATTTATTGAGCTCATTTTGTTTTCTTAAGTTCATACTAATTATAGGTTCAAAACTAAGCTATATAAAATTAATTATCTTTAAGATTCTTTTACTTTACGATTATGATTTGTCTCATTATTTTTTGTTATATATTATTCTTGACAGTCCCTACTGATTTTTTGTTTTCTCCCCCTAACTTCTGTATCCTTCCTGGGTATCTACGGTGATCTTTATTATACTTCTAATTGTTTCTATTTTTTGTGTACTTGTATTTATTTTTGTGTTTTGCTATAATAATTCTCTAATTACAGCAGATTTAGTATTTATGTAAGCATCTACTTCAGTATTACAGTAAAATTTTACTCATTAATATAATCTTACCCTGTTATTTTTTAAATTTTAAATTTAATTGTAATTTGATTTATACATCTTTTATTGTAATTAATTATTGAGCTCATTTTGTTTTCTTAAGTTCATACTAATTATAGATTCATAACTAAGCTATATAAAATAATTTATCTTTAAGATTATTTTACTTTACGATTCTTATTTGTCTTATTATCTTTGCTATATATTAATCTTGTCATTCTACTGATTTTTTGTCTTCTCTCTTAACCTAACTTTTGTATCCTTCCTGGCTATCTACGGTGATCTTCACTCTACTTCTAATTGTTTCTATTTTTTTGTGTACTTACATTTATTGTTGTGTTTTGCTATAATTACTTTCTATTTACAGCATATTTAGTATTTAACTGTTCCTGTAATTGCTTGTCTTATTGTATCGTGACCCCATTGCATCTACATGCATACTGATATTGATCCTGATCGAAATCTTCTGTCTCATATCCACACTAATCAGCACATTGACCATCATTATTGTAGATATTACACAGCAAATCTTGCAAAAAACAAACTCCTAAATAGCACCTGCTTATCAGTTTACAACCAAAATGTTAGATCACTTGGTAAACATTTTGATGACATAAATGCACTACTCACAGTACTAGGTAATAAATTATCGTTCATTATTTTAACAGAAACCTGGCTAAGTAATGACTATACCGAACTCTACAACTTAGCTGGTTATAAAGCCATTCACAACTGCAGGCCTAATAAAAAAGGAGGTTGCACAGCAATATATTACAAAGATACCTTCATCTGCAATAGTGCCATTAGTGATAGAGACGACTATTGTGAATATACCTTTGCCAAGTTCTCCAGTAAATCCCTTAAATCCTCCTTGACTATCGGTGCCATCTATAGATTTCCCAATACCAACATAGCTTCATTCTCAGATAACGTAAGGAATCTTATCATAAATAACAATCTCAACAAAAATCACATCATTCTAGGAGGTGATTTCAATATTGACCTGGGTCTACAAAATAACCCTCTAGTTGACTATATCCATAAAAGCATGTACTCCTGTATGCTAATCCCCACAATCACCAAGCCCACCCGAGTCACTCAAACATCTGCCACTACCTTGGATCACTTATGGACTAATATAACAGCTCCCCTTACATCTGGTATAATCTATGACAGAACAACTGACCACTATCCAACCTTCCTCATAGCAAACATGGACACAACACCATCAGAAAGCAAGACACTCTCATTCAGGCTACACAGTGAATCAGCTTTATGTAATATCTCAAATGCACTTCACAATATTAACTGGGAATCTGAATTCAATAATGCACAGGATATAAACTCATTAACTAACCTCTTTCTGTCCAAGCCTCTAGTCCAAGTCCAAGAAAAGAAATTTAGGATTGGCCTAGTTACAAAGGAAGTAGTTAAAAGGTACCCATCAGTGCTTACCAGTATCATAAGAAAAACTAAACTTTCATATTATAAGACTAGATTCAAAGAAGCAAAAGGCAACATGAAAAACACATGGAAAACCATCTCTAATATCCAAGGAACTAAACAACACTCCCAGAACCAGATAACACACTCTAAGGATGGCTATACACCGTCAACTGATTTAGAAATGGCAAATGAATTTAATAGCTTCTTTTCATCGTTTGGTGCTAACCTCGTCAGTAAAATCCCACAGACCCAGACACATATCAACACATATCTCTCAGGCAGCTATCCAAACTATCTTTTCCTTTCACCAGTCAGCCCGACAGATGTTGTGTCCATCATACACTCACTAAAAACTATGGCTGGGAACATCAGTGAAATCCCATCTATTGTATACAAGAGCGCCTCCCATGCCCTTGCGCCACCCATAGCTCTGCTGTTCAACAAATCCCTAGAGTGTCATACCTTCCCTGATATCCTTAAAAAAGCATGAGTAACGCCAATTCATAAAGGAGGCAATCCGGCAAACATAAACAATTATAGATCAATATCAAACCTACCCATACTATCAAAAATATTTGAAAAAAATATCTACAAACAGCTCTACTCCTACCTCGTAAAATTCGACATTCTAAGCCCCTGTCACTTTGGTTTCCGCTCCCAAAAGAGTACCAACGACGCAATTATTAGTTTCCTTGATATAATTTACTCAGCCCTTGACAAAAATGAGTTTCCAATTGGACTCTTCATTGACCTGAGAAAGGCCTTTGATACTGTTAATCACAACTACCTCTTACGTAAACTCTATCATTATGAGATGGCCACACCGAGGCCATGCCCTGGTCTATATCCAATCCTATCTTAGTGATAGACACCAATGTGTAGCCATCAATGATATAACCTCTCCCACTCTACCAATAACCGTTGGAGTGCCACAGGGCAGCAGCTTGGGCCCTCTCCTATTTCTTATATACATCAATGATCTGCCTAATGTCACCAACATTATGAAACCTATATTGTTTGCTGATGATACTACCCCTCATCTACTCTAACCCCAACCCACATACACTAAATAATGTTGTTAATAATGAACTAATAAAGTCCACGTATGGATGTCAACGAAAAAACTAACACTTAACATAGAAAAGACCTACTACGTCTTATTTGGAAGCAAATCAACAAATGAAATTCAGCTTCAGATAAAGAATGTTAACATTAATAGTAACAATTATGGAAAGTTTCTTGGCCTATTCCTAGACAAGAGACTGAACTTCCGCACCCACATACAACACATAACTAAGAAAGTCTCTAAAACAGTTGGTATATTCTCCAAAATCAGATACTATGTACCTAACTCTGCTCTCATCTCACTATATTATGCACTAATTTATCCCTATCTTAATTATGGTATCTGTGCATGGGGTTCAACCACTGCAAACTACCTCAGGTCCATCATCACCCAGCAAAATTCTGCTATCAGAATAATAACAAATTCTGCTTTCAGACAACACTCAGCCCCCTTGTTTAACTCCCTAAACATGCTAAACATAATCTCACTCCACACATTCTCTTGTGTCAGCTACATTTACAAAACCCTGTTCTTAAATGCAAATCCTGCTCTGAAACTCTCCCTGGACAGATGAAATAGGACCCATTATCACCACACCAGAAATAAATATCTCTTTGATATCCCCAGAGTCAAACTTAATCAGTGCAAACACACTATGCAAATAAATGGACCTAGTCTATGGAACTCACTCCCTAATGAATTGAAAAGCTGCCCAACTTTTGCGCCATTCAAAAACAAAACTAAAAAGTACCTAATTTCATCTTCATAGTTTTCTACCTTGTTGCTTTAAAATTGCACTGTATCTAGTGCTACCCAATCTCCCAATCTTCAGTACCCAATCCAAACAACTTTACCATTGTGATCATTGCTGTCGTCTTATATGTGCTTTCAATTTGCTGTGTGGTGCCTATTAAGCATCGTTTAAATTACCAATCAGGCTGTCAATGCAATCAATCAGAGCTTTAATATACCACTGTGCTTTAATATACTTACTAATCTCTCTCATCTCATATTTTTCTTTCTTGCAATGTATCTGTTATCATTTTATTAATTCCGCTAGAATTTACCTACTAAAAATTATTTGTTAGAATAAGGACCTGCCCGAAACGCTGCGCCTACTAGTGGCTTTACAACATTGTAAATACCATGCTATGTATTCTCACAAACCCAATGTATCTTCTTGTATATAAATAAATAAATAAATAAATAAATAAATAAATAAATTAGCCTCATGCAGTTTGGCATGGTGACATGTGAGTGTATAAGGAGTGTCATGATGGTGGTGGTGGTGGGGGGGGATAGCTCGAGGTTCTACATCACATGACTGTATTATGTAGCATTGGATCCTATAATAACAACCATCGATTTCTTTGAAGTAAGAAACGTGGGTTTGATTGTCCATATAGTGATACAAACAGAATTTTCGATATTGGAACAACGTCGAAAACGAGAGAGAAAGAGCCACAGACAAAAACAGTGACCCGGGAGCCCAATCTACTAACCAATATTTATGGTTCCCATTTACGCATTCTGTTTAAGGCTTAATATTTTGTATTTGATCAATGTCATATAATTGTGATCATCGCTCGCTGCTCTGTATGTGAGGTACTTGTCGCCTGGTGTTTGTGGCACTCCTCACCTCTGGTGTTTGTGGCACCCCTCACCTCTGGTGTTTGTTGCACTCCTCACCTCTGGTGTTTGTGACACTCCCCACCTCTGGTGTTTGTGACACACCTCACCTCTGGTGTTTGTGACACTCCCCACCTCTGGTGTTTGTGACACTCCTCACCTCTGGTGTTTGCGACACTCCTCACCTCTGGTGTTTGTGACACTCCCCACCTTTGGTGTTTTGACACTCCTCACCTCTGGTGTTTGTTGCACTCCTTATCTCTGGTGTTTGTGACACTCCTCACCTCTGGTGTTTGTGACACACCTCACCTCTGGTGTTTGTGACACTCCTCACCTCTGGTGTTTGTGACACTCCTCACCTCTGGTGTTTGAGACACTCCTCACCTCTGGTGTTTGTGACACTCCTCACCTCTGGTGTTTGTGACACTCCACACCTCTGGTGTTTGTGACACTCCTTAACTCTGGTGTTTGTGACACTTCCTACCTCTGGTGTTTGTGACACTCCTCAACTCTGGTGTTTGTGACACTCCTCACCTCTGGTGTTTGTGACTCTCAACACCTCTGGTGTTTGTGACTCTCCCCACCTCTGATGTTTGTGGCACTCTTCACCTCTGGTGTTTGTGACACTCCTCACCTCTGGTGTTTGTGGCACTCTTCACCTCTGGTGTTTGTGGCACTCTTCACCTCTGGTGTTTGTGACACTCCTCACCTCTGGTGCTTGTGACACTCTCCACCTCTGGTGTTTGTGGCACTCTTCACCTCTGGTGTTTGTGGCACTCCTCACCTCTGGTGTTTGTGGCACTCTTCACCTCTGGTGTTTGTGACACTCCTCACCTCTGGTGTTTGTGGCACTCTTCACCTCTGGTGTTTGTGACACTCCCCACCTCTGGTGTTTGTGACACTCCTCTCCTTTGGTGTTTGTGACACTCCCAACCTCTGGTGTTTGTGACACTCCCTACCTCTGGTGTTTGTGACACTCCTCTCCTTTGGTGTTTGTGACACTCTTCACCTCTGGTGTCTGTGGCACTCTTCACCTCTGGTGTTTGTGGCACTCTTCACCTCTGGTGTTTGTGACACTCCTCACCTCTGGTGTTTGTGGCACTCTTCACCTCTGGTGTTTGTGACACTCCTCACCTCTGGTGTTTGTGGCACTCTTCACCTCTGGTGTTTGTGACACTCCCCACCTCTGGTGTTTGTGACACTCCCCACCTCTGGTGTTTGTGACACTCCTCACCTCTGGTGTTTGTGGCACTCCTCACCTCTGGTGTTTGTGACACTCCCAACCTCTGGTGCTTGTGACACTCCCAACCTCTGGTGTTTGTGACACTCCCCACCTCTGGTGTTTGTGGCACTCCCAACCTCTGGTGTTTGTGGCACTCTTCACTTCCGGTATTTGTGACACTCCCAACCTCTGGTGTTTGTGGCACTCTTCACCTCTGGTGTTTGTGACACTCCCAACCTCTGGTGTTTGTGACACTCCTCACCTCTGGTGTTTGTGACACTCCCAACCTCTGGTGTTTGTGACACTCCTCACCTCTGGTGTTTGTGACACTCCCCACCTCTGGTGTTTGTGACACTCCCAACCTCTGGTGTTTGTGGCACTCTTCACCTCTGGTGTTTGTGAAACTCCTCACCTCTGGTGTTTGTGACACTCCCAACCTCTGGTGTTTGTGATACGCATCACCACTGGTGTTTGTGACACTCCTCACCTCTGGTGTTTGTGACACTCCTCACCTCTGGTGTTTGTGACACGCATCACCACTGGTGTTTGTGACACTCCTCACCTCTGGTGTTTGTGACACTATCTCACCTCTGGTGTTGGTGACACTCCTCACTTCTGGTGTTTGTGACACACCTCACCTCTGGTGTTTGTGACACTCCTCATCTCTGGTGTTGCGAATTTCCTCACCTCTGGTGTTTGTGACACTCCTCATCTCTGGTGTTTGTGACACTCCCAACCTCTGGTGCTTGTGACATTCCTCACCTCTGGTGTTTGTGACACGCATCACCACTGGTGTTTGTGACACTCCACACCTCTGGTGTTTGTGACACTATCTCACCTCTGGTGTTGGTGACACTCCTCACTTCTGGTGTTTGTGACACACCTCACCTCTGGTGTTTGTGACACTCCCCACCTCTGGTGTTTGTGACACTCCACTACTCTGGTGTTTGTGACACTCCACACCTCTGGTGTTTGTGACACTGCCTACCTCTTGTGTTTGTGACACTCCCCACCTGTGGTGTTTGTGACACTCCCCACCTCTGGTGTTTATGACACTCCCACCTCTGGTGTTTATGACACTCCCCACCTGTGGTGTTTGTGACACTCCCCACCTCTGGTGTTTATGACACTCCTCACCTCTGGTGTTTGTGACACTCCCCACCTGTGGTGTTTGTGACACTGCCTACCTCCGGTGTTTTTGACACTCCTCACCTCTGGTGTTTGTGACACTCTCACCTCTGGTGTTTGACACTCCCCACTCTGGTGTTTGTGACACTCCCCACCTCTGGTGTTTGAGACATCTCCACCTCTGGTGTTTGAGACACTCCTCACCTCTGGTGTTTGTGACACTCCCCACTCTGGTGTTGTGAGACACTCCTCACCTCTGGTGTTTGAGACACTCCTCACCTCTGGTGTTTGTGACACTCCCCAGAAAGAGACCACCCCCACTCCCTACCATGGGTGGGTGTTCTCTCCCCTACCATGGTGGTGTCTCTCCCCTACCATGGGTGGGTGGTCTCTCCCTACCATGGGTGGGTGGTCCTTTCCTATCATGGGTGGGTGGTCTCTTTCCTATCATGGGTGGGTGGTCTCTTTCCTATCATGGGTGGGTG
>WNGS01000411.1:3930143-3947217 GCA_020271785.1 Procambarus virginalis
ATCAGGCTGGGACGCAGAGTAGATGGTAAAGTGCTTTGTTGAGTAAAGTACAAATGAGAATTTCCATTCCATTTGCCTCGAAGAATAGGATAGGATGCTATTTAGACTAGAATGTACTTAATTGCCATTTTTTGCGTCCTAGTCCAAGTTCTTGAAGAGTTGGGAGCTCCTGAGATCCTACGAGTTTCCTTATTCAGTTAACATTAACTGGTCTTGCATAAGCAGCCTTTGAAGGAATTTCATTCATCCTTTCCAGTAATTTAAGGTCAAATTTCCTGCCAAATCTATACTAATTCACTGATCTTGTCCTAAGTCAATTAGCTTAATTGCCCCGAATTAGAAGTAATGGCAGTGTTAATAATTAGGTTGAGTAATCCATGGTTCAACCTTGTGCTGTAATGAATTATACGTGTTACCGTTGTTGGACGTCACTCCGTCGACCCCGTCCATCCTGGTGCTGGTAGTGTCCGTCGTCCCCGTCCATCCTGGTGCTGGTAGTGTCCGTCGTCCCCGTCCTTCCTGGTGCTGGTAGTGTCCGTCGTCCCCGTCCTTCCTGGTGCTGGTAGTGTCCGTCGTCCCCGTCCTTCCTGGTGCTGGTAGTGTCCGTCGTCCCCGTCCTTCCTGGTGCTGGTAGTGTCCGTCGTCCCCGTCCTTCCTGGTGCTGGTAGTGTCCGTCGTCCCCGTCCTTCCTGGTGCTGGTAGTGTCCGTCGTCTCCGTCCTTCCTGGTGCTGGTAGTGTCCGTCGTCTCCGTCCTTCCTGGTGCTGGTAGTGTCCGTCGTCTCCGTCCTTCCTGGTGCTGGTAGTGTCCGTCGTCTCCGTCCTTCCTGGTGCTGGTAGTGTCCGTCGTCTCCGTCCTTCCTGGTGCTGGTAGTGTCCGTCGTCTCCGTCCTTCCTGGTGCTGGTAGTGTCCGTCGACCCCGTCCTTCCTGGTGCTGGTAGTGTCCGTCGTCCCCGTCCTTCCTGGTGCTGGTAGTGTCCGTCGACCCCGTCCTTCCTGGTGCTGGTAGTGTCCGTCGTCCCCGTCCTTCCTGGTGCTGGTAGTGTCCGTCGACCCCGTCCATCTTGGTACTGGTAGAGTGTTCGGCTGAGAGGGCCGACTCGACCAGTTCTCGGAGGTATTGTATTTTGAGTAACAATTAATAGTTTCTGAAGACTTAAACTTAGCAGCTGTTATGATCACTTGGTGACACACACCGAGGCGTACAAGGGTGACTGTGGCTAAGACAAAGTTTCCGAAGGTAGCAACGGTGTTCCATTGGTAACCCCAATGGTTACCTTACAATGATTTCGGGGCTCAACGTCCCTGAGGCCCGGTCCTCGACCAGGCCTCCTCACCCGGGGCCACTACCATCAGGCCTCGATGGTTGCAACGTTGCCCGTATGGAATGTTTCATCTCTATCTCTCTCATATTCCCTCTCTCATATTCCCTCTATCTCTCGTGTTCCCTCTATCTATCTCATATTCTCTCTATCTCTCTCATATTCCCTCTATCTCTCATATTTCCTTTATTTCTCTCATATTCCCTCTATCTATCATATTTCCTCTATCTATCTCATATTCCCCCAATCTCTCTCATGTTCCCTCTATCTCATGTTCTCCCAATCTCTCTCATGTTCCCCCAATCACTCATGTTTCCCCAATCTTTCTCATGTTCCCTCTATCTCTCTCATGTTCCCCCAATCTTTCTCATGTTCCCTCTATCTCTCTCATGTTCCCCCAATCACTCATGTTCCCCCAATCTTTCTCATGTTCCCACTATCTCTCTCATGTTCCCCCAATCACTCATGTTCCCCCAATCTCTCTCATGTTCCCCCAAACTCTCTCATGTTCCCCCAATCTTTCTCATGTTCCCTCTATCTCTCTCATGTTTCCCCAAACTTTCTCATGTTCCCTCTATCTCTCTCATGTTCCCCCAATCTTTCTCATGTTCCCCCAAACTCTCTCATGTTCCTCCCTACGTTCACTGGGACCAGAGGTACCGGGCCTCCACACCCTGGGACTGGCCAGTGCTGCTCTGACGTTCACAGGGAGAGGATGTGTCTCTTCCTCTCTCAACTTCTTCACACGTTTCGGTCTTCTACTTCTAATCGTTAATTTACTACTCTTTCTGTATTCTTTTAATTATAGTGGAGATGCGTATTGACTCTGAAGTGAATTGCATGTGGGTTAGCATGATAAATTAATTCCCACTAAGTTATTTTGGAAGAAATGTGAATATAGATGTGAGGAGAGGCTGATGCGGGGAGGCCAAACTCGCTCTCTGAGTCAACACATCATTCAGTGTGTTCACTTATTGCAACTTCAATATTGATAAAGAATTATGTTTAAACCATTCGCTTGCAAGCTCGAGAAGATCTGGAAAATGTTGATAACCTAATCTTTATATCTATAGATAAATTCCCTAAACTGCTTATTATGTGACTGTTGACTACATATCTTTGGATTAAATATTTATTAAAAACTTGAATGAGAAATGAGTTTGTGCCAGAAAACTTGGTTAATGTTTATTACTAACAGCAAGACTGAAGCGTAAACCAACTGACGCTTTGCCTTGAAGAACAGCGGTCATAACACTTGTGTGTGTGGGGGGGGGGGGGTGATGGGATATTCCTGTGATAGATCAATAACTATAGATCAATATATCTCACGTGAACCAGTCTCACAAGTATAACTACGTGAAGGTGTAACTACGTGACCCCGAGTCAGCAAGGCGTGTTTAACACGGTCACAGTAAGACAATAGTCTCTTATGATTTACAACCTTTATGAGTTGTGTTTTTTTTAAAACTTAGGATAATGGTGGAACTCTTAGTACAATTGTTATTATGAACAAAGCCAGTGTACGCACCTCTATACACACGGCACACACATTGAACACACTGTGAACACACAGTTAACACACTGTGAACACACAGTTAACACACTGTGAACACACAGTTAACACACAGTGAACACACAGTGAACACACTGTGAACACACAGTTAACACACTGTGAACACACAGTGAACACACTGTGAACACACTAAGTGCGATGTGGGTAAAGATACTCGCTCGCAGAACACGAAAGAAATACAATAACAAGGACACGAGGGGCGATCAGAACGCGCTGTTGCTGAGGAAGAACACTACGCATTCAGAAGAGCACCACACATTCAGAAGAAAGGCCAGTAGTGAAAACATGTAGAACACCGTAGAAACACAAGGAACACATAGAAACATTTAGTACAAGAAGACACTTTGTAGGTCTTCATGACAAGAACACTGAAGGAACAGCGAAGTGTAAAGAGTGGAACCCGTACAGGTAGAACAGTTGTTCACACTTTCATCAATGATATGGAGGCAGTATCATAGATGACACTCGCAGCTGGGAGACCTGCTGCTACAGAGCTCTGTAGCCGAAGTCGAGCGATACACAACATGTTTGGATCCTGAAGAGACCCAGGTTCTCTGCCAATTTCTTCAGTAACGTCTCAACAAACAACGTCCTGTACAAAGGTGAGTCCAAGACGGTTTCAATGGTCCTGTTGTGACCCCTCCTCCCTGACTCATTGATGCCCGAAAACTGAATAATATTAAATGATATTAACATCACCATATGTGGGGGTTTTCTTTTTTGCTTTCACGACTGCAATGCGTACGTCGCCAATATACATGTGGCAGACGCTTCACGAAACTATCGGAATTAGCAGAATAGAAATACTGGAGAGCAACCGTACAGGGCCTGGAGCAAGGTCGAGTTAGAGTCCTTGAGGGTCTCTTCTCAGACTAGCCTCACCTGGTCCTGCTCCACGTTGATCGTNTGTTCATAAGTTGGAGGGAGCTGTGATAGCCTGCAACACTGTGGTAGCCTGCAACACTGTGGTAGCCTGGAACACTGTGGTAGCCTGCAACACTGTGGTAGCCTGCAACACTGTGATAGCCTGCAACACTGTGGTAGCCTGCAACATTGTGATAGCCTGCAACACTGTGGTAGCCTGCAACACTGTGGTAGCCTGCAACACTGTGGTAGCCTGCAACACTGTGGTAGCCTGTAACACTGTGGTAGCCTGCAACACTGTGGTAGACTGCAACACTGTGATAGCCTGCAACACTGTGGTAGCCTGCAACACTGTGGTAGCCTGTAACACTGTGGTAGCCTGCAACACTGTGGTGGACTGCAACACTGTGATAGCCTGCAACACTGTGGTAGCCTGCAACACTGTGGTAGCCTGTAACAAAGTGGTAGCCTGCAACACTGTGGTAGACTGCAACACTATGATAGCCTGCAACACTGTAGTAGCCTGCAACACTGTGGTAGCCTGTAACACTGTGATAGCCTGCAACACTGTGGTAGCCTGTAACACTGTGATAGCCTGCAACACTGTGGTAGCCTGCAACACTGTGATAGCCTGCAACACTGTGGTAGCCTGCAACACTGTGGTAGACTGCAACACAGTGGTAGCTGCAACATTGTGGTAGCCTGCAACACTGTGGTAGCCTGCAACACTGTGGTAGCCTGCAACACTGTGGTAGCCTGCAACACTGTGGTAGACTGCAACACTGGTAGACTGCAACATTGTGGTAGCCTGCAACACTGTGGTAGCCTGCAACACTGTGGTAGACTGCAACACTGTGGTAGACTGCAACACTGTGGTAGACTGCAACATTGTGGTAGCCTGCAACACTGTGGTAGCCTGCAACACTGTGGTAGCCTGCAACACTGTGGTAGCCTGCAACACTGTGGTAGCCTGCAACACAGTGGTAGACGGCAACACTGTGGTAGACTGCAACATTGTGGTAACCTGCAACATTGTGGTAGTCTGCAACACTGTGGTAGCCTGCAAGATGAAGAGGCACCTAGCAGACACTGCAGCCTACAAACAGATACACAACCAGGACGAAGCGCTTAGAAACGGCCAAACGAGGAGTAAAAGGATAGTCCTCAAGCTGTTCGAAAACAAGACTGGGGACGGGAAAGGAGGACTCATGCAGGCAGGGGCGAGAGATTTCTTCCTAACCTTTGAATCCATCATTCCCCACCTCTACCTTTTACCAAAGATCCATAAAGCATTAGAAGAAACAACAGGAACGTGGCAAGGGAGACCGGTTCTAAGCGACTGCCGGGCCCCAACAAGGCCGGTAGACTGGATCTGCACAGCTCTCCTGAACCCCTTACTACGCCTACTACCGGAAAGAATCAAAGATACGACGGATTTCCTCAAGAAAATTGCAGAAATTAAAGGCCCCGTCCCGAGAGGGGCCCGCCTTTTTTCCATGGATGTGGCATCGCTCTACCCGAGCATACCACAGAGAGAAGCTGCAAAGGTAGTAGCATCTTTTTTTACAGATAACAGAACAAAAATCAGACAGGAACTTCAAGACGCAGGCGTATGGAGGACCCCCTCGAAAGAAACTCTTGAGGAGGCCATCCTCCATGTGATGAGAGACACCCTTTTGCAATTTGAAGGACGGGCATACCGGCAAACCAAGGGTACAGCGATAGGAGCATCCAGTAGTGTGGCAATCGCTGAAATATTTGTGCATGTAGTGTTCGAGAGGAAACGATCCCACAGGAAGGACGGACCGGAGGTATATTTCCGTTACATAGACAACATCTTCGGAATAATGGAGGACGGTTTCCCGCGCCTAGAAGGTTTCTTTTCATGGTCAAATACAGTTCATGAGAACCTTAAGTTTACCCTCGAACACAGTGACTCCACGATTAATTTCCTAGATACAACAGTATATATAGACCAGCTAACCAGGGATCTGCATACGAAGGCATACTATAAACCGACTAACCTTCATACGTATCTGAAATTTGACTCGAGCCACCCACTAGCCCTGAAGAAGTCGCTACCCTACTCACTTGGACTCAGACTCAAGAGAATTAACAGCAAAGAAGAGACGCTATATCCCCAGCTTGATGACCTATGGGATATGTTCAGGAACAGAGACTATCCAGAGACAATAATACATGCAGCCCAGGAGAAACTCAGAGAAAAAACAAGGGCAGAGCTACTCAGACCTAGAACACAAGAAGTGGAAGACAAGAGATGGATTCTTCCAACCCTTTTCTTCCCAGGCCTTGCAGCACAGCTTAAGAGAAAACTCCAGGAAGTATGGACATGGATGAGGGAAACGTACAGCGAACATCCATCCTGGGTAAAATTCCCACAAAACCCTCCCATGATCGCCTGGAGGCGAGGTAAGTCTATAAAGGTCCACCTTGTTAGAGCAGCGGTGCAGGTAGATCATCTCAACCGAACTGGGGGAGAGGACCAGGTCTAGGTTACAGTTCAAAAGAAATGAAACTTACAGACCCTAACCTAACCTGACACAGGCTTGGAGTGCGACCTGCGTGGAAGCGGAGTATGCAGAGTGGTTAGGCGGGGCCTACAAGTACAAGCAACACTGTGGTAGCCTGCATCACTGTGGTAGCCTGCAACATTGTGGTAGCCTGCAACATTGTGGTAGCCTGCAACACTGTGGTAGCCTGCAACATTGTGATAGCCTGCAACACTGTGGTAGACTGCAACACTGTGGTAGCCTGCAACATTGTGGTAGCCTGCAACACTGTGGTAGCCTGCAACACTGTGGTAGCCTGCAACACTGTGGTAGCCTGTAACACTGTGGTAGCCTGCAACACTGTGGTAGCCTGCAACACTGTGGTAGACTGCAACACTGTGGTAGCCTGCAACACTGTGGTAGCCTGCAACACTGTGGTAGCCTGCAACACTGTGGTAGCCTGCAACATTGTGGTAACCTGCAACATTGTGGTAGTCTGCAACACTGTTGTAGCCTGCAACATTGTGGTAGCCTGCAACACTGTGGTAGCCTGCAACACTGTGGTAGCCTGCAGCATTGTGGTAGCCTGCAACACTGTGGTAGCCTGCAACACTGTGGTAGCCTGCAACACTGTGGTAGCCTGCAACATTGTGGTAGCCTGCAACATTGTGGTAGCCTGCAACATTGTGGTAGCCTGCAACACTGTGGTAGACTGCAACATTGTGGTAGCCTGCAACATTGTGGTAGCCTGCATCACTGTGGTAGCCTGCAACATTGTGGTAGCCTGCAACACTGTGGTAGCCTGCATCACTGTGGTAGCCTGCAACACTGTGGTAGCCTGCAACATTGTGGTAGCCTGCAACACTGTGGTAGCCTGCATCACTGTGGTAGCCTGCAACACTGTGGTAACCTGCAACATTGTGGTAGCCTGCAACACTGTGGTAGCCTGCAACACTGTGGTAGCCTGCAACATTGTGGTAGCCTGCAACATTGTGGTAGCCTGCAACACTGTGGTAGCCTGCAACATTGTGGTAGACTGCAACACTGTGGTAGCCTGCAACACTGTGGTAGCCTGCAACATTGTGGCAGCCTGCAACATTGTGGTAGCCTGCAACACTGTGGTAGCCTGCAACACTGTGGTAGCCTGCAACATTGTGGTAGCCTGCAACACTGTGGTAGCCTGCATCACTGTGGTAGCCTGCAACATTGTGGTAGCCTGCAACATTGTGGTAGCCTGCAACACTGTGGTAGCCTGCAACATTGTGGTAGCCTGCATCACTGTGGTAGCCTGCAACATTGTGGTAGCCTGCAACACTGTGGTAGCCTGCAACACTGTGGTAGCCTGCAACATTGTGGTAGCCTGCAACACTGTGGTAGCCTGCAACACTGTGGTAGCCTGCAACATTGTGGTAGCCTGCAACATTGTGGTAGCCTGCAACACTGTGGTAGCCTGCATCACTGTGGTAGCCTGCAACATTGTGGTAGCCTGCAACATTGTGGTAGCCTGCAACATTGTGGTAGCCTGCAACATTGTGGTAGCCTGCAACATTGTGGTAGCCTGCAACACTGTGGTAGCCTGCAACGTTGTGGTAGCCTGCAACATTGTGGTAGCCTGCAACATTGTGGTAGCCTGCAACACTGTGGTAGCCTGCAACACTGTGGTAGCCTGCAACATTGTGGTAGCCTGCAACACTGTGGTAGCCTGCAACACTGTGGTAGCCTGCAACATTGTGGTAGCCTGCAACACTGTGGTAGCCTGCAACATTGTGGTAGCCTGCAACACTGTGGTAGCCTGCAACATTGTGGTAGCCTGCAACACTGTGGTAGCCTGCAACATTGTGGTAGCCTGCAACATTGTGGTAGCCTGCAACACTGTGGTAGCCTGCAACACTGTGGTAGCCTGCAACACTGTGGTAGCCTGCAACATTGTGGTAGCCTGCAACACTGTGGTAGCCTGCAACATTGTGGTAGCCTGCAACACTGTAGTAGCCTGCAACATTGTGGTAGCCTGCAACACTGTGGTAGCCTGCAACATTGTGGTGGCCTGCAACATTTTGGTAGCCTGCAACACTGTGGTAGCCTGCAACACTGTGGTAGCCTGCAACACTGTGCTAGCCTGCATCACTGTGGTAGCCTGCAACATTGTGGTAGCCTGCAACACTGTGGCAGCTTGCAACACTGTGGCAGCTTGCAACACTGTGGCAGCTTGCAACATTGTGGTAGCCTGCAACACTGTGGTAGCCTGCAACACTGTGGTAGCCTGCAACACTGTGTCAGCTTGCGACTTTGTGTTAGCCTGCAACATTGTCGTAGCCTGCAACACTGTGGTAGCCTGCAGCATTGTGGTAGCCTGCAACACTGTGGTAGCCTGCAACACTGTGGTAGCCTGCAACATTGTGGTAGCCTGCAACACTGTGGTAGCCTGCAACATTGTGGTAGCCTGCAACATTGTGGTAGCCTTCAACACTGTGGTAGCCTGCAACACTGTGGTAGCCTGCAGCACTGTGGTAGCCTGCAACATTGTGGTAGCCTGCAACATTGTGGTAGCCTGCATCACTGTGGTAGCCTGCAACACTGTGGTAGCCTGCATCACTGTGGTAGCCTGCAACACTGTGGTAGCCTGCAACATTGTGGTAGCCTGCAACACTGTGGTAGCCTGCATCACTGTGGTAGCCTGCAACACTGTGGTAACCTGCAATATTGTGGTAGCCTGCAACACTGTGGTAGCCTGCAACACTGTGGTAGCCTGCAACATTGTGGTAGCCTGCAACATTGTGGTAGCCTGCAACACTGTGGTAGCCTGCAACATTGTGGTAGACTGCAACACTGTGGTAGCCTGCAACACTGTGGTAGCCTGCAACATTGTGGCAGCCTGCAACATTGTTGTAGCCTGCAACATTGTTGTAGCCTGTAACACTGTGGTAGCCTGCAACATTGTGGTAGCCTGCAACACTGTGGTAGCCTGCAACATTGTGGTAGCCAGCAACATTGTGGTAGCCTGCAACACTGTGGTAGCCTGCAACACTGTGGTAGCCTGCACCATTGTGGTAGCCTGCAACACGGTGGTAGCCTGCAACACTGTGGTAGCCTGCAACATTGTGGTAGCCTGCAACATTGTGGTAGCCTGCAACACTGTGGTAGCCTGCATCACTGTGGTAGCCTGCAACATTGTGGTAGCTTGCAACATTGTGGTATCCTGCAACATTGTGGTAGCCTGCAACATTGTGGTAGCCTGCAACATTGTGGTATCCTGCAACATTGTGGTAGCCTGCAACATTGTGGTATCCTGCAACATTGTGGTAGCCTGCAACACTGTGGTAGCCTGCATCACTGTGGTAGCCTGCAACACTGTGGTAACCTGCAACATTGTGGTAGCCTGCAACACTGTGGTAGCCTGCAACACTGTGGTAGCCTGCAACATTGTGGTAGCCTGCAACATTGTGGTAGCCTGCAACATTGTGGTAGACTGCAACACTGTGGTAGCCTGCAACACTGTGGTAGCCTGCAACACTGTGGTAGCCTGCAACATTGTGGCAGCCTGCAACATTGTTGTAGCCTGCAACATTGTTGTAGCCTGCAACACTGTGGTAGCCTGCAACATTGTGGTAGCCTGCAACACTGTGGTAGCCTGCAACATTGTGGTAGCCTGCAACATTGTTGTAGCCTGCAACACTGTGGTAGCCTGCAACACTGTGGTAGCCTGCATCACTGTGGTAGCCTGCAACATCGTGGTAGCCTGCAACACTGTGGTAGCCTGCAACACTGTGGTAGCCTGCAACATTGTGGTAGCCTGCAACACTGTGGTAGCCTGCAACACTGTGGTAGCCTGCAACATTGTGGTAGCCTGCAACATTGTGGTAGCCTGCAACACTGTGGTAGCCTGCATCACGGTGGTAGCCTGCAACATTGTGGTAGCTTGCAACATTGTGGTAGCCTGCAACATTGTGGTAGCCTGCAACATTGTGGTATCCTGCAACATTGTGGTAGCCTGCAACACTGTGGTAGCCTGCAACGTTGTGGTAGCCTGCAACATTGTGGTAGCCTGCAACATTGTGGTAGCCTGCAACACTGTGGTAGCCTGCAACACTGTGGTAGCCTGCAACATTGTGATAGCCTGCAACATTGTGGTAGCCTGCAACATTGTGGTAGCCTGCAGCATTGTGGTAGCCTGCAACACTGTGGTAGCCTGCAACATTGTGGTAGCCTGCAACATTGTGGTAGCCTGCAACACTGTGGTAGCCTGCAACATTGTGGTAGCCTGCAACACTGTGGTAGCCTGCAACATTGTGGTAGCCTGCAACACTGTGGTAGCCTGCATCACTGTGCTTGCCTGCAACACTGTGGCAGTTTGCAACACTGTGGTAATTATGAAGGCTTATGATAAGCTGAAGCTTGAGAAGGATCAGGGGGCGAGGGTCCAAGAAGCTGTGATGACGAGGTCTTGGGAGATGAAGGGAAGCCAGAGATGTCCTAATTGTGCAGGCTCAGGCTCAGGCTCTCTCTCTCTCTCTCTCTCTCTCTCTCTCTCTCTCTCTCTCTCTCTCTCTCTCTCTCTCTCTCTCTCTCTCTCTCTCTCTCAGTTGCTCCAGCTGAGTGGACAGCTCTTCGGATTCGAAGTTATAAGGTTGCCGGTGGAGACGGAAAATAATTGGCAGAGTTTCTTTCACCCTGATGTTTCTGTAGGTACCTAGGGGTTAGACAGCTGCTACGGGCTGCTTCATGGGGATGTGCAACAAAAAGGAGGCCTGGTCGAGGACCGGGCCGCGGAGACGCTAAGCCCCGAAATCATCTCTGGATAACCTTAAGATAATCTCAAGATTCTATATCTTTTTTCCTCCCTATATCACTTCTTGCTTTCTCTATCTCTCTCTTGAACCCTCTATATCATTCTTGTTCCTTCTATATCTTTCTTGATCCTTCTATATCTTTTTTGTTCCCTCTATATCATTCTTGTTCCCTCTATATCTTTCTTGTTCCCTCTATATCTTTCTTGTTCCCTCTATATCTTTCTTGTTCCCTCTATATCTTTCTTGTTCCTCTATATCTTTCTTGTTCCCTCTATATCTTTCTTGTTCCCTCTATATCTTTCTTGTGCCCTCTATATCTTTCTTGTTCCCTCTATATCTTTCTTGTTCCCTCTATATCTTTCTTGTTCCCTCTATATCTTTCTTGTTCCCTTTATGTCTCAGTTGCTCTTTCTTTCTCCTATTGCTCCCTCTGTCTCTATTTATTTCCTCTTCTCTTCTTGCTGCTATCTCTTTCTTCCTCCTATTTCCTCTATGTCTCTCCTGCTCCCTCTGTCCCTCTCCAACCCGCTCTGACTCTTTCTTCCTACCTATATCTCTCGCGCTATCTCTATCTCTCTCTCGCTCCTTTTCTCTTTATTGCTCGCTCTATCGATCTATCTATTCCTCCCTCTATATATCTCATGTTTTCACTATCTCTCTCATGTTCCCTCTATCTATCTATTGCTCTCCTCTATATATCTCATGTTCTCACTATCTCTCTCATGTTCCTTTTATCTCTCTATTGCTCCCTCTATATATCTCATGTTCTCACTGTCTCACTCATGTACACTCTATCTCTATCATGTTCCCTCTGTAACAGTCAGCTGTTCTGGGGGCTCCCCAAGGCTTGAAGCAGAAGGTTCCCCTGGGGTATTTGCAGCCCAAACGGAAACTCACACCAAGGACTACCATGATGGTGAAGAATGGATCTCAGAGTACAATCTTTTCAGATGTGACAGGAAACACAGGCTACAGGGTGGGGTCAGCCTCTACATCAAAGACACACTCATCTGTACTGAGCTGCTAAACACCACATATGATATGGTGGAAGTGCAGATAATCAAAATAGAGATCTTAAATGTAGTTATTGTCTTTGTATAAAAGTCACCGGAGGCAAATCATCACCAGTTTAAAGACCAACTAATGAAAATAGAACACTGCTTGGAAAACTTCACAAATCCAGCTCCGAACATCATCCTTCTTGGGGACTTCAACCTACGGACAGGGAGCCGGTCGGCCGAGCGGACAGCACGCTGAACTTGTGATCCTGTGGTCCCAGGTTCGATCCCGGACGCCGGAGAGAAACAATGGGCAGAGTTTCTTTCACCCTATGTCCCTGTTACCTAGCAGTAAAATAGGTACCTGGGTGTTAGTCAGCTGTCACGGGCTCCTTCCTGGGGGTTGAGGCCTGGTTGAGGATCGGGCCGCGGGGACACTAAAGCCCCGAAATAATCTCAAGATAACCTCAAGAAGATAACGGCACCTGAAATGGAAGCACCTGGCTAATACAGTAATATCAGAAAGAATACCAGGAAGTACCGTAAATGAACAGGCATATGCAAATGACCTGCTACGGATGTGCGACAGGTTTGCCTTAAACCAGCAAATAGTAGAACCAACTAGGAAGGAGAACACGCTGGACCTCGTTTTCACCAATAATAATGAATTGATCCGGAACATAATGATTACAAATACCTGTTACTCAGATCACAACTTAATTGAAGTTCTGAAAAGCATAGGGAATAGACCTTCAAAACTAGTCCCGATTCCCGGTGAAGGAGATTTCAGCAAATTCAACGTCAATAATAAACAGATAAACTGGAAGCAAATAAACCAAGATTTTACAGAAATAAGCTGGGGAAGAACAGCTAGAAAATGCAAACCTGAACCAGTGCCTGGAAAAAAATATGCTCAGTAGCAGTAGAAATATGCTCAAACCGCATACCCCAACGAAAAAAAAAGGAAGAGATGCAGATTGAAACGGGAACGTCGTTCCCCCTCATAGGCGAAGAAAACGAATCGCGGAACAACTTGAGACTCATATCCTATCTCAAGAACGGCGAAGAAGGTTAGGTAGAGAAATAGAAACAATTGAACAAAAAATACAAGACTCATACAAAACCCAGGATAGGTAAAGAGAGCAAAAGCCATCAGTGAAATAGAGATAAATCCAAATATTTTTTCTCCTATGCAAAATCAAGATAAAAATCCATATCGAGTATCGGGCCCCTGCGAAAGGGAGATGGAACTTTCACCGATGACAACAAAGAAATGAGCGAGATACTGAGGAAGCAGTACGACTCGTCATCGTATCCCAATTGGATTTTGAAGAAGCAATAAACAGTATGCCTATGCACTCTGCACCAGGCCCTAATTCTAGAAACTCCATATTCATCAAGAACTGTAAAAAAAAACACTATCGCAGGCCCTTCACATTCTTTGGAGATAACGCCTAGATACTGGCATTATCCCTGACATACTAAAAACAGCAGAGATAGCATCACTCCATAAAGGAGAAAATAAGGCAGAGACAAAAAATTACAGACAGATAGTACTTACATCGTACATTATAAAAATCTTTGAGAGAGTGCTAAGAAGAAAGATCACAAAATAGATGGAATCACAGCATCTCCATAACCCCAGACAACATGGTTCCAGAACAGGGTGCTCTTGCCTGTCACAGTTGCTGGACCACTATGACACGGCATTAGATGCCATAGAAGACAAACAAAACGCTGATGTAATTTACACAGATTTCGCAAAAGCCTTTGACAAATGTGACCATGGTGTTATCTATATAAATGAAAATGTAAATGTTCGTTTGTTCAAAATAGCTAATCTCCGATAGGTCTTCATCGATTGCTTTGAAATTTTCACACAACGTTCCATTCGCATCCGAGCGGGTTTTATATACATACTATTTAGATGTCTCGTCTGTGACATAAAAAACATGCTTTTTTGAAAAACTATGTTTTTCAAGTTTTTTCGTGTGAGGGAAATCTTCGTAACCTCTTTACCGATTGTCTTGAAATTTTGACACAACGTTGTATTCGAATAGGCGCGTGTTCTTATATACCTACTATATACATGCCTCACCTGTGACAGGAAAAAAACATTTTTTTGTTAAACACAGCACCATCTGTTGCACATAATAGCAACACAAGCTATGATAAATATGTTACGATTCCATTTCAATGTTGCTGATTGCATTGACAAATTGAATTTTCATTGATTTCAATTTATTTTCATTTTGATTTAATTATTTTGTGTGACATTGCGTTGGAATTGAGCTGTGTTGTTTACCATACCGTTCATTTCGTGTGTTAGTTTATTTATTTATTTTGATTTTTTTTCATTTTCTATTTAATTTTTTTTCTTATATTTCAGTGATGGGAACATTATATCATTTGATGTTCCCAATTTTCTGATAGGTACATCAGATCATTTTGGAACATCAAATCATTTGGGGACAATGGGATGGGAGTCGGGGATGGTGGGGATGACGAGGGGACAGGTAAGGGTGTAATGGTGGGGGGGGGGGGGGGGCTGGGGGAGTTGAGAATGGTGGGGACGAGGAGACGGGGCGTGAGGATTGGTTGGGTGGACGGAGGGAAGGGGTAGCAGGGTGGTGAATTGTGAGGAGGACTGGAAGACAGAGGAAGCGGAAGGTGGCTGTGGCTCAGCAACGCGTGTACCCTGCCACAGGAACGCATGGCCGGTACAGCTAGTTGCACATAAAATGTGTTCAAAAGGAATTACCGGAAAAAATAGGCAGATGGATCTACAACTTCCTGACTAACAGAGCCCAATGTGTAATAGTCAACAAAATAAAATTCGGTCCATCAACCGTGAAGAGCTCGATCCCCCAGGGTACTGTGCTTGCTCCAGTACTTTTTCTCATCCTCATATCGGATATAGACAAGGACACAATCATGTATCATCCTATGCAGACGACACTAGGATTTTCATGAGAGTAGAGTAAGACACGGCAAAACCGCATATCTGTCTCATTATGTAAGTAAACGGTCTCCAATCAGATGTAAATCAGGTCTTTCTATGGGCTACTGAAAATAATATGGTGTTTAAAGAAGATAAGTTCCAGCTCATGCGCAACGGAAAAAAAATGAAAATATAATAACAGAAACAACGTCCAAAACTCATTCAAATCATAACACAGAACTAAAAGGCAATGTAATGGATTTGGGTGTACTCATGTCGGAAGACCTTACCTTTAAAGAAGATAATAAAGTAACCGTCACAACTGCAAGAAAAATGAGAGGTTGGATAACAAGAACCTTTCACGCTAGAGATGCTGTACCGATGATGATACTTTTCAAGACGCTAGTGCTCTCTAGAGTGGAGTACTGCTGCACAATGACAGCCCCTTTCAAAGCTGGAGAAATTGCTGACCTGGAGAGATTGCAGAGGTTCTTTACTGCTAGCATCTACTCAGTAAATCATCTAAACTACTGGAACCGACTAAAGAGCCTAAATTTGTATTCTCTTGAGCCCTGGCGGGAAAGATACATAATAATTTACACGTGGAAAATAGAAGAGGAGCTGGTCACAAACCTGCACACAGAAATAACATCACGTGAGATCAGAAGACATGGCAGGATGTGCAGAATACCCCCGTTGAAAAGCAGCGGTGCAACAGGTACTCTGAGAGAGAGCTCTATCAACATCAGAGGTCCGAGACTGTTCAACACGCTTCCACTATACATAAGGGGCATAACTGGCTGACCCCTCACAGTGTTCAAGAGAGAGCTTGATAAGTACTTCCAAAGGATACCTGATCAACCAGGCTGTCATTCATACGTCAGGCTGCGAGCAGCTGCGTCGAACAGCCTGGTTGACCAGTCCAGCAACCAGCAGGACTGGTCGACGACCAGGCCGCGGGGACGCTTAACCCCGGAAACACCTCAAGGTAGGTAATGGGGGGGGTCTCCCCATGGCTTAAGGCAGAAAGTTCGCTGGGAATTCCCCAAGACTTAAGGCAGAAAGTTCCCTGGTGGCTCCCCATGGAATCTTGCTTATCACGAGTGTGATAAGCAATTGTTTAAACTCGACTTGTGGTTTGGGTAATATCTTTCCATGGTTGCACTGGCATAGAATAGTTTTGAGATCTATAGAGATTTGTGTGATTGGATTAAGTATTGTATAAAACGCCTGGTTGTAACCATCCTTTACTCTACCATCCGGCATAATAATTAGTTCATAGGGTCGCTCGCCATATTTGGGTTGGCAACACCTGTCTCAAGTCAGGATGGACGACTACGAGGATTACCTTTATTCCTTAATTTATAGAAAAATAGTTACTGGTAGTATTTCACTTAAGAGTTACCTCTGGTATAGTGCCTAACTAAGTTATCCATCAATTGACTGTGAGGCTTGTTACGAAATTGTACTTTATGGCTCGTGGCACTTAACAGCGACAAGAAAATAAATCGTCTAGGGACATGAAATAGACGCTGTAATATGTGTGCCACCAGTATAAACCCTTCGTAACGAACATGCAAAGAATTAGAATTAAAACCACCAGGAATAATAATCTACACACACACACACACACACACACACACCACACACACACACACACACACACACACACACACACCACACACACACACACACGCACACACACATGCACACACACGCACACCCACACATACCCATACCCACACACACACACGCACACGCACGCGCACGCGCGCGCACACACACACACACACACACACAGTTGTGACCAGACAGCCGCGGTGATTAGACGGGTCAGGGAAGCTCTTGCGTAGCTAGTGAATGCGGGGGAAAATCAGTGTATATACGTATATGAGTGTATATGAGTAATTGAATAATTAGTACAGCTCTACCTCAAAACCAAAAGAAGTGAAGAAAAACAGTAGAACAGCACCACTGAAAATAATGGTGTTGAGTAACATTTGTTGGTATTTGTGAATTGGGCACCGACCTTGTGGACGCCTAAAGTGACCTCTAGTTTCGCAGAACATCCACAATACCA
>WNGS01000411.1:3947242-3977428 GCA_020271785.1 Procambarus virginalis
TCATCAAGAGCAGTTGACTGGAAGGCCACATATTGTCAGTGGCAGTAAGGTAAGGTAGGGCACATATGTAAGCCTTGCCAATACTATGTACCTTGAGAGGAGGTTCAAAAGCTCGTGTGGAAGGGGAAAGAACAAGGGGGAATTATAGGGATGGATGCCACGCCAAACATGGGTAAGGCTAGACATGGGCAGGTAGAACTCGGTAGGGTGTCATTATCCGGTGATGTTTGGCGAGGTCTGGGTCTGGTTGATACCTGGTTGATACCTGGTTGATGGGGGTTCTTGGGAGTTCTTCTACTCCCCAAGCTCCGTGCCCGAGGCCAGGCCTTGACTTGTGAGAGTTTGGATCCACTAGGCTGTTGCTTGGGAGCGGCCCGCAGGCCAACATACCCCCCACAGCCCGGCCGCTCCGGAACTCCTTGGAGGAATAATCTGAGTTTCCTCTTGAAGATGTCCACGGGTTGTTCCGGCAATTATCTTTCTTATGCTTGCTGGGAGGACGTTGAACAACCGTGGGACCCATCTGATGTTTATACAGTGTTCTTCTGATTGTGCCTATGGCACCCCTGCTGCTCTTCACTGGTTTTATTCTGCATTTGCCTTTCTCCATATCGTTCACTCCAGTACGTGTTATTTTACTGTGTAGATTTGGGACCGGGCCCTCCAGTATCTTCCAGGTGTATATATTTGATATCTCTCTCGTCAACTTTCTAGTGAGTACATTTGGAGAGCTCCGAGACCGATCCAAATAATTGAGGTGCTTTATCGCGTCTATACGTGCGTATATGTTCTCTGTATTCCCCTTCTATTTTGTCCATAAATAGGAAATATTCAGTCTGAATTAGGAAATAAATAGTCTGAGCGTAGGAAGGTAATAAAGAAGTTCGCTACTTTGCATATTTGGGGAGGATTTTTTTGTCAATTTTGAGTATAGCTTCCGTATTTGTGAGTCTCTCTAGTCAGTGGAGGATTCCAGCATTGTTGTATTTGCTACCATCATATTCCTAGCGAGTGTTGTGTATCACTTTGCGTAGGGTTTCTAAGAGCACTACCTTGTAGATGGCAGGACAGTCTTCTCGAAAGCTTTGGGGTGGTCATACCAATATAAAAAGATCGATTATGGTATCCTTTACTTGTGGCCCTGTAAATAGGTATACCACATGTGCTTTTTGGAAGTGTTGTATTGCTTACCGGGACTGCTCTTAAGTATTAAATATCAACAGTCGTTTTCGTTTTGTAGTAAATAATGAATTAAAACTTTGGTCTGGGGTTGGTCCAGTTTCACTACATTTTAAATTATATTTTAACTAGTTGTACCTGGGCCATGTGGTTTTTAGCTTGGGTGTACTGTGATGTCCAAATGCATGAGCGTGTGTAGCTGATGCCACAGCAAACCTGTTTCCCTGTCCTCCCCACCATTTCCTCCCCTCCCACATCCCTCGTCCTCCCAACCACGTCCCCCCATCACATTGTCCCCCTCGTCCTCCCCTCGCATTCCCTCCCGTTCTTGCTCTGTCCCTCGACTTCTCCCCCCCAAGCGCCCCACTCCCATGCCCCTTCACCCTTTCCCCGTCCCCTTGTCCTCGCCCATCATCCCCCACTAGGACCCTGTCCCGTACCTTGCTCTACCCCCAACATTTCCTCCTCTTCCCTGTCCCCTCGTGCCCCACCATCCCCCATCATCTTGTCCTCTCCCACCATGCCCCTCTATACCACCCCTCCCCTCGTCCTCCCCTGCCCCATCCTCGTCATCCCGTCCCCCTGTCGTCATTGCTTGATGGTGGGGTTTTGGGGAAGGTTCTTCTTACTTGCCCCAAGCCTGGGCCCGAGGCTAGGTGGCTTTGACTTGCGAGAGCCTTGGTCCACCCCCCCCAGGATATTGCTTGAGGAAGGGCCCACAGGGCTCCACCTATCCATCCAGCCACCACAGCCTGGTTTGTCCAGCACTCCTTGGAAGGAAAACAGTCTATGTTTCGTCTTGAAGATGTCCACAGTCCCTATTTTACTACCACCACCAACGATGTTCCAAATAGTATAATCGCTGGGGAGGAAGTGAATACAAACGGGGTGGGGGACTCTGATGTTTATACAGTTCGTTCCGGGTGATTGTGTCCTATAGCACTCCTGCTCGTCACTGGTCCTATTCTGCATTTTCTACATATTGTTCACTCCAGTAAATTGTTATTTTAGCGAGGATTGGGACCTGGCCCTCCAGAATTTTCCACGTGTATACTATTTGATATCTCTTCGCTTTCTTACCCCCCCCCCTTTCTAAGCGAGTACATTGGAGAGCTTGTGAGACTAGCCCCAAAATTTAGTGTGTGTATTGGCGGTCCCTATTTAGGCCGTATATTTTCTCTGTATTCCCTCTCTTTTAGGTAAATCTCTCCTGCGCTGAATTTGGTAAGGTGAGTACTGAGCAGAACGTGCAGAAGAAAGAGTAAAAGTGTTTTGTGATATATCGATGGGAAACCATTTTGATGGAATATCCTTCCCTGGATTTTAAAGATCTAGTAATCCACCCTAACAATTTTGTAGGGCTGTACACGCAATGTTCTTGGTGGGGTCGCCCCAAACGGTTGGGGGTAGGTCGTTCAAACATCGTAGGGTGGTGGTTGATGTGGGTGGGCCCTGGAGGAGATGGTGTGGTTGGTTTCCTGTTTGGTTGGGGGTGACTGTGATGTGGGCGTGGGGGGTGGTGCGGGGTTGTTTGTTTTAAGAGGGGGGTGGAGAGCACAGGGGAGGGGGGTGGACCGGGATGATGGTGAAGGACTCAGGGGTACCGGGGACCCGGTAAGATCCTGGAAGTGATCACGGGAACAGGGGAGTGGGCCGGGGGCCGTGCAGGCGGGAAAAACGTGTAGGGTGTGGAGGTGGGTTGTGGTGTGGTGTCGGGGCGTGGGTGGGCGGGGTGGGAGAGGGTTGGGTCAAGGTGCGCAGCAGAGAGAATGGGCAGGGCGGTATTTTGTGTGGGTGGGTGGGTTGGCGTGTGGTCATAATAGTGGTGGTGAGTGTTGTGCTGGCGTGGAAGTCGTGTTTAGTGTGTTGTTGTGTCACGGTGAGGAGGGGTTTTTGTGTGTGGGAGGGTGAGAGCGGGGAGGGTGGAGGGTGAGGATGTCAAGCAGGGGTGGGTCTATCTGAGACACGCTGGCGAGGTGGAATCGCTTGGGATGCGGAGTGTAGGAGGTTGGAGTGATGGGGAGTGCGTCGGGGTCCTGGGGTGTACTGGGGGGGTGGGGAGGGGGACGGGATTGGGGGACGTCCTCGTGTGTTATAGGTGGGGCGGAGGGTAAGTGTGTGTGTGGGGGTACTTGTGGGGGTGTTCTTGTACTGTTACGTGGCCGGGTGTGTCGTGTGGGGCAACCGTGTGTGAAGTACGATTGTGATGCTCGGAGGCGGGTCCGAGGTGCGGGTCGGCGGTGTGGATGGTAGGGCGCAAGGTGGGGGGGTTGTCGTTCAGGGTGGTTGGGTGGGGGTTCATGCGTACTGTGGGGGGGGCAAGCACAGGGAACAAAATGGTCCGGGGGCGGGAGTGGTTCGGAAGGTGTGGGTGCGGCTGTCCGTGGGCGTTCGCTGGGGGCGGGGGTGCGTGGTGGACATGGGGATGCTGGGGCAGTGTGCGTGGGGGGGGTGGGGGGCAAGAGAGAATGGCGGTGCGGACCACGATGGGGCCCGGGCCGAGAAGGGCATGGGCCCTAGGGGAGTAAAGAGCAGAGGGGCGCAAACGTGACGTGGACGCTGCGGAGCACTGGCTCGTCGCAAAACGGGAGGGGGAGACGGAGGAAGTGCAACTCAGAGAGCCGACCAATGCGGTGTCCCGGCCCGGGGTAAAGCAAGCGGCGCATAACCAGCGGAGCGGGGCCCCGCGCAACCTTCCTCTACAACTAGACGATGCCGTACGACGGGTACCGGGTTTGGCAGGGCGGTATAGGTTAATGCGGGAAGCAGAAGCGGACCCGGGAGGAGAGGGCAGGGCAGGGGGGGCAGTCATGAGGGCAAAAGCGGCGCGGCCACGCTCGTGTTGATATCAGTCCTCCCCAAAATTACTCCTCCCATGTCCCCTCGTCCCTCCCCAACATCGCCAACTCCCGTCCCCTTGTCCTTCTCCACCATTCCCTACTCCACTCGTCCAATGCGTTCCAAAATGATCTGATGTTTCCCATCACTGAAAAATGCGAACAGTTATAAAAACGGAATGAAAACAAATGAAAAAATAAAAAAATAAAACTATACTCACGAAATGAACGGTCTAGTAAACAACACAGCCTCATTCCAACACACATGCCACCAAAAATAATAAATAAAAATAAATCGAAATCTATGAAAATGTAGTTTGCCAATGCAATCGGAAACAATGAAATGGGGAATTGTAAACATATTTAGTATAGCGTGGTGATTGCTTTTACATGCCAACAGATGGGCACCATTTCCCGTTCCCGTTCCCCCCCCCCCCAATGAAAAAAAACGGTTTTACCTGTCACAGGTTTTTACCTGTCACCGACTTGACATCTATATAGTAGTTATGTTAAAACACGCGAGTATTCGAATACAGCGTTCTGTAAAATTGTCAAAGCAATTGGTAATGAGGTTTCAGAGATTTCCCTCGCATGAAAACTCACATGAAGAGAGATTGGTTTTTAAAATACATGTGTTTAACCCTGTCACAGGCGGAACATCTGTATATACACAGGTACACGCTCAAATGGAATGGAAAGTGTGTGAACATTGTCAAAGTAATCGTGAAGCAACTTTCCGAGTTGGTGCCATTTGCAACAAACCGAACCTTTACATCTTTAGTTTATGTTGTTGAATATGACACAGAAAAATAGATTAATATTCTAACCCGGAATTTTGTAAATATTTCTTATTGTTTTTTCACCATTCGGGTGATGAATTATTAATCTTTTATAAAGATTAATAATTCATCACCGAATGGGTGAAGCAAAACATAAGAAATATTGACAAAATTCGGGTTAGAATAGTTAATTCTTACTTTTCGGTCCTGAGTTCATACAACATATGTTTTACAGAGAAAGATTGCTACCAAGTATACTAATTTTTATTTATATAGACTAGGCTGTACCCGGCCCACGCTGTGACCTGTGGCTCTGCAACACATGATGCACTGCTGAGCCAATGCTAGCCTTGCCTCTGTCACCAGTCGTCGCCCACCCATTCCCCTCTCCACTATCCCCTTTTCCTCCTCCACTCCACAGTTCCCTCGTCCTCCCCCCCATCCTTATCTTCATACCACCGGTCCCTCTCATCCTTCCGTACCATTCTCCCTAGCCTTGTCCTCCCCCACTATTCTCTATTCCCCCAGCCCCTTGTCCCAATTCCAATCTCCAACTCCCCCGTCGCCGTGTCCTCTCTCCATTACCTCCCTGTCGCCCTTGTCCTCCCCACTATCCCCCAATCCCGTTCCCTCGTCTATTCCCCACTCCCTCGTTTGATGCATTCCCAAATGATTTGATGTTCCCATCAGAAAATTGGGAACATCAAATAATCTGATGTTCTCATCACTGAAAAATAAGAACAGTTAAAAAAACGAAATGAATAACAAAAAAATAAAAAATAAACTATTCTCACAAAATGAACAAGATGATAAACAACACAGATCAATTCCAACGCAATTCACAAAATATTAAATGAAAATGGAAAATAAATTGAAATCTATGGAAATTAAATTTATCAAATGCAATCGGAAACACAAATAGAATCATAACATATTTAGTATCGTGTGTGTTGCTATTAAGTGCAACAGATTGCACTGTTTTTTAAAAAAAACATGTTTTTTTCCTGTCACAGGTGAGGCATGTATGTAGTAGGTATATAAAACCACGCGCCTATTTGAATGCAACGTTGTGTAAAAATTTCAAAGCAATTGGTCAAGACGTTCCAAGATTTCCCTCGTGAAAAACACACACACACACACACACACACACACACACACACACACACACACACACACAAAAAAAAAAAAAAAAAAAAAAAAAAAAAAAAAAGCACGTTTTTTCCCGTCACAGACGTGACATCTATATAGTACAACCCGCTCGGATGCGAATGGAATATTGTGGGAAAATTTCAAGGAAATCGGTGAAGAACTTTCAGAGATTAGCGATTTTGAACAAACGAACATTTACATTTTTATTTATGTAGATTATACTGTCTTCGAGTTTCTATTGAAATCATAGTGGATTTGTAATAGTTTTATGGGTTTTATTGGAGGAGTTGTTTGCTGTTGCAGTTGTTCTTGTCTGTTATACATTATTCTAAATATTTTCTGATATGGGTGTTGACTTCTCTCTTCATGTACCCTTTGTTAAATAATACTAGTATTCACACAAAAATCACATTAGCGTGATATATATCAATAAGAAAACCCCCTAGAGCAGTGAGGTGGGCGCGAACCTACGGCCAAGGCACTGTCAAGCCGCATTCTCTACCACTAGATCACCGGTAACTGGTACTAGTCATACAACCGGATTTCTCCTGAAATCACAGAAAGTCTGTATGCTCCTACTGAAGTCAGTCCAAGTTTTTATGCATGCAACCCGTCCTCGCAAGTTCGTATAGTCAATATTGACTTATTAGTTACGTGCATAGGTGACATACTTAACATAATAGTTTCCCTTGAAAAGCTTCATAGAAAACACCAACCTTACCTACCTACTTAGTATGTTAAAATAAGCATCTTATAGCTTCGTAATTACAATTGTTACTTAACCTATTATAGGTATAGGTTAGGTAATAATTGTAATTACGAAGCAATAAGATGCTTATCTTAACATACTAAGTAGGTTAGGTAAGGTCGGTGTTTTCTATGAAGCTTTTCAAGGAAACTATTACGTTAAGTATGTCACCTCTGCCACCCTGGGTTCGATCCCAGGCGCCGGCGAGAGGGAGCCGGTCGGCCGAGCGGACAGCACGCTGGAGTTGTGATCCTGTGGTCCTGGGTTCGATCCCAGGCGCCGGCGAGAAACAATGGGTAGAGTTTCTTTCACCCTTTGTCCCTGTTACCTAGCAGTAAAATAGGTACCTGGGTGTTAGTCAGCTGTCACGGGCTGCTTCCTGGGGGTGGAGGTGTGGTCGAGGACCGGGCCGCGGGGACACTAAAAAAAGACGAAATCATCTCAAGATAACCTCAAGAGATATGCACATAACTAATAAGTCAATATTGACTATACGAACTGGAGAGGACGGGTTGATGCATGACCCACGAACTTCAATAGAAATCCGTTTGTATGACTTTTACAAGTCTTGACGGTCTATTGGTAGAGTATGCAGCTAGGCTGTGCCTTGGTCGTATGTTCGCACCCACCTCACTTACGGAGTGAATTTTCTCAATACTAGTATTATTATAGTATTAATGAATATTAATTAATACTATAATAATGCTCTAATAATACTATATTAATGTTAGCTGTTGATCAATTGCTTGGTTTGTTTCATGTATAATACAGGGACAATAGGAGACCGGCCATTATTATGTTATCCTCATGAACCACCAGTATTCAGGGCTGCACAAAACTACATATTCAACTAACCAACGACTTAAACCTATGGAATCCTAATTCGTAAAAAGTGTTGTTAAAATAGTACCAACAAGAACCACCAATATCCAGGGCTATGGAAATTAATTTTAAAACACCAACACAGCACAGAGACAGAGTGGGAATTTGGGGCCTCGTAGCCTGATAGATAGCGCGCAGGACTCGTAATTCTGTGGCGCGGGTTCGATTCCCGCACGAGGCAGAAACAAATGGGCAAAGTTTCTTTCACCCTGAATGCCCCTGTTACCTAGCAGTAAATAGGTACCTGGGTGTTAGTCAGCTGTCACGGGCTGCTTCCTGGGGGTGGAGGCCTGGTCGAGGACCGGGCCGCGGGGACACTAAAAAGCCTCGAAATCATCTCAAGATAACCTCAAGATAACAGTACAAGTCTGGGAAACATCCCAGGCTCTTGGTCAAGGCGCATTAAAGGGGGAGGGGAAGGGGAGGGTATTTTCCATAAACTTGTGTAATTTTGAAACAAATACGAATCTAGTTTGAACAGGTCAGTGCTAACGTTGAGAAAATTAGGACACTGTTCAAACATAAGGACTGACTATCAAATTCCATTTATCAAGTCCCTTGCACCTAGCATTACTTTGTACACCTCTCCAATTGACAATATGATCACATTAACTATATGTAAATACAATGTACGAAAATGACGGACAGTTCTTATCTCATAAGAATGTTGAGATAAGCGTGAACTCAAATATTTACCAGTTTGTCTGAGGTACACAGACTCGCAATCATTGCAAGGGATCGAGTACACACACTTTGGTGCAGACAGGGAAGGAAAGTGCGAAGAGACCCTAACAAGGAAAAGCATGTTAATGAGACCAGAGGGATACAAGGACGTTTTTCTGCAGACGGACATGACGAGGGAAGAGAAGAAGGGCTGCAGAAGCAAGGAGACGCAAGGGAAGGGATGGGAATGCGAGAGTCACATACCTTGGCGCAGTATCCCCAGGAACCTCCGAGAGGAGTGGGAATCCCTTCACCAGTAGGTCAGCATCCCCAGGGAGGAATATAATAGAAACCTCCAACAAGCCCAGCCCACGATCATTCCCCCAACCATTAGAGACCCTCCCCAGACCAAGCCCCCCCCCCCACTTTTCCCTGACCCCAGGCCCCCCCCCCACCCAAGTTTACCTCCATGCCCTCCTCCAACCCCTCCCCCCCCAAACACATGCCCTTCCCCGTTTCTCCAGTCCATGCCTTCCTCAGTATCCCCCCCCCAAGCTCTCCATCCTACCACACCCCCTCCCTCCCTGCTGCCCTACCCCCAAGCTTCCCTTCTCCCCCCCCCCCACAACCCCACCCCAAGCTCTCCCTCCTTCCACACCCCACTCCCTCCCAGCTTGCCCACCCCAGGCTCTCTTTCCCTCCCAAACCCCTGACATCGCAGCTTCCCTTCCCCAGGCTCCTCCTTGATCTCTCAACCAATGATCTCCCCCCCTTTCACATGCCCCTTTTCCTTCCCCATCCCAAGCCCAAATGGACCCCCCAACCCCAGACCCCATCCGCTTCACCAACCCAGACCCTCCTAGCTTCCCCATACCGGAACCTCCCAGCCCCCTCTCACCTCAGATCTCCCCAGGTTCACCCTCCTAGGCCCTCCCACCCCGGACACCCCTAGCCCCCTCTACTCCAATGGAACCAACTGAAACTGAAGATGGAAGGAAGAGAGCCAGTTTCAAGGTAATTTACTTGAACATTGATGGGATTACAAGCAAGGCAAGTGAACTTAGGGAAAGAGCACAAGAAGGGAACCCAGATGTCGGGACTCACAGAAACAAAGCTCTCAGGAATTTTAATGGACATGGTGTTTCCCCTGGAATACACTGTAATAAGGAGAGAGAGAGAGAGGGAAGGAAGGGGAAGAGGTGGAGTGGCCCTACTGATAAGGAAGGAGTGGAGTTTCGAGATGGTTATCAAAGGCTGAGAGGGGTTCAGAGACTACATAGCAGGTACCATGATGATGGGAGGACCAAGAGTAGTAGTAGCAGTGATATAACACCCACCACCAAACGAAAGAAGATCCAGGTATGAGTATTACAGAAACAACATGGCAGTCAACACTATAATTGAGAGAGTACCCACAGCTGCCTGTAGAAATAGATCTCATCTGCTCATCATGGGGGAATTCAATCACGGAAGAATAGACTATGGAAAACAAGGAACTGCATGGAGGTGAGGAAACATGGCGAGCTAGACTGCTTGCTGGAAGTGGCAACAAAAAACTTTTTAAGTCACCATGTCAAAGAATCCACAAGAATGAGAGGACACTATGAGCCAGCGAAATTCTACCTAGTCTCCTCTCTAAATTACTCCGACATAAGGGAAATTGGTTTCAAAGTCCTTGTGGGAATGATCACAGTGTACTGATGTCTGAGTATTTGATAGAAGAAGGATTAATGTACTCAAAGAAGGGCCCAGAAAACAAAAGGCGGGCATTCTAAAAGGGGCAACTATGATGGGATAAGGAAATTCCTAACTATATAACTTGGGAAACAGAGTTCAGAGATAAGACGGCCCAAGGCATGATGGACTTCATCACACAAAAGTGTTAGGAAGCAACTGACAAGTTCGTCCCAGTCCAAAATGAAAAAAATGAAATGCAGACGAGAAACCCATGGTTTAATCAAAGATGTAAGCTAGCAAAGCAACTAAGTGCAAGGGCATGGAGAAACTATTGAAATAACACGACACTAGAGAGCGGAGAAAGGTATCATAGTGCCAGGAATGAATACGTCATGGTGAGAAGAGGCGCAGAAAGACCATATGAAAATTACATAGCAATTAAAGCAAAGACTCAAATCTAAATTACTGCACAGCCACATCTGAAGGAAAACAACGGTGAAAAAGAGGTTATGAAACCGAGGTTGGGGGCAGACAGATTCACTACAAACGACAAGGAAGTGTGTTAGGAACTCTAAGAAATTCCAGGAGGTCTTCACGTTAGAGCAAGGAGAAGTTCCAGAGATAAGAGAGGGAATAGATAACCAGGCACCGTTAGAGGACCTTGGGATTATCAGTGGGGAGGTGAGGAACTTTTGCTAGACCCAGATGGAATCTCACCTTGGATATTAAAGGAAGGAGCAGAAGCACTGCACCTGCCACTCTCCATAGTGTATAACAAATCACTGGTAACAGGGGAGCTGTCAAAAAATTCGAAGACTGCTAATGTAGTCCCAATATAAAAAAAAGGGGGAGAGGCAGGAGGCACTAAACTACATGCCAATGTCCCTAATTTGCATACCATGCAAGTTTATGGAAAAGAGTGTGTGAAGAAAGCTAATGGAACATCTGGAGCAAAAGAACTTTGTAACATCAGCATGGGTTCAGGGATGGCAAATCATGCCTAACAGGATTAATTGAATTCTACGACCAGGCAACAAGTCAGGCAAAAAAGAGAGGGGTGGGCAGACTGGGTATTTTTGGATTGCAAGAAAGCCTTAAAAACAGTACCACACAAGAGACTAGTGTACAAGCTGGAGATGCAGGCAGAAGTGAAAGGGAAGGTACTTCATTGGATTAGGGAGTACCTAAGCAACAGAAGACAGCGAATTACTATGCGGGGCGAGATCTCAGATAGGCGAAGTGTCACCAGTGGAGTCCCGCAGGGTTCAGTCCTTGGACCTATACTGTTTGATATATGTGAATGATCTCCCAGAGGGAATAGGCTCGTTCCTCTCAATGAATGCTGATGATGCAAAAATTATGAGGAGGATGAAGTCAGAGGAAGACGAGGCTACAAGGTGATCTAGACAGACTGAATGAATGATCCAACAAATGGCTACTACAGTTCAACCCGAGAAAATGTAAGGTAATGAAACTAGGCATTGGAAACAGGAGGCCAGACACAGGATACCGAATGGGAGATGAAGTCATCCATGAAACGGACAGAGAGAAAGATCTAGAGTTTATATCACTCCTGAAGCTCACATAATAACAACGTCTGCGGCGTATGCGAGGCTGGCTAACATCAGAACTGCATTCAAGAACATGTGTAAGGAATCATTCAGAATCTTGTATACCTCATATGCAAGACTAATTCTGGCGTATGCGGCCCCAGCATGGAGCCCGTACCTTGTCAAGCACAAGCCGAAGCTGGAAAAGTTCAAAGGTATGCCACTAGGCTACTCCCAGAACTAATAGGCGTGAGTTAGGAGAAAAGGCTGCATGAAATGAACCTTACGTCGGTGGAAGATAGGAGAGCTCGGGAAGACATGATCACTACCTACAAAATTCGAAGAGAAATCGACAGGGTAAATAAAGATAAATTGTTTAACACGGGGGGTACTGGAACGAGGGGGACACAGGTGGAAACCGAGTACCCAAATGAGCCACAGGAACGTTAGAAAGAACTTTTTCAGTGCCAGAGTAAGTTAACAGGTGGAATGCACTTGGCAGTGATGTAGTGGAGGCAGACTACATACACAGTTACAAACGTAGATATGATAGAGCCCAGTACTCTCAGGAATCTGTACATCAGTTGATTGACAGTTGAGAGGCGGGACCAAGGAGCCAAAGAGTTTAACTCCCGCAAGCACAGCTAGACGAATACAACTAGGCGAGTACTGGGGCAAGTTCTTGATTAAAATAATCTTTATAAAATAAACGCAAAAATAAAAATAAAATATTTCTTAGTCAATAAATTCAGGACTGCAAACTCTCTGGACTCTTAAAAAACACGTTCCCGAAAATACTGCGTAACTTTATTATGATGATTAAAAGTAAACAAATATGTAATAGTAGATTTCCTATAAGTATTCAATTTGAAACTTCTTTTTACTATAAATCATGAAGTCCAAAAAAAAAGAACATTATTCTCTTCAGTCTCACTTGTGAATTTAATTGAAGACAACTGACGAAATTTCTTCATTAAGAAACTGTTTGGTCACGGTAATCAGGCGACGGACTCAAAATAGTGTTGGATCTAAACCAAACCAAGTTAGAGGAGAGAATCCTGGGTAAGAGTTGTTCAAAGAACTCCATATACAGATTACTCAGAGCAGGGGAGAAGGGATTGCCCGTTGTCATATATTTGTTGAAAACCAATTTAAACTGAAATATTTGTTTTTTATGCAAAATTTAGTTGATAAACAAATAACGCTAAATTATATTTGGGAAGTTCATCTTGCAAGAAAGCTAACAAATCATCTATCGGAACTTTAGGGAACATAGCTGTCATGTAAAAACTTACTTGTTGAAAATCATAATTAAAATTAGTAAGGAAAGCTTGTTAACTAAATCTGTATTGTTTGTTACGTGTGAGTTGGAAATTGAACCTACTACGGGGGATCAGATATGGACAAGTCATTTGAAGACCTTACTCGACCTAGAACCCACTCAACTAATAACTGGTCTTGCTCGATTATTGGATTTTAATAAGACCATACATGTAAGGTAAGGTAGGGGGAATTAGACCGTACATGAAGGTAAGGAAGGAAAGTAAGACCATCCAGGTAAGGAAGGGGAATAAGACCATACATTTAAGGTAAGGAAGGGGGAAACAACCCGAAGACCTATAAATCAACTAGCATTCTTAAAAAAAAATAAAAAAAAAAAGGTTTCAATGGTTTTGTTAAGACGCGCGATCAATGTTTCAATAAAATTTATATTAGCATGCAATTAGTGTATATTTTCCAATAGCAACTCCATTATTATCGACATAGTATACCCTTATTCCTGATGGCTACTGCATTGGAGACATCAGCCTTGGTAGTATGTAATGAGTTATCTGATATTTTTGAATACTTTAATAATTTAATGCCTGATTGATCAATTAAAGACGGAGTTCTTAAGTAAATGACCAAACCCTTGAGTATCATCATCTGTCTATAATTTTCAAGATTGCAGAAGCCTTTGGCAATATTAACAGAATTAGCCTTCACATTGGAAGTGGACAAATTGAAGCCTAATGCAATAGTCTTGTCATTATCAAGATGTCTCTCAGAGAGGTAAATAATAAAATCCAGGTTGGAATGCTTCTCTCATTCAATGTGCCAAATAGGAAGTTCAATTTTAAATTAAGTATTGAAATTGCATCACATTTTCTCTTCCAAATCTCTGGTAGCTCCCCACTTTTCTACTGAGGAGATGAAAACTGTTGCTAATGAGTTTACAGAGTTACGCTGCTGCTTCTTTGGTATCCTGGCGAGATCTTGTCAGAGGCTGCCATGACACTCTGCTCCACGAGAAACTTTACTTCTTACGGGACCACTTCTTACGTCGCTCTTACAATGCGCACCTAAGCCTTACAAGGATCAGGCGAGTACATACTGCGTGTTGATTACTAAATTGTGACTAGGACGGAGCCTTACCCTCCATTACTTGTCCCCGACATTTATTCCAATTACTCACTACTCATTGGGTGAATAAGCGTTTCTTCTTATCCCAGTGACTCTTCGAGACTAGGATTGTAAGGAAAAATTTGTGAGTTGTGAGTAATGATGTGAGTAACGAGGCAGAGAAGGAGGCAATCGAGGCCGCTCTCTCAGATAGTTTCTAAGTTAGATATAGAAATCCTGAAGGTTGGAGTCGGTGAATTAGACAGCGGGAAAGCGGTGCCAAAGAAATGAGGTCCGTCGTCTCACGCACAATTAGATTCGAGTGTTTGTTTTCAAATAACAGATGAATTCACCTCCCATGAGAGATGACACACACCAGTGGCTCTCCAAGATTCCTTTCAACATTTCTCACCCAAACCGCACTTTAGTCTTGGTATTCTAAGGAGAGAAAAACCAATTAATCTTAATTGTTTACATAATGAGAAATAAATTTTACAATAAGAGTAAGTAATTATCAAAGAAGGCACCAAGCCGTCTATATGTAGCACCATTTTACATGAAGAAATACTTGGTATTAGGCGAGAAAAAAAAAGGTAAGAGTGCTAGGCTTAGTTAAAAATCCACCTTCTCATGGCAAATCCTATTTAATCCACCAGGGAACAGCGAAAATCCTCATGTTCCTCATTTTCCTGCAGTGTTGAATCTGAGAATCGCGTTAACTGTTTGCTAATCCTTAAGTGCTAGCTCTCGCTCCAGCGCTCGCTCGTTACTGCCTTCCTGTTATACTCTGCTGCTCGCCGGATGGCCTGAGTGTGTACTCACCTACTCGTACTCACCTAGCCTAGTGGGACTCACTAGTTGTGCTTGCAGAGGTTCAGCTTAGGATCTTTGGTCCCGCCTCTCAATTGTCAATCAACTGATGTAGATTCTGGAGCCTACTGGGCTCTATCATATCAACATTTGATACTGTATGGAGTCAGCCTCCACCACATCACTGCCTAATGCATTCAATCTGTTAACTCCATTTGTTTACTACCATTCAATTTGTTTACTACTCTGACACTGAAGAAAATTGTATTATCTTCTCTATGGCTCATTTGGGTATCAAGTTCCCACCTGTGTCCCCTTGTCTTGTGGTGATCTTTGCAAGTGATGAGCATGTCTCGCCTTGCTTCTCTAGCTTCCCGGAACGCGAGGTTTAGCTCCCGTAGCCTTTCCTCGTAGCTCATACCTCACAGTTCTGGAACTAGTCTTGTGGTATACCTCTAAATTTTCTCTAACATTGACTTGTGTTTAACTAGGCATGTTCTTCAGTCTGGAACTGCATACTACCGATTTTTTTTTTTCAGGGATATTTCTGCGAGGGGCCCTAAGCCTCTGGCTGGCCCACTACGTGTTGCTCGTTTCCGTTTTACTTGGGCGGAGTATAAGTATTTATTACTCATATGGTCGCTTCGGTACGATTTTGCCATGTGTGTTTAACAACTTCTGCTCTGTTGAACCTAAGTTCAGATCTTAATGGGGTTGTAACTGTGCACTGTGTTAGATAATGTTCCAGTGGTCTGTCGGAACTACTGAATTGATCTGGTGTGAGTGGTATACAAGGTCCTGAACCTTGAGTACCACTTAGGCCAGATGTGTGGAGTGCGTGCTTATGCGCACGTGTGTGTGTATTCACCTAGTTGTGTTTGCGGGGTTGAGCTTTGCTCTTTCGGCTCGCCTCTCGACTCTCAATCAACTGTTTAGTAACTACATTTTTTGGGGTGAAAGGAACTTTGCCCATTTGTTTCTGCCTGGTGCGGGAATCGAACCCGCGCCTCAGAATTAAGAGACTGCGCGCTATCCACCAGGCACCCTGTGTGTGTGTTTGTTTTACGGTCTGCTTGAGCCAGTATCTGGGGTTCTCTCTCCTGAATAGGCCTCAAGAGCCTCTTCTATGATCCCACCCCAAGTCAATGCTAAGTTATCAAGAATTGGCGGTAGCAAATAATTGCGCAAAGAATGAAAGGGTTAACTAGACTAAATAACACCTTCACCAATATATTCTGCTGTATATCTACACATAAGTACACAGTGTCTCTTCCGCACAGGACACTTAACATATCTGCAGTGTTCAAATCCCTGCGAGTTCACTTATCAAATATACGTCGTCTACGTTCAATGGTAATTACCGGCGAGTGCACATTCCTCAACATTGGCCAGTGCACACACCGTATCGTCAAGATGCCCCAAATACCCCACATCTGCTCACGAGAAACACTCTGGCAGAGGGTTTCAGCAACACGCTGACAGGGGGGGGGGGGGTCACATATAATACATCCCGGGGTCTCCACTTACACCGTGCAAGAAGTATCCATCAACCACTCTGCCAGTACTCCCCAGCAGACGGCTAGTACTGTCGTCCTGTAACTACTCTTGGCCAAATCCCGGGTACGTCAGTCCACACAATACTACACAAATACAACAACTATCACACTGTCTACTAACTATCTAGGGTCAGTTATGCTGACAGGAACAATTCAGGAGTCCTGAACTACCCAAAGTGAACTGCCTGCCACAGTGCAATAGACTCTCCACATCACCTCTGTGGACATAATAGTCATTAGTTAGACAGAAAGCATACAAGGAGAATATTGGATAGCACTCTTTCACCGGAGAACTGAAAATGTAATCGGATGCACATTTTAGATGGCGTTGATATCGTTACTTCACTCACCAGAGGTCATCATCATAGACCTCACCTCCTAACTGAGGTACGAACAGGAGCCTTTCACAGATGGCGTTGAACTTGCCACACCTCCGTCAACAGATGACGTTGTTTGCGGCTCACCTAATGCCTGGGAGTTGGGGTGCAGGTCTATAGATGGCGTCCATATCGCTACTCCTCACTCCAGCAACGATGTTAATAATGTAACTACTTACCTAATTGTGCTTGCGGGGGTTGAGCTTTGTCTCTTTGGTCCCATCTCTCAACTGTCGATCAACTGGTGTACAGGTTCCTGAGCCTACTGGGCTCTTATCATATCTACATTTGAAACTGTGTATGGAGTCAGCCTCCACCACATCACTTCCTTGTGCATTCCCTTTATTTACTACTCTGAGTGTTTGTGTGTGCTCAGTTGTATTGTTGGAATTACATCCATTCCCAATCTTTATCTTTCTGATTCCCGTAGTTACCTTCCTGGGGCCAGATTCACGAAGCAGTTACGCAAGCACTTACGAAAGTGATCATCTTTACTCAAATCTTTGAGGGGCTTTGATTACATTTATTACACAGTTTACAAGCATGAAAACTTTCCAATCAACTGCTGTTATTGTTATAAACAGCTCCCTGGTGCTATGGAGCTCTATAAATGTTTAATAATTGTAAACAGCCGCCACAAATTGAGAAAAGATGTACACGTTCGTAAGTACTTGCGTAACTGCTTCGTGAATCTTGCCCCTGGTAACTACAGAATGCAGATGCCTCCTGGTCTCTTTTTCGCTTTCTTCAGTCTTTAAATATTGACACTTACGAGCTCATTCCCACGGTTTGGTCATTTAACGTAGTTACGAAATTAAAGGATTTAAGTACACAGCCAAAGCAACCTGTTCTCGACTCAAGTCCATTACATCCAGCGGTCGACCACTCAGACGCATTCACAAATTTTTACATGCTGTTCGTTCAAAACGGGAGTTTTCTCATATATAAATTAATATTATAATATATTAGCATATTGTGTATATATATAGGCATAGTTTAGGTTAGGTTAGGTGTTTTTTTGTTCTGTTGGCGATTATTTGTATTTGTAGTACGCGGGTGATGCATTTACAGCGTTGTGATTCGAACAAAATTCGTCAGCGAAGCCCTTGTTCCGGAAGTTTTCGAACGTCAGCCGTTGTGAGTCGTGTGTAAACCGATTTTCACTCATAAACAGGGGTTTGGCGGGTGCATGAAATCACTTTTGGGTCTTTGTTTGAAGGACGGGCTGGCCAAAGTTCAGCCCGTCCTCCAAACAATGATCCAAAAGTGATTCCATCCACCCGCCAAACCCCCTGTTTATGAATGAAAAACGGTTTACACACGACTCACAACTGATTTCGTTCGAACACTTCCGGAACAAGTGCTTCACTGACGAGTTTCGTTCGAACCACATCGCTATAAATGCTTCACCCACGTACTACAAATGCAAATAATCGCCAACCGAACCTAAACACCTAACCTAACCTAACCTATGCCTATATATGCACAATATACTAATATATTATAATATCAATTTATATTTGAGAAAATTCTTGTTTTGAATGAACAGCATGTTAAATTTATGAATGCGTCTGTGGGGGCGACGGCTGGATGTAATGGACTTGAGTCGAGGACGGGTTGCCAAAGTTAGTGGGGCGGAGGATCCCTGCTTGTTTCAGTCCTCCAGCTCGAAACTGTTTTTCTGAATTTGACTCTTTGGTTTCTGTCTTTCAGGTACTCCCTTACTAGAAGAGCGTTTTCCCAGTTATAAAAGCCCATTTTTTCATCCTGTACAACAACCTTTCACGAGGAACATTATCAAATACTCTTTGACAGTTGAGGAAAATGCCGTCTACCCAACATTTTTTTCCGTGATTATTATTCTAGTAAAATTTTCCTAAAACATAATGAAGTGTCAAACACGACTTTTCCATTCTAAATAAATGCTGCCACCTCGTTAAATTCATTGCAGTCTCCAGATGCTCCAACATTCATAGCCTGATTGTTTTCTCTATCACATTACAGAGAATACTTCCACGTTACACTGGTCTGCAACTTAGTGCCTCCTGCCAGTCTCCTTTTTTAATATTGCGACTACAGTTGACTTCTTTCCAAAATTTTAGATTTCCTATCTCGAGTGTTTTACTGACCATTACAGACAGTAATACATTACTGTATTACACCTTTGTAATACACACCATTACAATGGTGATGAAGCACCTCTGCAGCCTCCTGCAGCAGCACTGGTGAGATTAAGTCTGGTCCCATTTCTTGCAGGTTATTCCTCCAGTTTTGTTTAGCTCTTTTACAGTGCCTGTCATCTAGTGTGTCTTCCTGCCTACCACCGTGTAACTTTGGTCTCCACCTTGGTTGTGTTGGAAAGACCTCTTGAAATCCTTAGGTTGGGTTCCTCACATACCTCCTTGTCGTGTTTTGTCAGACTTCTCTCTTATCTCTTCAACCAGATAACATGGTCTCTTACTGTTGCTTTTTTGCTTTAACTTGCAATAGAAATACCCTGCTCTCTCAAATAATGCATCGTATTATGGCATCAAAATTGCAATGGACAAAATATGATACATTATGAAACATTCACATGTTCGGTGCGTCGCTCGGTTAGAGTAGGTTCATGTGCACCATTTTGTCCGTTGAGCAAATAGAAAAGCTATAATTGGTTCAGCCACAAAGTTGTTTCCAACCTGCCCCTGAGCTGTGGAAGTTGTGGAAGCCACCTCCATTCACAACTTTATGGAAAGGGTTGAGAAAGATAGTGATTGTTAGAACTGTGAAGTTATAAAGAAATGGGTACAACAAGGCTAGTAGGCAGGGCATAAAGTGTTGACTCTGGTATGATGGTGTGGCCCTCATGGTCGGTCACACTCTTTATGTAACCTGAAACACACTTAATTTATTTTAACAAGTGTTTCTTTATGTTAATGGAATTTTATTAAACCACACAAAGTCCACACTTACGTAAAGCGACTTATTTTACTCAGCCTGTACACCGGAGTTGTTGTTGTTGATTTAGGGACGACGACGATCGTGGGATCGGAGTGGCCTTGGTGTATCCGTGAAGGGTTAATCACGAAGCCGAATGGTGAAACGAATGTCGTTTATCAGCGGGAAGTAATGTGTCTCGCGGCCAAGACACACAGATGCACAGATGATTGGGGAGCCCCAGGAGTCCCTCAGGGTGACAGCACCGGCATCGGCCGACACAAAGAACACTGGGTACCAAAACCAAAAATTAAGCCCCCAATTAAAACGCAAGTCAACCAGTTCCCTCTGGCAGAGCAGAAGCTGGCCGCCCACCACGACTGAGGGAACACCAGGAACCCACCCACCAACTCCCGGCACCTCTCGGCCATCCCGGCGCCAGACACCGTCAGCCCGCCGAGAGAACCAGCCAGAAAACGTTCAAAATCTATCAACAATCCTATGACCCAAGGCGGTATGTGCGCCAGCAAAATCCAAAATCGCGAAATAGATCGTGATCCGGCGACTCCCAGGGGGAGATAGCGACCAGACGTCCTTTGTCGTCAAGGTTGAACCAGAAGTTCACCTGTGGAGTGTCTCTTTTGTTGTTATGTTGTGACGCTGGTGGCGGCGTCGGCCCATCACGTGTAGCCATCAGAGCAGGTATGATTGGCCACTAGGGTTTTAAACATCGATTATTTATTCATGTTTACCAGATTTATTTGGTTAAACAGTTAACTATTGATTACATAGATTTATTTTAGAGTATTTCAATGACATGTTTATAGCTATTGCATTTAATTACCTATCCTGGTAAGGAACCGTTACAGACGCCTCCCTGTGTAATGCATCACAAATTGGTTGATATCTGCTGATTCTGCAATCCCTCTGTTCTCAGTGGGCTTGCCTGGTCTAGACTTGGTCCATGTGGTCTCTCATAGACTATATGCCTTCTAATTCTATGTAAGACCATTATAGATCTGCTGTAACTAAGCTGTGCGAAGACTATTAGTTTAAATGGAAATTTTCCATCTTAAGGGGTGGGAAATTATGGCTTGAAGTCAATTGTTTAGGATTGACATGAGACAAACGCTTGCCAGGGATGTGCCATACTGGAGTGTGTGGGTCTGTATGTTGTGGCACTGGGGAGGTTACCCAGGGTCTGTCCGACTCACGGACTTCACGTGTATTAGTTTCTCCAGTGAGCAGATCCACAAGGGCCGTGACGAAGAGTTCGAACCAACGTCCGAGAGGATCCCAGACGCTGCCTTAATCGACTGAGTCTGGGATCCTCTCGGACGTAGGTTCGAACTCTCGTCACTGTAACAAACTAGGTTTGTTGCAGGGAATTTTTCAGTATGGATTCTCATAGACATGGGGGTTTTGAAAGTTTGGAGTCAAACGGCACTCGAACTGACTCGGGAGTATGGGTCATCTCTCCTGGGATTGGCAGTTAAGATTACAAAATGGCCAACGCCTTTGTCTTAAAGCAATGTATAATGAATTATTTGACAGAATTCAGTAATTTAAGAGAAATTCAAGTCTTCATTCAAATTGTATTCAATAATATACCTGTTCGAGTATCAAGAGTATTCTCAATTGTCGAAATAATGAGTAAGTCACCATCAGTGACGTCACTAGCAGAGGACTAGCCTCTGATGCAAATCAATCTTGAGACACTTTGTCAAGTGGTCACCAAAGCCTTCCGTATTTAGTAATTCACAAAGGTCAAATAGCCATATTGTAATTGGAAATAGACTTTCCCTATGATGCTTGTGCAATTACTTTCAGGTTAAAAGAGTTCAACCTGCTGGGTTGTCCAGTACAACAGAGATTAGTTGTTCACTTTAAACCCTGCTTAATAAACTAGTAAACTGGTGTAGGAATACCCCTCTAGCCTTAGAGGTAGGGAGAGCGAGGTAGAATCAGTGTGGTCTCGGTCAACAACGGGAGAGGTCATCCACCCTCACCTCTCCAAATAGATCAACATAAAATTAGGTGGTCGCACTGGCAGGGTATAGTTGCTACGTTTTTGTATAGGTAAATAGTTCATTTCATGCCTCAATAGGGAGTGTTAAGGTATAGGGAGTGATATTTCATTTAGCTGTTGTTTAGAGTTTGCATTAATAAATAATTAGCTTGTTCTTTGTATTTTATTATTTCCATTTATGTGTTTTGCATGTCCTTGTCACGTGGTCTCCACGAGTCTTGAGTTTTATTTGGGCCGCAAGCCTAACAAAGTATTAGAGATCATATATCCCCTTTGTTTGCTATAATGCCCACACTTAACGTAGATTCTTCCCCCCCTTTATCAAGTAATTTGGGGATCAAGCCCCAAGGTTTTAATGATTGATTAATCGGTCCAGACCCCGATTAATTGACACATCTGGTCTGGTGGTGGCAGCAGAAGGAGATCCTTGAGTTTGCTAGTAGTCTAGTGCCACGTCAGGGGGCCGTAGAAGCTTTCGCGATCGAGCGGTTAAGACCACGTGGCGGGGGGTTTCGGTGAGAGTAACTCTGGGGTCTCTTGGTGTTAATTGAAGTAGTAATAGAATACGGGCGGGGTAGAGTCAAAGGGAGAACCGATACCCCCCCCCCCCCGGGTTACATCACGGCCCTTGTAGATTTGTTCATTGATCCATCATGTTATTGTGATGTCTGTGTGTAATGTAGTTTCTCTAGTGTTTTCAAGGACGCAGTTTTTTTTAGACTGAACTTTAAATATCCTGAAAATGACCCGATTATCTGCGTGGAGAGATATTACTTATCTAGCAGCCAATCTGACCTTAGTCCATCACTGTCCTCCAGGACAATATAACCAGGTTGTATGTAAACTTTATTGTATGGTGGAATCCCAAATCCTTATCCTGACCCTTCCTAGTGCTATATAGTCTTAATGGCTTGGCGCTTCCCCTTATAATTCCCTCCCTCCTAGTCAGTACCTCATTCTACCTCTGTATTATGCGGATGATAAGTCACAATAACGAGGCTGAAAATATTATGACCAAACCACACATTAGCAGGACGAATAAACGACGACGTTTCGTGCCGTCCTGGACCATTATCATGTGGTGTTAACTTGACAGGCGTGAAGTGAGGGGCAGGTAAGAGAAGGTAAGGTGTAAGGTGATAGTGTACACGGGGGGGGGGGTATCGTCTCTAATCGCCTCTGTCTATCTCTCTTCACCCTTAAATAATGCCATGTTTGCACCTGTTCCTATTATGCCGTGATAGGGTGCCAGGAGGGGGCCAGGGAGGGAGGGAGGGATGAGAGAGAGAGAGAGAGGAGAGAAGAGGAGAGAGAGAGGGAGAGAGAGAGAGAGAGAGAGAAGAGAGAGAGAGCGATAGAGAGAGGAGAGCGAGAGAGAAAGGGGACGGACGAGAAAGAGGGTGGGAGAGGGAGAACAAAAGAGGGAGAGGGGGAGAGGGGGTAAGGGGGGATGGGGAGGGGGAGTGTGTGTGTGTGTGAGGTTGTGTTAGTGGGTGTGTAAGTGGGACTGTGGACTTGGAGTATATGAGTGTGAGTGAATGGTGTTAAAAAAAAGAAAATTAGTTAGTAGTAGTTAGTAGCAGTTGATTAATTGACAGTTGAGAGGCGGGCCGAAAGAGCAGAGCTCAACCCCCGCAAGCATAACAAGGTGAATACACACACACACCACACCGGTCACTCACTAGTGGTGAGTGCACTAGAGTGCACTAGAGGACTTCAGCAGTGTTACGTCGGCACGGGATGTAGTGGTCTTGTGCCTGCGAATGTGTCTCCCGCTGTGGCTGAAACTCTGCGGTTTGTGGGTCTCGGGATGCGGTTGTGGTTTGTGGGGGATTTAGAGTTAACTTTTGTCTCTCGTGTTACGAGTTCCCAGATAGATAGGTTTTATGTTCATAAGTTTGAGGGAGCTGTGTGATAGCCTGCAACACTGTGGTAGCCTGCAACACTGTGGTAGCCTGCAACACTGTGGTAGCCTGCAACACTGTGGTAGCCTGCAACACTGTGTAGCCTGCACACTGTGGTAGCTGCAACACTGTGGTAGCCTGCATCACTGTGGTAGCCTGCAACACTGTGGTAGCCTGCAACACTGTGGTAGCCTGCAACACTGTGGTAGCCTGCAACACTGTGGTAGCCTGCAACACTGTGATAGCCTGCAACACTGTGGTAGCCTGCAACACTGTGGTAGCCTGCAACACTGTGATAGCCTGCAACACTGTGGTAGCCTGCAACACTGTGATAGCCGCAACACTGTGGTAGCCTGCAACACTGTGGTAGCCTGCAACACTGTGGTAGCCTGCAACACTGTGGTAGCCTGCAACACTGTGGTAGCCTGCATCACTGTGGTAGCCTGTCACTGTGGTAGCCTGCATCACTGTGGTAGCCTGTAACACTGTGGTAGCTGCATCACTGTGGTAGCCTGCATCACCGTGGTAGCCTGCATCACTGTGGTAGCCTGCATCACTGTGGTAGCCTGCATCACTGTGGTAGCCTGCATCACTGTGGTAGCCTGCATCACTGTGGTAGCCTGCATCACTGTGGTAGCCTGCATCACTGTGGTAGCCTGCATCACTGTGGTAGACTGCAACACTGTGGTAGCCTGCAACACTGTGGTAGCCTGCATCACTGTGGTAGACTGCAACACTGTGGTAGCCTGCAACACTGTGGCAGACTGCAACACTGTGGTAGCCTGCAACACTGTGGTAGCCTGCATCACTGTGGTAGCCTGCAACACTGTGGTAGCCTGCAACACTGTGGTAGCCTGCATCACTGTGGTAGACTGCAACACTGTGGTAGCCTGCAACACTGTGGTAGCCTGCATCACTGTGGTAGACTGCAACACTGTGGTAGCCTGCAACACTGTGGTAGCCTGCAACACTGTGGTAGCCTGCAACACTGTGGTAGCCTGCAACACTGGTAGACTGCATCACTGTGGTAGACTGCAACACTGTGGTAGCCTGCAACACTGTGGTAGACTGCAACACTGTGGTAGCCTGCAACACTGTGGTAGCCTGCAACACTGTGGTAGCCTGCATCACTGTGGTAGACTGCAACACTGTGGTAGCCTGCATCACTGTGGTAGCCTGCATCACTGTGGTAGCCTGCAACACTGTGGTAGCCAGCATCACTGTGGTAGACTGCAACACTGTGGTAGCCTGCAACACTGTGGTAGCCTGCATCACTGTGGCAGACTGCAACACTGTGGTGGCCTGCAACACTGTGGTAGCCTGCATCACTGTGGTAGACTGCAACACTGTGGTAGCCTGCAACACTGTGGTAGCCTGCATCACTGTGGCAGACTGCATCACTGTGGTAGCCTGCATCACTGTGGTAGCCTGCAACACTGTGGTAGCCTGCAACACTGTGGTAGACTGCAACACTGTGGCAGACTGCAACACTGTGGCAGACTGCAACACTGTGGCAGACTGCAACACTGTGGTAGACTGCAACACTGTGGTAGCCTGCAACACTGTGGTAGCCTGCAACACTGTGGTAGCCTGCAACACTGTGGTAGACTGCAACACTGTGGCAGACTGCATCACTGTGGTAGCCTGCATCACTGTGGTAGCCTGCAACACTGTGGTAGCCTGCAACACTGTGGTAGCCTGCAACACTGTGGTAGCCTGCAACACTGTGGCAGACTGCATCACTGTGGTAGCCTGCATTACTGTGGTAGCCTGCAACACTGTGGCAGATTGCAACACTGTGGTAGCCTGCAACACTGTGGTAGACTGCAACACTGTGGTAGCCTGCAACACTGTGGTAGCCTGCAACACTGTGGTAGATTGCAACACTGTGGCAGACTGCAACACTGTGGTAGCCTGCAACACTGTGGTAGACTGCAACACTGTGGTAGACTGCAACACTGTGGTAGCCTGCATCACTGTGGCAGACTGCAACACTGTGGTAGCCTGCATCACTGTGGTAGCCTGCATCACTGTGGCAGACTGCAACACTGTGGTAGCCTGCAACACTGTGGTAGCCTGCATCACTGTGGCAGACTGCAACACTGTGGTAGCCTGCAACACTGTGGCAGACTGCAACACTGTGGTAGCCTGCAACACTGTGGTAGCCTGCATCACTGTGGTAGCCTGCAACACTGTGGTAGCCTGCATCACTGTGGTAGCCTGCATCACTGTGGCAGACTGCAACACTGTGGTAGCCTGCAACACTGTGGTAGCCTGCATCACTGTGGTAGACTGCAACACTGTGGTAGCCTGCAACACTGTGGTAGCCTGCAACACTGTGGTAGCCTGCAACACTGTGGTAGACTGCATCACTGTGGTAGACTGCAACACTGTGGTAGCCTGCAACACTGTGGTAGACTGCAACACTGTGGTAGCCTGCAACACTGTGGTAGCCTGCAACACTGTGGTAGCCTGCATCACTGTGGTAGACTGCAACACTGTGGTAGCCTGCATCACTGTGGTAGCCTGCATCACTGTGGTAGCCTGCAACACTGTGGTAGCCTGCATCACTGTGGTAGACTGCAACACTGTGGTAGCCTGCATCACTGTGGTAGCCTGCATCACTGTGGTAGACTGCAACACTGTGGTAGCCTGCAACACTGTGGTAGCCTGCATCACTGTGGCAGACTGCAACACTGTGGTAGCCTGCAACACTGTGGTAGCCTGCATCACTGTGGTAGACTGCAACACTGTGGTAGCCTGCAACACTGTGGTAGCCTGCATCACTGTGGTAGCCTGCAACACTGTGGTAGCCTGCAACACTGTGGTAGACTGCAACACTGTGGCAGACTGCATCACTGTGGTAGCCTGCATCACTGTGGTAGCCTGCAACACTGTGGTAGACTGCAACACTGTGGCAGACTGCAACACTGTGGTAGACTGCAACACTGTGGTAGCCTGCAACACTGTGGTAGCCTGCAACACTGTGGTAGCCTGCAACACTGTGGTAGACTGCAACACTGTGGCAGACTGCATCACTGTGGTAGCCTGCATCACTGTGGTAGCCTGCAACACTGTGGTAGACTGCAACGCTGTGGCAGACTGCATCACTGTGGTAGCCTGCATCACTGTGGTAGCCTGCAACACTGTGGTAGCCTGCAACACTGTGGTAGCCTGCAACACTGTGGTAGCCTGCAACACTGTGGCAGACTGCATCACTGTGGTAGCCTGCATTACTGTGGTAGCCTGCAACACTGTGGCAGATTGCAACACTGTGGTAGCCTGCAACACTGTGGTAGACTGCAACACTGTGGTAGCCTGCAACACTGTGGTAGCCTGCAACACTGTGGTAGCCTGCAACACTGTGGTAGCCTGCAACACTGTGGTAGACTGCAACACTGTGGTAGCCTGCAACACTGTGGTAGACTGCAACACTGTGGTAGCCTGCAACACTGTGGTAGCCTGCATCACTGTGGTAGACTGCAACACTGTGGTAGCCTGCAACACTGTGGTAGACTGCAACACTGTGGTAGCCTGCAACACTGTGGTAGCCTGCATCACTGTGGTAGCCTGCAACACTGTGGTAGCCTGCATCACTGTGGTAGCCTGCATCACTGTGGTAGACTGCAACACTGTGGTAGCCTGCAACACTGTGGTAGCCTGCATCACTGTGGTAGACTGCAACACTGTGGTAGCCTGCAACACTGTGGTAGCCTGCAACACTGTGGTAGCCTGCAACACTGTGGTAGCCTGCAACACTGTGGTAGACTGCATCACTGTGGTAGACTGCAACACTGTGGTAGCCTGCAACACTGTGGTAGACTGCAACACTGTGGTAGCCTGCAACACTGTGGTAGCCTGCAACACTGTGGTAGCCTGCATCACTGTGGTAGACTGCAACACTGTGGTAGCCTGCATCACTGTGGTAGCCTGCATCACTGTGGTAGCCTGCAACACTGTGGTAGCCTGCATCACTGTGGTAGACTGCAAACTGTGGTAGCCTGCAACACTGTGGTAGCCTGCAACACTGTGGTAGACTGCAACACTGTGGTAGCCTGCAACACTGTGGTAGCCTGCATCACTGTGGTAGACTGCAACACTGTGGTAGCCTGCAACACTGTGGTAGCCTGCATCACTGTGGTAGACTGCAACACTGTGGTAGCCTGCAACACTGTGGTAGCCTGCATCACTGTGGTAGACTGCATCACTGTGGTAGCCTGCATCACTGTGGTAGCCTGCAACACTGTGGTAGCCTGCAACACTGTGGTAGACTGCATCACTGTGGTAGCCTGCATCACTGTGGTAGCCTGCAACACTGTGGTAGACTGCAACACTGTGGTAGACTGCAACACTGTGGTAGACTGCAACACTGTGGTAGCCTGCAACACTGTGGTAGCCTGCAACACTGTGGTAGCCTGCAACACTGTGGTAGACTGCAACACTGTGGCAGACTGCATCACTGTGGTAGCCTGCATCACTGTGGTAGCCTGCAACACTGTGGTAGACTGCAACACTGTGGCAGACTGCATCACTGTGGTAGCCTGCATCACTGTGGTAGCCTGCAACACTGTGGTAGCCTGCAACACTGTGGTAGCCTGCAACACTGTGGTAGCCTGCAACACTGTGGCAGACTGCATCACTGTGGTAGCCTGCATTACTGTGGTAGCCTGCAACACTGTGGTAGACTGCATCACTGTGGTAGACTGCAACACTGTGGTAGCCTGCATCACTGTGGTAGCCTGCAACACTGTGGTAGCCTGCATCACTGTGGTAGCCTGCATCACTGTGGTAGCCTGCAACACTGTGGTAGCCTGCATCACTGTGGTAGACTGCAACACTGTGGTAGCCTGCAACACTGTGGTAGCCTGCATCACTGTGGTAGACTGCAACACTGTGGTAGCCTGCATCACTGTGGTAGCCTGCATCACTGTGGTAGCCTGCAACACTGTGGTAGCCTGCATCACTGTGGTAGACTGCAACACTGTGGTAGCCTGCAACACTGTGGTAGACTGCAGCACTGTGGTAGACTGCAACACTGTGGTAGCCTGCAACACTGTGGTAGCCTGCATCACTGTGGCAGACTGCAACACTGTGGTAGCCTGCAACACTGTGGTAGCCTGCATCACTGTGGTAGACTGCAACACTGTGGTAGCCTGCAACACTGTGGTAGCCTGCATCACTGTGGCAGACTGCAATCACTGTGGTAGCCTGCATCACTGTGGTAGCCTCCAACACTGTGGTAGCCTGCAACACTGTGGTAGACTGCAACACTGTGGCAGACTGCATCACTGTGGTAGCCTGCATCACTGTGGTATCCTGCAACACTGTGGTAGACTGCAACACTGTGGCAGACTGCAACACTGTGGCAGACTGCAACTGTGCTGCAACACTGTGGCAGACTGCAACACTGTGGTAGACTGCAACACTGTGGTAGCCTGCAACACTGTGGTAGCCTGCAACACTGTGGTAGCCTGCAACACTGTGGTAGACTGCAACACTGTGGCAGACTGCATCACTGTGGTAGCCTGCATCACTGTGGTAGCCTGCAACACTGTGGTAGACTGCAACGCTGTGGCAGACTGCATCACTGTGGTAGCCTGCATCACTGTGGTAGCCTGCAACACTGTGGTAGCCTGCAACACTGTGGTAGCCTGCAACACTGTGGTAGCCTGCATCACTGTGGTAGACTTCAACACTGTGGTAGCCTGCATCACTGTGGTAGCCTGCAACACTGTGGTAGACTGCAACACTGTGGCAGACTGCAACACTGTGGTAGCCTGCAACACTGTGGTAGACTGCAACACTGTGGTAGACTGCAACACTGTGGTAGCCTGCATCACTGTGGCAGACTGCAACACTGTGGTAGCCTGCATCACTGTGGTACCCTGCATCACTGTGGTAGACTGCAACACTGTGGTAGCCTGCATCACTGTGGCAGACTGCAACACTGTGGCAGACTGCAACACTGTGGTAGCCTGCAACACTGCGGTAGCCTGCATCACTGTGGTAGCCTGCAACACTGTGGTAGCCTGCATCACTGTGGTAGCCTGCATCACTGTGGCAGACTGCAACACTGTGGTAGCCTGCAACACTGTGGTAGCCTGCATCACTGTGGTAGACTGCAACACTGTGGTAGCCTGCAACACTGTGTAGACTGCAACACTGTGGTAGCCTGCAACACTGTGGTAGCCTGCAACACTGTGGTAGACTGCATCACTGTGGTAGACTGCAACACTGTGGTAGCCTGCAACACTGTGGTAGACTGCAACACTGTGGTAGCCTGCAACACTGTGGTAGCCTGCAACACTGTGGTAGCCTGCATCACTGTGGTAGACTGCAACACTGTGGTAGCCTGCATCACTGTGGTAGCCTGCATCACTGTGGTAGCCTGCATCACTGTGGTAGACTGCAACACTGTGGTAGCCTGCAACACTGTGGTAGACTGCAACACTGTGGTAGACTGCAACACTGTGGTAGCCTGCAACACTGTGGTAGCCTGCATCACTGTGGCAGACTGCAACACTGTGGTAGCCTGCAACACTGTGGTAGCCTGCAACACTGTGGTAGCCTGCAACACTGTGGTAGCCTGCATCACTGTGGCAGACTGCATCACTGTGGTAGCCTGCATCACTGTGGTAGCCTGCAACACTGTGGTAGCCTGCATCACTGTGGCAGACTGCATCACTGTGGTAGCCTGCATCACTGTGGTAGCCTGCAACACTGTGGTAGCCTGCAACACTGTGGCAGA
>WNGS01000411.1:3978510-4007198 GCA_020271785.1 Procambarus virginalis
GAACTACTGAATTGATCTGGTGTGAGTGGTATACAGGTCCTGAACCTTGAGTACCACTTAGGCCAGATGTGTGGAGTGCGTGCTTATGCGCACGTGTGTGTGTATTCACCTAGTTGTGTTTGCGGGGTTGAGCTTTGCTCTTTCGGCTCGCCTCTCGACTCTCAATCAACTGTTTAGTAACTACATTTTTGGGGTGAAAGGAACTTTGCCCATTTGTTTCTGCCTGGTGCGGGAATCGAACCCGCGCCTCAGAATTAAGAGACTGCGCGCTATCCACCAGGCCCCCTGTGTGTGTGTGTGTGTGTGTGTGTGTGTGTGTGTGTGTGTTTTACGGTCTGCTTGAGCCAGTATCTGGGGTTCTCTCTCCTGAATAGGCCTCAAGAGCCTCTTCTATGATCCCACCCCAAGTCAATGCTAAGTTATCAAGAATTGGCGGTAGCAAATAATTGCGCAAAGAATGAAAGGGTTAACTAGACTAAATAACACCTTCACCAATATATTCTGCTGTATATCTACACATAAGTACACAGTGTCTCTTCCGCACAGGACACTTAACATATCTGCAGTGTTCAAATCCCTGCGAGTTCACTTATCAAATATACGTCGTCTACGTTCAATGGTAATTACCGGCGAGTGCACATTCCTCAACATTGGCCAGTGCACACACCGTATCGTCAAGATGCCCCAAATACCCCACATCTGCTCACGAGAAACACCCTGGCAGAGGGTTTCAGCAACACGCTGACAGGGGGGGGGGTCACAAATAATACATCCAGGGGTCTCCACTTACACCGTGCAAGAAGTATCCATCAACCACTCTGCCAGTACTCCCCAGCAAACGGCTAGTACTGTCGTCCTGTAACTACTCTTGGCCAAATCCCGGGTACGTCAGTCCACACAATACTACACAAGTACAACAACTATCACACTGTCTACTAACTATCTAGGGTCAGTTATGCTGACAGGAACAATTCAGGAGTCCTGAACTACCCAAAGTGAACTGCCTGCCACAGTGCAATAGACTCTCCACATCACCTCTGTGGACATAATAGTCATTAGTTAGACAGAAAGCATACAAGGAGAATATTGGATAGCACTCTTTCACCGGAGAACTGAAAATGTAATCGGATACACATTTTAGATGGCGTTGATATCGTTACTTCACTCACCAGAGGTCATCATCATAGACCTCACCTCCTAACTGAGGTACGAACAGGAGCCTTTCACAGATGGCGTTGAACTTGCCACACCTCCGTCAACAGATGACGTTGTTTGCGGCTCACCTAATGCCTGGGAGTTGGGGTGCAGGTCTATAGATGGCGTCCATATCGCTACTCCTCACTCCAGCAACGATGTTAATAATGTAACTACTTACCTAATTGTGCTTGCGGGGGTTGAGCTTTGTCTCTTTGGTCCCATCTCTCAACTGTCGATCAACTGGTGTACAGGTTCCTGAGCCTACTGCGCTCTATCATATCTACATTTGAAACTGTGTATGGAGTCAACCTCCACCACATCACTTCCTTGTGCATTCCCTTTATTTACTACTCTGAGTGTTTGTGTGTGCTCAGTTGTATTGTTGGAATTACATCCACTCCCAATCTTTATCTTTCTGATTCCCGTAGTTACCTTCCTGGGGCCAGATTCACGAAGCAGTTACGCAAGCACTTACGAAAGTGATCATCTTTACTCAATCTTTGAGGGGCTTTGATTACATTTATTACACAGTTTACAAGCATGAAAACTTCCCAATCAACTGCTGTTATTGTTATAAACAGCTCCCTGGTACTATGGAGCTCTATAAATGTTTAATAATTGTAAACAGCCGCCACAAATAGAGAAAAGATGTACACGTTCGTAAGTACTTGCGTAACTGCTTCGTGAATCTTGCCCCTGGTAACTACAGAATGCAGATGCCTCCTGGTCTCTTCTTCTCTTTCTTCAGTCTTTAAATAGTGACACTTACGAGCTCATTCCCATGGTTTGGTCATTTAACGTAGTTACGAAATGAAAGGATTCAAGTACACAGCCAAAGCAACCTGTTATCGACTCAAGTCCATTATATCCAGCGGTCGACCTCTCAGACGCATTCACAAATTTTTAAATGCTGTTCATTCAAAAAGGGAGTTTTCTCATATATAAATTATTATTATAATATATTAGCATATTGTGTATATATATAGGCATAGGTTAGGTTAGGTTAGGTGTTTTGGTTCTGTTGGCGATTATTTGTATTTGTAGTACGTGGGTGAAGTATTTACAGCGTTGTGATTCGAACAAAATTCGTCAGTGAAGCCCTTGTTCCGGAAGTGTTCGAACGTCGGCCGCTGTGAGTCGTGTGTAAACCGATTTTCACTCATAAACCAGCCCGTCCTCCAAACGAAGATCCAAAAGTGATTCCATGCACCCGCCAAACCCCCTGTTTATGAATGAAAAGCGGTTTACACACGACTCACAACTGCTGGCGTTCGAACATATCCGGAACAAGTGCTTCACTGACGAATTTTGTTCGAATCACAACGCTATAAATGCTTCACCCACGTACTACAAATACAAATAATCGCCAACAGAACCTAAACACCTAACCTAACCTAACCTATGCCTATACATGCACAATATACTAATATCTTATAATATTCATTTTTATTGAGAAAATTCCCGTTTTGAACGAACAGCATGTAAAAATTTAAGAATGCGTCTGTGGGGTTGACCGCTGGATGTAATGGACTTAAGTCGAGGACGGGTTGCATAAACAGGGGTTTGGCGGGTGCATGAAATCACTTTTGGGTCTTTGTTTGAAGGACGGGCTGGCCAAAGTTAGTGGGGCGGAGGATCCCTGCTTGTTTCAGTCCGCCAGCTCGAAACTGTTTTTCTGAATTTGACTCTTTGGTTTCTGTCTTTCAGGTACTCCCTACTAGAAGAGCGTTTTCCCAGTTATCAAAGCCCATTTTTTCATCCTGTACAACAACCTTTCACGAGGAACATTATCAAATACTTTTTGACAGTCGAGGAAAATGCCGTCTACCCAACATTTTTTCCGTGATTATTATTCTAGTAAAATTTTCCTAAAACATAATGAAGTGTCAAACACGACTTTTCCATTCTAAATAAATGCTGCCACCTCGTTAAATTCATTGCAGTCTCCAGATGCTCCAACATTCTTAGCCTGATTGCTTTCTCTATCACATTACAGAGTCTTCCACGTTACACTGGTCTGCAACTTAGTGCCTCCTGCCTGTCTCCTTTTTTTTAATATTGCGACTACAGTTGACTTCTTTCCAAAATTTTAGATTTCCTATCGAGTGTTTTACTGACCGTTACAGACAGTAATACATTACTGTATTACACCTTTGTAATACACACCATTACAATGGTGATTAAGCACCTCTGCAGCCTCCTGCAGCACTGGTGAGATTAAGTCTGGTCCCAGTTCTTGCATGTTATTCCTCCAGTTTTGTTTAGCTCTTTTACAGTGACTGTCATCTAGTGTGTCTTCCTGCCTACCACCGTGTAACTTTGGTCTCCACCTTGGTTGTGTTGGAAAGACCTCTTGAAATCCTTAGGTTGGGTTCCTCACATACCTCCTTGTCGAGTTTTGTCAGACTTCTCTCTTATCTCTTCAACCAGATAACATGGTCTCTTACTGTTGTTTTTTCGCATTATATTGCAATAGAACTACCCTGTTCTCTCAAATAATGCATCGTATTATTGCAGCAAAATTGCAATGGACAAAATATGATACATTATGAAACATTCACATGTTCGGTGGATCGCTCGGTTAGAGTTTGTTCATGTGCACCATTTTGTCCGTTGAGCAAATAGAAAAGCTATAATTGGTTCAGCCACAAAGTTGTTTCCAACCTGCCCCTGAGCTGTGGAAGTTGTGGAAGCCACCTCCATTCACAACTTTATGGAAAGGGTTGAGAAAGATAGTGATTGTTAGAAGTGTGAAGTTATAAAGCAATGGGTACAACAAGGCTAGTAGGCAGGGCATAAAGTGTTGACTCTGGTATGATGGTGTGGCCCTCATGGTCGGTCACACTGTTTATGTAACCTGAAACACACTTAATTTATTTTAACAAGTGTTTCTTTATGTTAATGGAATTTTATTAAACCACACAAAGTCCACACTTATGTAAAGCGACTTATTTTACTCAGCCTGTACACCGGAGTTGTCGTTGTTGATTTAGGGACGACGACGATCGTGGGATCGGAGTGGCCTTGGCGTATCCGTGAAGGGTTAATCACGAAGCCGAATGGTGAAACGAATGTCGTTTATCAGCGGGAAGTAATGTGTCTCGCGGCCAAGACACACAGATGCACAGATGATTGGGGAGCCCCAGGAGTCCCTCAGGGTGACAGCACCGGCATCGGCCGACACAAAGAACACTGGGTACCAAAACCAAAAATTAAGCCCCCAATTAAAACGCAAGTCAACCAGTTCCCTCTGGCAGAGCAGAAGCTGGCCGCCCACCACGACTGAGGGAACACCAGGAACCCACCCACCAACTCCCGGCACCTCTCGGCCATCCCGGCGCCAGACACCGTCACCCCGCCGAGAGAACCAGCCAGAAAACGTTCAAAATCTATCAACAATCCTATGACCCAAGGCGGTATGTGCGCCAGCAAAATCCAAAATCGCGAAATAGATCGTGATCCGGCGACTCCCAGGGGGAGATAGCGACCAGACGTCCTTTTGTCGTCAAGGTTGAACCAGAAGTTCACCTGTGGAGTGTCTCTTTTGTTGTTATGTTGTGACGCTGGTGGCGGCGTCGGCCCATCACGTGTAGCCATCAGAGCAGGTATGATTGGCCACTTGGGTTTTAAACATCGATTATTTATTCATGTTTACCAGATTTATTTGGTTAAACAGTTAACTATTGATTACATAGATTTATTTTAGAGTATTTCAATGACATGTTTATAGCTATTGCATTTAATTACCTATCCTGGTAAGGAACCGTTACAGACGCCTCCCTGTGTAATGCATCACAAATTGGTTGATATCTGCTGATTCTGCAATCCCTCTGTTCTCAGTGGGCTTGCCTGGTCTAGACTTGGTCCATGTGGTCTCTCATAGACTATATGCCTTCTAATTCTATGTAAGACCATTATAGATCTGCTGTAACTAAGCTGTGCGAAGACTATTAGTTTAAATGGAAATTTTCCATCTTAAGGGGTGGGAAATTATGGCTTGAAGTCAATTGTTTAGGATTGACATGAGACAAACGCTTGCCAGGGATGTGCCATACTGGAGTGTGTGGGTCTGTATGTTGTGGCACTGGGGAGGTTACCCAGGGTCTGTCCGACTCACGGACTTCACGTGTATTAGTTTCTCCAGTGAGCAGATCCACAAGGGCCGTGACGAAGAGTTCGAACCAACGTCCGAGAGGATCCCAGACGCTGCCTTAATCGACTGAGTCTGGGATCCTCTCGAACGTAGGTTCGAACTCTCGTCACTGTAACAAACTAGGTTTGTTACAGGGAATTTTTCAGTATGGATTCTCATCGACATGGGGGTTTTGAAAGTTTGGAGTCAAACGGCACTCGAACTGACTCGGGAGTATGGGTCATCTCTCCTGGGATTGGCAGTTAAGATTACAAAATGGCCGACGCCTTTGTCTTAAAGCAATGTATAATGAATTATTTGACAGAATTCAGTAATTTAAGAGAAATTCAAGTCTTCATTCAAATTGTATTCAATAATATACCTGTTCAAGTATCAAGAGTATTCTCAATTGTCGAAATAATGAGTAAGTCACCGTCAGTGACGTCACTAGCAGAGGCCTAGCCTCTGATGCAAATCAATCTTGAGACACTTTGTCAAGTGGTCACCAAAGCCTTCCGTATTTAGTAATTCACAAGGTCAAATAGCCATATTGTAATTGGAAATAGCCTTTCCCTAAGATGCTTGTGCAATTACTTTCAGGTTAAAAGAGTTCAACCTGCTGGGTTGTCCAGTACAACAGAGATTAGTTGTTCACTTTAAACCCTGCTTAATAAACTAGTAAACTGGTGTAGGAATACCCCTCTAGCCTTAGAGGTAGGGAGAGCGAGGTAGAATCAGTGTGGTCTCGGTCAACAACGGGAGAGGTCATCCACCCTCACCTCTCCAAATAGATCAACATAAAATTAGGTGGTCGCACTGGCAGGGTATAGTTGCTACGTTTTTGTATAGGTAAATAGTTCATTTCATGCCTCAATAGGGAGTGTTAAGGTATAGGGAGTGATATTTCATTTAGCTGTTGTTTAGAGTTTGCATTAATAAATAATTAGCTTGTTCTTTGTATTTTATTATTTCCATTTATGTGTTTTGCATGTCCTTGTCACGTGGTCTCCACGAGTCTTGAGTTTTATTTGGGCCGCAAGCCTAACAAAGTATTAGAGATCATATATCCCCTTTGTTTGCTATAATGCCCACACTTAACGTAGATTCTCCCCCCCCTTTATCAAGTAATTTGGGGATCAAGCCCCAAGGTTTTAATGATTGATTAATCGGTCCAGACCCCGATTAATTGACACATCTGGTCTGGTGGTGGCAGCAGAAGGAGATCCTTGAGTTTGCTAGTAGTCTAGTGCCACGTCACGGGGGCCGTAGAAGCTTTCGCGATCGAGCGGTTAAGACCACGTGGCGGGGGTTTCGGTGAGAGTAACTCTGGGGTCTCTTGGTGTTAAGTTGAAGTAAATAGAATACGGGCGGGGTAGAGTCAAAGGGAGAACCGATACCCCCCCCCCCCGGGTTACATCACGGCCCTTGTAGATTTGTTCATTTGATCCATCATGTTATTGTGATGTCTGTGTGTAATGTAGTTTCTCTAGTGTTTCAAGGACGCAGTTTTTTTTTAGACTGAACTTTAAATATCCTGAAAATGACCCGATTATCTGCGTGGAGAGATATTACTTTATCTAGCAGCCAATCTGACCTTAGTCCATCACTGTCCTCCAGGACAATATAACCAGGTGTATGTAAACTTTATTGTATGGTGGAATCCCAAATCCTTATCCTGACCCCTTCCTAGTGCTATATAGTCTTAATGGCTTGGCGCTTTCCCCTTATAATTCCCTCCCTCCTAAGTCAGTACCTCATTCTACCTCTGTATTATGCGGATGATAAGTCACAATAACGAGGCTGAAAATATTATGACCAAACCACACATTAGCAGACGAATAAACGACGACGTTTCGTGCCGTCCTGGACCATTATCATGTGTGTTAACTTGACAAGGCGTGAAGTGGGGCAGGTAAGAGAAGGTAAGGTGTAAGGGATAGTGTACACGGGGGGGGGTGGTATCGTCTCTAATCGCCTCTGTCTATCTCTCTTCACCCTTAAATAAATGCCATGTTGCACTGTCCTATTATGCCGGATAGTTTGCCGGAGGGGGCCAGGGAGGGAGGGAGGGAGAGAGGCGAGGAGCGGAAGAGAGAAAGATAGAGAGAGGAGAGAGAGAGAGATGAGAGAGAGAGAGGAGAGAGAGAGAGGAGAGAGAGGAGAGAGAGAGAGAGAAGGGGACGAAAAAGAGGGTGGGAGAGGGAGAGAGAACAAAAGAGTGAGAGAGGGGAGAGGTGGATAAGGGGAGATGGGGGGGGGAGTGTGTGTGTGTGAGTGTGGTAGGGGTGTGTAAGTGGGACTGTGTGACTTGGAGTATATGAGTGTGAGTGAATGTGGTTAAAAAAAGAAAATTAGTTAGTAGTAGTTAGTAGCAGTTGATTATTGACAGTTGAGAGGCGGGCCGAAAGAGCAGAGCTCAACCCCGCAAGCATAACAAGGTGAATACACACACACACCAAGGTCACTCACTAGTGGTGAGTGCACTAGAGTGCACTAGAGGACTTCAGCATGTGTTACGTCGGCACGGGACTGTAGTGGTCTTGTGCCTGCGAATGTGTCTCCCGTGTGGCCTGAAACCTGCGGTGTTGTGGTCTCGGGGATGCGGTTGTGGTTTGTGGGGGATCTTTAGAGTTAACTTTTGTCTCTCGTGTTACGATTCCCAGATAGATAGGTTTTATGTTCATAAGTGGAGAGGGAGCTGTGATAGCCTGCAACACTGTGGTAGCCTGCACACGGTGGTAGCCTGCAACACTGTGGTAGCCTGCACACTGTGGTAGCCTGCAACACTGTGGTAGCCTGCAACACTGTGGTAGCCTGCAACACTGTGTAGCCTGCATCCTGTGGTAGCCTGCAACACTGTGGTAGCCTGCAACACTGTGGTAGCCTGCAACACTGTGGTAGCCTGCAACACTGTGGTAGCCTGCAACACTGTGATAGCCTGCAACACTGTGGTAGCCTGCAACACTGTGGTAGCCTGCAACACTGTGATAGCCTGCAACACTGTGGTAGCCTGCAACACTGTGGTAGCCTGCAACACTGTGGTAGCTGCAACACTGTGGTAGCCTGCAACACTGTGGTAGCCTGCAACACTGTGGTAGCCTGCAACACTGTGGTAGCCTGCAACACTGTGGTAGCCTGCAACACTGTGGTAGCCTGCATCACTGTGGTAGCCTGCAACACTGTGGTAGCCTGCATCACTGTGGTAGCCTGCAATCACTGTGGTAGCCTGCAACACTGTGGTAGCCTGCATCACTGTGGTAGCCTGCATCACTGTGGTAGCCTGCACACGTGGTAGCCTGCATCACTGTGGTAGCCTGCATCACTGTGGTAGCCTGCAACACTGTGGTAGCCTGCATCACTGTGGTAGACTGCAACACTGTGGTAGCCTGCAACACTGTGGTAGCCTGCATCACTGTGGTAGACTGCAACACTGTGGTAGCCTGCAACACTGTGGTAGACTGCAACACTGTGGTAGCCTGCAACACTGTGGTAGCCTGCATCACTGTGGTAGCCTGCAACACTGTGGTAGCCTGCATCACTGTGGTAGCCTGCATCACTGTGGTAGACTGCAACACTGTGGTAGCCTGCAACACTGTGGTAGCCTGCATCACTGTGGTAGACTGCAACACTGTGGTAGCCTGCAACACTGTGGTAGACTGCAACACTGTGGTAGCCTGCAACACTGTGGTAGCCTGCAACACTGGTAGACTGCATCACTGTGGTAGACTGCAACACTGTGGTAGCCTGCAACACTGTGGTAGACTGCAACACTGTGGTAGCCTGCAACACTGTGGTAGCCTGCAACACTGTGGTAGCCTGCATCACTGTGGTAGACTGCAACACTGTGGTAGCCTGCATCACTGTGGTAGCCTGCATCACTGTGGTAGCCTGCAACACTGTGGTAGCCAGCATCACTGTGGTAGACTGCAACACTGTGGTAGCCTGCAACACTGTGGTAGCCTGCATCACTGTGGCAGACTGCAACACTGTGGTGGCCTGCAACACTGTGGTAGCCTGCATCACTGTGGTAGACTGCAACACTGTGGTAGCCTGCAACACTGTGGTAGCCTGCATCACTGTGGCAGACTGCATCACTGTGGTAGCCTGCATCACTGTGGTAGCCTGCAACACTGTGGTAGCCTGCAACACTGTGGTAGACTGCAACACTGTGGCAGACTGCAACACTGTGGCAGACTGCAACACTGTGGTAGACTGCAACACTGTGGTAGACTGCAACACTGTGGTAGCCTGCAACACTGTGGTAGCCTGCAAACACTGTGGTAGCCTGCAACACTGTGGTAGACTGCAACACTGTGGCAGACTGCATCACTGTGGTAGCCTGCATCACTGTGGTAGCCTGCAACACTGTGGTAGCCTGCAACACTGTGGTAGCCTGCAACACTGTGGTAGCCTGCAACACTGTGGCAGACTGCATCACTGTGGTAGCCTGCATTACTGTGGTAGCCTGCAACACTGTGGCAGATTGCAACACTGTGGTAGCCTGCAACACTGTGGTAGACTGCAACACTGTGGTAGCCTGCAACACTGTGGTAGCCTGCAACACTGTGGTAGATTGCAACACTGTGGCAGACTGCAACACTGTGGTAGCCTGCAACACTGTGGTAGACTGCAACACTGTGGTAGACTGCAACACTGTGGTAGCCTGCATCACTGTGGCAGACTGCAACACTGTGGTAGCCTGCATCACTGTGGTAGCCTGCATCACTGTGGCAGACTGCAACACTGTGGTAGCCTGCAACACTGTGGTAGCCTGCATCACTGTGGCAGACTGCAACACTGTGGTAGCCTGCAACACTGTGGCAGACTGCAACACTGTGGTAGCCTGCAACACTGTGGTAGCCTGCATCACTGTGGTAGCCTGCAACACTGTGGTAGCCTGCATCACTGTGGTAGCCTGCATCACTGTGGCAGACTGCAACACTGTGGTAGCCTGCAACACTGTGGTAGCCTGCATCACTGTGGTAGACTGCAACACTGTGGTAGCCTGCAACACTGTGGTAGCCTGCAACACTGTGGTAGCCTGCAACACTGTGGTAGACTGCATCACTGTGGTAGACTGCAACACTGTGGTAGCCTGCAACACTGTGGTAGACTGCAACACTGTGGTAGCCTGCAACACTGTGGTAGCCTGCAACACTGTGGTAGCCTGCATCACTGTGGTAGACTGCAACACTGTGGTAGCCTGCATCACTGTGGTAGCCTGCATCACTGTGGTAGCCTGCAACACTGTGGTAGCCTGCATCACTGTGGTAGACTGCAACACTGTGGTAGCCTGCATCACTGTGGTAGCCTGCATCACTGTGGTAGACTGCAACACTGTGGTAGCCTGCAACACTGTGGTAGCCTGCATCACTGTGGCAGACTGCAACACTGTGGTAGCCTGCAACACTGTGGTAGCCTGCATCACTGTGGTAGACTGCAACACTGTGGTAGCCTGCAACACTGTGGTAGCCTGCATCACTGTGGTAGCCTGCAACACTGTGGTAGCCTGCAACACTGTGGTAGACTGCAACACTGTGGCAGACTGCATCACTGTGGTAGCCTGCATCACTGTGGTAGCCTGCAACACTGTGGTAGACTGCAACACTGTGGCAGACTGCAACACTGTGGTAGACTGCAACACTGTGGTAGCCTGCAACACTGTGGTAGCCTGCAACACTGTGGTAGCCTGCAACACTGTGGTAGACTGCAACACTGTGGCAGACTGCATCACTGTGGTAGCCTGCATCACTGTGGTAGCCTGCAACACTGTGGTAGACTGCAACGCTGTGGCAGACTGCATCACTGTGGTAGCCTGGATCACTGTGGTAGCCTGCAACACTGTGGTAGCCTGCAACACTGTGGTAGCCTGCAACACTGTGGTAGCCTGCAACACTGTGGCAGACTGCATCACTGTGGTAGCAATTACTGTGGTAGCCTGCAACACTGTGGCAGATTGCAACACTGTGGTAGCCTGCAACACTGTGGTAGACTGCAACACTGTGGTAGCTGCAACACTGTGGTAGCCTGCATCACTGTGGTAGCCTGCATCACTGTGGTAGCCTGCAACACTGTGGTAGACTGCATCACTGTGGTAGCCTGCATCACTGTGGCGACTGCAACACTGTGTAGCTGCAACACTGTGGTAGCTGCATCACTGTGGCAGACTGCAACACTGTGGTAGCCTGCAACACTGTGGCAGACTGCAACACTGTGGTAGCCTGCAACACTGTGGGTGCTGCATCACTGTGGTAGCCTGCACACTGTGGTAGCCTGCACACTGTGGTAGCCTGCAATCACTGTGGCAGACTGCAAAACTGTGGTAGCCTGCAATACTGTGGTAGCCTGAATCACTGTGGTAGACTGCAACACTGTGGTAGCCTGCACACTGTGGTAGACTGCAACACTGTGGTAGCCTGCAACACTGTGGTAGCCTGCACACTGTGGTAGACTGCAACACTGTGGTAGCTGCAACACTGTGGTAGCCTGCAACACTGTGGTAGACTGCAACACTGTGGTAGCTGCAACACTGCGGTAGCGCAACACTGTGGTAGCCTGCAACACTGTGGTAGACTGCAACACTGTGGTAGCCTGCATCACTGTGGTAGCCTGCATCACTGTGGTAGCCTGCAACACTGTGGTAGCCTGCATCACTGTGGTAGACTGCAAACTGTGGTAGCCTGCAACACTGTGGTAGACTGCAACTGTGGTAGACTGCAACACTGTGGTAACTGCAACACTGTGGTAGCCTGCATCACTGTGGCAGACTGCAACACTGTGGTAGCCTGCAACACTGTGGTAGCCTGCATCACTGTGGTAGCCTGCAACACTGTGGTAGCCTGCAACACTGTGGTAGCCTGCATCACTGTGGTAGACTGCATCACTGTGGTAGCCTGCATCACTGTGGTAGCCTGCAACTGTGGTAGCCTGCAACACGGTGGTAGACTGCATCACTGTGGTAGCCTGCACACTGTGGTAGCCTGCAACACTGTGGTAGAGTGCAACACTGTGGTAGACTGCAACACTGTGGTAGACTGCACACTGTGGTAGCCTGCAACACTGTGGTAGCCTGTAACACTGTGGTAGCCTGCAACACTGTGGTAGACTGCAACACTGTGGCGACTGCATCACTGTGGTAGCCTGCATCACTGTGGTAGCCTGCAACACTGTGGTAGNGAATGTAAAGCGAGGAGAATGCGCCTATCCACTCCCCAAACAGTACGGGACAACACCTGAAGGACGGTAAGGGCCTTAGAGCATTTAACACGGAGGGAAGAGATGGGGGGTGACCAAGACAAACGAGTGTCAAAAATCAAATCCAAAAGCTTATCGGAATCCTTGTACACAATGGGGTGACCATAAAGCGACAAAGAAGGATGAAGAAAGACTTGCTTCCGATTAAAAGTCATAGAACACGTCTTAGACGTAAGGAACTTGAAAGCCATGATCGGTGGCCCAAGACGACATTGCATCAACCGCAAGTTGAAGCCAGCGCTGAAGGAGAGGCAAATCATCACCCTGACAGCAAAGGGTAAGATCGTCGACACAGAGAGCGAAGAAGACGCCAGAAGGAAGAGAGGAAAGAAGACCATTGAGGGCAACCAGAAAAAGAGTAGTGCTCAGAACACTACCTTGGGGCACACCTTCGTATTGCTGAAAAGAGGCAGAGAGAGTGGTATCAAGCCTTACCCGAAAGGAACGACGAAAGAGGAAGCCTTGGAGAAAGAAAGGGACATTACCACAAAGGCCAAAATAATGAAGTTGGGACACAATATGATATCGCCAAGTGATGTTGTAAGCTTTTTCAGGTCAAAAAGGGACGGCAACAATGGAGGACTTCACAGCAAAAGCAGTATGAATATAGACCTCCAAGTTCTTTTAGATTCTTTGATCCGATTATACAAACTCTGTAAATACTGAGACGTGCACAGAGGGAGATGGCTAAGCATCTCATAATGAATGCCATTGGAGCCTGCCGCCGTAGAACCACGGAGGACCAGGGCAGATCGAAGTTCAGAGAGAGAGAGAAGGGATTGTAATAGGGAAGTCGGAGATGAGTGCAGAAATCTAAAGGACGAGATTCAAGGACAGGTTTTCGAAGAAGGAAAGATTGAGGAAGATGAGAACCAGAACTAACAGAAGAAAAGTGGGAACCTAGTCCAGTAGCGATCTGCAACGGGTCCGCCACAAGAATACCACGGAGGTGAAGGACCGGCGAGACCTTAGTAACGAACTTACCCGCTATCTTGCAGATACGCTTTCAGATCTGCGGCAGAGGAGTTTCGGACGTAGTAGTGGAGACATAAGACATGAAACATTCACGTTTAGCTGAACGGATGGCCCTACGGGCCACCGCACTCACCTTCTGAAAGAAAAGAGAAGAATCGGCCGTCTGCCGGCGGCGTTGTCTCTTCCAGGCTGCACGCTTACAGCAGATAGCCCGAGCACGGTCTGCATTCCACCAGGGAACGCACTTCCGTGGTCGCGGAGAGGAAGAGCGAGGAATAGAGCGGAGGGCAGCATCGAAGATGGTGTCATGAAAAAGGAGGAGAGAGCAAGGGAGAGGCAGAAGGGAGAGATCAGAGAGAGTAGCACTGAGGGTAAATAGGTTCCAGTCTGCCTTAGCAAACTGCCACCTAGGGACGGAGAGGAGAGGGTGAAAAGAGAAATAGGTAACAAGGATGGGGAAATGGGCACTGCCATGGAGGTCATCAAGACCTCGCCACATGAAATCCAAGTAAAGAGACGACGAGCATAAAGAAAGATCAAGACAGGAAAGGGTGCGAGTCCGAGAGTCCAAATGAGTGGCCTCACCAGAATTCAGAAGAGACAGAGAAGAAGAGAGGATGAACGGTTCAAGAAGGTGACCCCAGGTATTTGTCAGAACATCACCCCAAATGGAATGACGACAATTTAAATCACCTAGCATGAGCACAGGCTCTGGCAAGGAGTCCATAGGTGATTAAGATCGGGAAGAGAAATAGGGACACTCAGGAGGGGAGATTAATGGAACAAACCGTGTACCATTTGCTCACAAAGATACGGGCAACAGAATAATGGAGAGGCGATGGAAAAAGTAAGGGGACAAAGGGAACATCTGAGCGAATCAAGAGAGCAGCCAAGCATCGGCTCCTGGAGACACTCAAACGGGTGAAAACTGTGAAATCAGAAATTTGGGTTCAAGAAAATTGGTGTAATAACCACGAATGTTCCACTGAAGAATAGACATCGACAAGATGAGAATGGACAGCAATAGAGAACAACGAAGAAACAAAGGTGAAAAGGGAACACAGCACGTTAAAGAAGATCTGGGTCAGGGTCAGTCAAGTCAGGGTTAGGGGGCATGGGTAAACTGATTAAAGATGGAGGGAAGGGAGCGAGAGGACAGACTAGAGGTGGACGCGCATTGACAGGAGGAGGAGGAGGGGGGAGAACCGAGGGTCAAGGACAGCAGCAGGAGGGGCAGAGACCAGGGAGTGCACCTCAGCAAGAACAGCAACCGAGGGGGAAGCGGGTGCCAAAGAAACCTCCATAGCAGGAACGGGGGCGCAACCACCGAAATGGGAAGGGATGGACCTAGGAAGAAAGAGAATCCTTCTTACCTGCCAGGGAGGAGGAAGGAGAGGAGCCAGGCTTTCGCTTATGACTCAGAGACAGGCGTCCCAGCAACAATGTACTGGGCAACAGATTCAAGCTTCTCAACAGAAGGAGGAGAACGAGAGCAAATACGATGTCCGTTGGCAGAGCGATGGACATTAGCCCGCACTGACAGGCAGTGTGGAGAGCTAAGAAACGGAGGATAAGGATTGGAAGGAGGATGAGGGGGAGACGGAGGAGAAGGAGGATCGGAGGGAGACGAGGAAGAAGACACAGGAGACATGACAAACTGGGAAGAAAGAAGTGGAACCCAAGAGTCATGAGGGAGACGCTTCGGGACAGAACTCCAATTGAACAGAGGAGGAGGCGGTGGGCGTGTCTGTGTCTAAGGCCTGGAAACAGTTGAGAGACTGAGGAAGGCAGGAAGGACGAGGAGAGGAAGCGCTCAACACGCGACTATAAGACATTAGCAGAAGGTGGAAGATGGCGAACTTGGCCCCTCGCCACAGAAAATGACAAACGTTCCCGGTACTTCAAGTTGAGGACGGCTGCCTCAAGCTTGTAATGTATACACACGCGGGAGAAGGTGGGGTGGGCCTCACCGCAATTGAGGTAGTGAGCCTGGGGAGAAGTGCACTCCTACTTAGAGTGACCTTCGTCGCCACACACAGGACAGAGAGAGACAGTACCGGAGCAGCAGAGGGCTCCATGCCTAAACCTCCAGCACTTATTACAGAGCGAAGGAGAGGGAATGTACTTATAGACGGAGCACCTGGGACCAGCAAGAATGACAGAGCGCAGAAGGGTCCTACCATCAAAGGTAATATTCACAATCCGAAGAGGTTGACGGCGACGACTACGAAGGGAACGAGTAAACGAGTCTACCTGGAGGACAGAATGGCCCTGGGCTTCGAAGATATGCCGAATATCTTCGTGGCAGTCCGGTAGATTCCGAACACCGGTTGCAACATGGGGTGGGAGGAGAATAGTGCCAACAGTGGCAGTCAACCGAGCGTTCTTGGAGACCCGAACAGGGCTCTCGCCAAGGCAGGATAAGGCGGCCAAGCGGGAGGCTGCATCATGAGAAGGAGCAGCAACAACACGTGTATCGAGACGAGTGGGGTTGAAGGTACCAGAGGCATCTACTGAATCAACAAAGTGCCTATGGAGGAAGAGATCGTCAGGAGGCGTAGAATCAAGAGGGAGGAGATGAAAGTATTTGGCCCAAGTAGCGGGACCAAACAAGGCTTAATACGCATCATTAAGGGAAGGAATCGAGTGAGTGCGGCGATGGCGAGGACGGCGTTGAGAACCCCCAGAGAGGGGTTAAAAGGTGCAGTAGTCACAACTAGAGACTGAGCCGTGCCAGGGGACAAGGTGGTCAGCACTGGGGGCTTGGGGCTCGACCCAACCACAGAGGAGGTAGGGAGGGGAACCGAGGGGAGTAGTCAGGAGGGTCATAGGAGGAGCAAGGTCGGGGCCCAATGCAGCCGAGGCTACAGAGTCCGGTCTTCCAACACAGGCCGACTTGGCGGCTTGGTCGCCCACCCCACGAGCCCGAAAAGGTATAATAGGATCATTAATCGATATACAGACGAGGAAAGACTTTCATTCACAAATGTGTCCCCACACCCAAAACGGAGCCACAATTAGAGGCAGAACACCAACAAGATACTTTTTGCCGATCTTGATGGGACTTCCCAGGGATGCATCGTGAGTATACGCCCCACAAACGCCACCTTAAGAACCGTCGGTCCGTTAAGATCGGGGTTCAGTGACGAAAGGAGGATTGACAATAAAAGAGTCCCCTCGCTCGAGATGTTGGGTACTACAGTTCTATGGATGCAAGAGTATGCCTCCTCAAACACCCGGGTGTCAAAACAAAAGAAGGACGAAAGAATGATCGAAACAGGCAAAAGGTCGGTGGGAAATGAAAATTTGAAAGGAAAAACGGGGGAGAAAAATGAAACACGAGGAAAAGATGTCTGGCACAATTGGTAAAGACAGCAGCATTTCAAGATGAAGAATGATATTTGCAATTATCGACTCAAGCAACTTTTCCACAATAGAAGTTAAGCTAATTGGCCAATAGTTTGACACAAGTGATCTATCTCCTTTTTTGAAAACTCTGGGACTCTGGCACTCTACCTCACTCTAATGATTTATTAAATCTGGAAGACAATGGCTCATTAAACTTCTCTTTGCATTCCTTAAGAACCCTGGCAAACACTTCGTCTGGCCCTGGGGATTTGTTTGGCTTAAGTTTCACTATTTGTTTAATAACATCCTCCCTGGTAACTGTTAGACTAGTCAACCTGTCCTCCCCCCCCCCCCACATAGACTTGTTTTGTTTCATTGGCTGGCATAATGTTAAGTTCTACTTTAGTAAATACAGAGATATAAAAATATTTATTTAAAACTCTACTCATCCCTTCGTCATTATCAGTTATCTGACCTGTCTCAGTTTTTAATGGACCTATCCTTTCCCTAATCTTTGTTCGATATAACTGATTTTGTTTACGATCCATCTGTGCTTACCCTACTATAGAAATTTCCTACTTTCTTTTTGCCTTCCTTATCTCTTTTTTAACATTTCTAATCAGTTGGACGAATTCTTGTTTTAAACTGGCTACCCCATTATACTGCGTTCCGATGCTTTGCTTAGAATATTTTAAAATAAGTTATATCTTGAATTCGCATCTAAATCCCTTTTACATCACCCATCGCTAGGTTTATGTCTCACTCCAAGACCAACCCACCCCCATCTTCAGGACTTTCCAATCTATTTCACCCAAAATAATTCTTGGCCATTAAAATCAGCTTTTCAGAAATCTGGCACTTTAACAGAATTTCTCCTACAAATCTATTACATTTTATGCTAAATCACTGTGATCACTGTTCCCTTGCTCACTCCCTATTTCGATGCCATTAATTTGTGTCTCCATGTTAGTTAATACCATGTACAAAATTTTATTTTTCGGCGTTGGTTCCTTAATGTGTTCCTCAAGGGAAGCAATCATCTATTCATTCTAGACAATCTTCTGATTCGTTATCCTGATTCGTTATGTTACGCCAATTTATTCCACTAAAATTGAAGTCACTCATTGCACAAATTCTGTTTGACTTAGATGCTCAAGATATTTCATCCCATAGATGCTTTGCTTCTATTCTGTCTAAGTTTGGTGGCCTGTATATAACTACTATTATAAAATTTTTAGTTTTTTAGTTTAATTCTAACATTTGTTTTCTGTGTGTGTGTGTGGCTCAGTTTTTATTCCCTCTTTGAGAACATTTAAAATTTTTCCTAACATATATGGCTACTCCTCCTCCTCGTCTAATATATGTATGAAATAGTTTTTAAATCTGTTTATTTGATATTCAGCTAATAGTTCTCTGTTTTAAGTAGTTAAGTGCAATAATATCTATTGGTTCTGTGCAGACATGAACATTTAAAACGTTTATTTTGTTTCTTAGACTCCTCCTGTTCGTGTAATATACCTTCTTGAGGTTATCTTGAGATGATTTCGGGGCTTTTAGTGTCCCCGCGGCCCGGTCCTCGACCAGGCCTCCACCCCAGGAGCAGCCTGTGACAGCTGACTAACACCCAGGTACCTATTTTACTGCTAGGTAACAGGGGCATAGGTGAAAGAAACGCTTCCCATTGTTTCTCGCCGGCGCCCGGGATCGAACCCGGGACCACAGGATCACAAGTCCAATGTGCTGTACGCTCGGCCGACCGGCACCTTAAGTGTATTGGTATTTGAGGTCCTCCTTCCCTCTTCCTTTTACCAATTTCCCCCCCCCCCAACCAACTTTTGTTGCCTCCATTTCCCATATTCATTCCCACACCATTATCTACTAACAGTTTAAACCCAAACAAATCCCTCCAACCACAGGTTCCAACGAGTTGGCAACAGCAACACCACGAGCCTAGATAAATGTACCCCATCCCGAGCATACATGTCATTCCTTCCATAGAAGTGTTCCCAGTTATCAATGAATGATATTGCATTTGATTTGCAATATTATCTTATCAGCATTTATCTTTGTGTCGTTTGACACCAAGTGCCCTCAACAACCATTCATTTCCAACTCCCGTTCTTGGAAGAATGCCACATGTGATCGGGATCTCCGTTGTACCTAACTAATTCTATGGTTGTCATAAAACCTCTGAATCAGTAGAGGTTTATCTCACTCTAACTCGTCCTACTATTTTCACCTGCACTGATACAAATAATCGGTTTGTTCCCATTTCCAGCCATAATATCATTCATGTTGCCAACACTATCATCTATTCCTGCTCCGGGATAGCAGACTCTTAACCTGTTCCTGCTGTCTCTGGCACAAAAGCTCTATCCACAAACCTCACCTGGGAATCGCCAACAACCAAAATTCGTTTAGCTACTTTCTTTACTAGCGCTCCCTTCGTTGCCTTGTCCTTCGGGTGAACTGCAGTGTCCTTACAGCACTCTTCTTCCAGCACGGGGAATGAGTTAGAGTCTTAAGGACAGCTGTAGGCGGCCTTGTCACAGTCTTCCTAAGTTCCCTGTCCTTTGCGACATTCCAAGACGAAGACTTCCTAATGCTGCTCTCCTCCTTTGCTTCCTCTTGAGGGTAGACATGTTGTTTCTTCTGCCTTAGCTCCTCCCACAGCGAATCTAACTCTGTCCTCAGAACTCAACATAGATCCATCAGTTCCATCACTACTCCATTATTACCATGTTAGCACAATCGGAGCTCCAGATAAACTACCCTCTCACTGTGACTGCGCATGACTGCTGAAGAAAAACACCAGGTATTTTATTACTAACGCTATGAGAAATAAATCTCGGTGTCCTATTTGCCTTATATCGAACATTTATGTATCTTTTTTATGGTTATAAATTCTTAATAATCATAACACCCAGATCCCTTTCGCAATCCGACTTGACCATCTGAACACCCTCTAGCTCGTTTCTTATATTTATAATTATAACTAGGTAATTAAAACTATAATTACCTAGCTTCAATATTTTACATTTGTCAGCATTAAACTGCATATGCCAATCCTTTGACCATTTAAAAATCCTCTTAAGATTGTCTTGAAGTGACAGTCTTCTTCTGTGTTTATTTCCCTCCCCATTTTCGTATCATCGGCAAATTTATAAATTATGTTGATCAAACCTGAATCTCAGTCAATATATATATTATGAATAACAGAGGTCCCAGGACAGAGCCTTACATCCTCCCACGCCCACATTATGTTCCACACCCCATCCTCTCGCACCCACACACCCACCCATCACCTCACACCCGCATGCGGCTCACCCTCTCAGATCCGCTAACAACCTCTGAAAGTTCCGTGCACCCACCCAGACCCGCCCACTCTTCCAGATCCGGCCTACCCATGACGAGACCACCCCCTCTCAGAAAGACCCGCCCACCCTACCAGACCCGCCCACCCTCTCAGACCCGCCCACCCTCTCAGACCCGCCCACCCTGCCAGACCCGCCCACCCTCCCACATACCACCACCCCTCTCAGACCCGCCACCCTCCATACCCGCCCACCCTCTCAGAACCCGCTCACACTCGCCAACTTTCCGCTCTGGAGAAGCAAACACAATCCAAGAGATGAAACGACTGAACCAACAGAGCCCAGAGGCTTTCCCCATCATTCCAGCGCTCCAGGAATGATTCCAGAACTCCGGGCGCGCGCCTCTCTTTTAATCCCAGTGTTCATATGCCTGGAAAGTTTGAGTTTTTGTTGAGAGAAGAATTAAGTCTCTCAGATGTTCCAGCAAGAGAGATTTTCTTTGTCGTCAGTGAGGACTGGAAGGTCAGCTATTGTCTTTACCTGAAGTGACTGGAAGGTCAGCTGTTGTCTTTACCTGAAGTGACTGGAAGGTCAGCTGTTGTCTTTACCTGAAGTGACTGGAAGGTCAGCTGTGTCTTTACCTGAAGTGACTGGAAGGTCAGCTGTTGTCTTTACCTGAAGTGACTGGAAGGTCAGCTGTTGTCTTTACCTGAAGTGACTGGAAGGTCAGCTGTTGTCTTTACCTGAAGTGACTGGAAGGTCAGCTGTTGTCTTTACCTGAAGTGACTGGAAGGTCAGCTGGTGTCTTTACCTGAAGTGACTGGAAGGTCAGCTGGTGTCTTTACCTGAAGTGACTGGAAGGTCAGCTGTTGTCTTTACCTGAAGTGACTGGAAGGTCAGCTGTTGTCTTTACCTGAAGTGACTGGAAGGTCAGCTGGTGTCTTTACCTGAAGTGACTGGAAGGTCAGCTGGTGTCTTTACCTGAAGTGACTGGAAGGTCAGCTGTTGTCTTTACCTGAAGTGACTGGAAGGTCAGCTGTTGTCTTTACCTGAAGTGACTGGAACGTCAGCTGTTGTCTTTACCTGAAGTGACTGGAAGGTCAGCTGTTGTCTTTACCTGAAGTGACTTAAAGGTCAGCTGTTGTCACCAGCTGAAGGAACTGGAAGGTCAGCTATTGTCATCAGCGGCAGTGACTGGAAGGCCACATTGTCACCAGCTGCAGTGACTGGAAGGCCACATTGTCACCAGCGACAGTGACTGGAAGGCCACATTGTCACCAGCGGCACTGACTGGAAGGCCACATTGTCACCAGCGGCAGTGACTGGAAGGCCACATATTGTCATCAACGGCAGTGACTGGAAGGCCACATATTGTCATCAACGGCAGTGACTGGAAGGCCACATATTGTCATCAACGGCAGTGACTGGAAGGCCACATATTGTCATCAAGAGCAGTGACTGGAAGGCCACATATTGTCAGTGGCAGTAAGATAAGGTAGGGCACATATGTAAGCCTTGCCAATACTATGTACCTTGAGAGGAGGTTCAGAGCATCGTGTGGAAGGGGAAAGAAACAAGGGAATATAGGGGATGGATACCACGCAAACATGGGTAAGGCAGACATGGGCAGGGAGAACTCGGTGGAGATGTCGTTATCCGGTGCTGTTTGGCGAGGTCTGGGTCTGAGCGTAGGAAAGGTAAAGAAGTCGCTACTCTGCATATTTTGGGAAGATTTTTTTGTCTTTTGAGTATAGCTTCCCGTATTTGCAGTCATCTCTAGTCAGTGGAGGATTCCAGCATTGTTGTATTTGCTACCATCATATTCCTAGCGAGTGTTGTGTACACTTTGCGTAGGGTTTCTAAGAGCACTACCTTGTAGATGGCAGGACAGTCTTCTCGAAAGCTTTGTGGTGGTCATACCAATATAAAAAGATCGATTATGGTATCCTTTACTGGGCCATGTAAAATGGTTTACCACATTTGCTTTTTGGAGAGTGTTGTATTGCTTACCGGGACTGCTCTTAAGTATTAAATCAACAGTCGTTTTCGTTTTGTAGTAAATAATGAATTAAAACTTTGGTCTGGGGTTGTCAGTTTCACTCCATTTTAAATTATATTTTTAACTAGTTGTACCTGGCCATGTGTTACTGTGATTCAACAATGCATGAGCGTTGCTGAGCCACAGCAACCTTTCCCTGTCCTCCCCACCATTTCCCCCTCCCACATCCCCTCGTCCTCCCAACCATTCCCCACTCACATTTCCCCTCGTCCTCCCCTCCATTCCCTCCTCCCCTGTCCCCTCGTTCTCCCCCACCATCTCCCACTCCCATGCCCCTTCACCCTTTCCCTGTCCCCTTGTCCTCCCCATCATCCCCCACTACCCTGTCACCTTGCTCTCCCCAACATTCTCCTCTTCCCCGTCCCCTCGTCCCCACCATCCCCCATCATCTTGTCCTCCCCACCATTACCCTCTACCCCTCCCCCTCGTCCTACCCACCATCCCCCAATCCCGTCCACTCGTCCTGCTTGATGGGGTTTTGGAAGTTCTTCTACTCCCCAAGCCTGGCCCGAGGCTAGGCTTGACTTGCGAGAGCTTGGTCCACCAGGCTATTGCTTGGAGCAGCCCACAGGCCCACATATCCACCACAGCCTGGTTGGTCCAGCACTCCTTGGAGAAAACAGTCTAGTTTTCTCTTGAAGATGTCCACAGTTGTTCCAACAATAGTTCTTATAATCGCTGGGAGGAAGTTGAACAAACGTGGACTCTGATGTTAATACAGTGTTCCCTGATTGTGCCTATAGCACTCCTGCTCGTCACTGGTCCTATTCTGCATTTTCTTCCATATCATTCACTCCAGTATATTGTTATTTTATCGAGTAGATTTGGGACCTGGCCCTCCAGTATCTTCCACGTGTATACTATTTGATATCTCTCCTGTCGTCTTTCTAGCGAGTACATTTGGAGAGCTTTGAGACGATCCCAAAAATTTAGGTGTTTTATTGCGTCTATGTAGGCCGTATATGTTCTCTGTATTCCCTCTATTTCAGTAATCTCTCCTGCTCTGAAGGGGGAAGTGAGTACTGAGCAGAACTCAAGAAGAAAGAGTACAAGTGTTTTGTATAGTACAACCATTGTGATGGAATCCCTGGATTTTAAAGATATCGTAATCCACCCTAAACCAATTTTTGGCTGACGCAATGTTTGCTTGGTTGTGCTCCCTAAACGTTAGGTCGTCAGACATCATTATTCCCAAATCCTTTACATACTGCTTTCCTACAATGAGCATATTTGATTGTGTTTTGTACCGTGTATTATGTTTAAGTTCCTCATTTTTACCGTACCCGAGTACCTGGAATTTATCACTGGTAAACATGTTATTTTCCGTTGCCCAGTCGAAAACTATTAGTATCTGCTTGAAGTTTTTCAATGTCTTCAGCAGAGGTAATTTTCATACTGATTTTTGTGTCGTCTGCAAAGGATGCTTCGAAGCTGTGACTTATATTTTCGATTATATCTGATATGAGAATAGGGGAAAAGCAGTGGTGCAAGGACTGTACCCCGAGGTACAGAGCTTTTAACTGCGCTTGGACTATTTTATACAGTTGACTGTTACTCCTTGTGTTCTGTTCGACAGAAAACTGAGTATCCAGCGTCCTACTTTACCGGTTATTCCCATTGAGCTCATTTTGTGTGCTATAACTCTATGGTCACATTTAACGAATGCCTTTGCTAAGTCCGTGTATACCACATCTGCATTCTGTTTTTCTTCTAATGCCTCAGTAACTTTGTTGTAGTGGTCAAATAGCTGTGAGAGGCACGATTTTTCCGCTCGAAATCCATGTTGGCCTGGGTTGTAAAAGTCATTGGTCTTCATGAAACTGGTGACCTGACTCATGATCACTCTCTCAAATACTTTTATTATGTGGGACGTTAGTGCAACTGGTCTATAATTCTTAGCCAATGCTTTGCTCCCTCCCTTGTGTAGAAGGGCAATGTCTGCTGCTATAAGCGCATCTGGTATCTCCCCCGGGTCCAAGCTCTTCCTCTACACTATACTGAGTGCCTGTACTACTGGTACCTTGCATTTCTTTATAAATATTGAATTAAATTAATCTGGACCCGGAGTCGATTGCATGGGCATGTTTTCAAATTATCTTTCAAAATCTGCCACGCTCGTGTTGATATCAGTCCTCCCAAAATTACTCTCCCATGTCCCCTCGTCCTCCCCACCATCGCCAACTCCCGTCCCCTTGTCCTCTCCACCATTCCTACTCCCTCGTCCAATGCGTTCCCAAATGATCTGATGTTCCCATCACTGAAAAATGAGAACAGTTATAAAAAACGAAATGAAAACAATGAAAAATAAAAAAATAAACTATACTCACGAAATGAACGGTATAGTAAACNAAAGGTACCATAGCAATTGCCGGACAAAAAATTATAGTAGTAGTCATATATAACCCCCAACCAAACGACAGAAGAACCGGACAGGAATATAATGTACACCACATAATACAGGTGTGTTGTATACCACACAAACACAATCTCTCCCCCACCCTGAAACACACTTTCTCCCCAGCACCTCATAAACCCCTTTCCCACTCCCCTTACTCTGGTACACCCTAAATTCCCACACTCCCGCTCTCCTCACTCTGGGACACTCCCGCTCCCCTCACTCTGGGACACTCCCGCTCCCCCCACCCAAGGGACACTCCCTCTCCTTTTACTCCGTGTAACTCGCTCTCCCCTTACATATTGCAATGCGTCCCCTCGGGCTACCTGGTGGGTCCCCTCGGGCTACCTGGTGGGTCCCCTCGGGCTAGCTAGGGGGTCCCCTCGGGCTAGCTAGGGGTCCCCTCGGGCTAGCTAGGGGGTCCCCTCGGGCTAGCTGGTGGGTCACTTCGGATTAGCATGTGGGCCGCCGAGCATCAGAGCACTGTACGTGACCTACGTCAGAATAAGGTCGGCTTGGTTGTTTTGTGGACCAGGCTCGACCCCTCCCCCCCTCCTCCCCTCACCCCCTACCTACCTGCCTCAGCCTCCTCCGTTGCAGTCTTTTCTTTCGTATTTTATCCTCGTCCTTCCGTGCTCCAGTGCAACATTATTGTTTCCTTCTTCTTCATTCAATTGAGTGCCTTTCCTTCTCTGTATCTCCCTGTACGTTATCCTCATTCTTATTTGTGCCCCTCTTCCTCTAAATTTCTATCCACCTTTTCATTCCTTTTAATTCCCTAATACTGGACATGCCTTCTCCTTGTTCTGAAGTTTATTTCTTGTCTTCCTCTGTCTCATCTTTCTCATAATTCTTCTTCTATTCTGCATTACACTTCATTCATTGACCAGATTCTCTTCCTTCTTGTTCACCTGCTGCTGTTCTTCTTCTGTACTTGGACGCATAATTACCTTCCCTCCTCCTGTACCCCCGGCTCCCCTCCTCGTCCCTTCCCCTCCTCCTGTACTCCCCTGGCTCCCCCTCCTCGTCCTTCCCTCCTCCTGTACTTCCCTGGCTCCCCCTCTGTACTCCCCTGGCTCCCTCCTCTTCCCTTCCCTCCACTGTACCCCTGGCTTCCTCCGTCCCTTCCCTCGTCCTGTACCCCTGGCTTCCCTCCTCGTCCCTTCCCTCCTCCTGTACCCTCTGGCTACCCTCCTCGTCCCTTCCCTCCTCCTGTACTCCCCTGGCTCCCCCTCCTCGTCTTCCCCTCCTCCTGTACTCCCCTGGCTCCCCCTCCTGTACTCCCCTGGCTCCCCTCCTCTTCCCTTCCCTCCTCCTGTGCCCCCTGGCTTCCTCCTCGTCCTTTCCCTCGTCCTGTACCCTCTGGCTTCCCTCCTCGTCCCTTCCCTCCTCCTGTACCCTCTGGCTACCCCTCCTCGTCCCTTCCCTCCTCTGTACCCTCTGGCTCCCCCTCCTCGTCCCTTCCTCCTCCTGTACCCTCTGGCTCCCCCTCCTCGTCCCTTCCCTCCTCCTGTACCCTCTGGCTCCCCCTCCTCGTCCCTTCCCTCCTCCTGTACTCCCTGGCTCCCCTCCTCGTCCCTTCCCCCTCCTGTACTCCCTGGCTCCCCCTCCTCGTCCCTTCCCTCCTCCTGTACTCCGTGGCTCCCTCTCCAACCCACCACGTTAACGTCCTGTACTCTCCCTCCCCTTAAACATCATGGCTTACCCCCTCCAACACACAACACAACCTCCTTCCCTGTCTCCCTACCTGATCTCTCACCCGTTCCTACCTCCATGTCTCCTCTCTTGGGCTCTCCTTCCCCCATGCCCCTCCCAAGGATCTCTCCCATGTGTCCTCCCCCCCCCCCACATTCCTACCCACCACCTGACTATAATTTAGACCCACTTTTATTCATAAATCTTTGCTTGCTGGTGTGTGGGCTGAAACATTTGGTTTGTCTGTCTATCTGTTTCTGTCTCTCTCTCTCTCTCTCTCTCTCTCTCTCTCTTTCTCTCTCTCTCTGTGTCTTCCTGTCCTACTCACCACCTTGAGGGGTGAATGCTGCTACACTCCATTACCTCACCACATGAGTGAAGGTGAGTGAGTGGGTGACCTCATAAGACTGAGCGAGCGTCTAGCATGTACCACTCACAATGTTGTGAACCTCTGGACCATTACTTAGGATCAAGCACGTCTGCCAGCACTCCAGACGCTGTTACCGAGGGGATGACTACATCAAGTGCATGACCCAGTGCTTACATTATACATTTTCATAGATAATTTCACCGATTATTTGCCTGGGATATAATAGTGAAATTATACATTAGGCAGCCATTTACACAGACCAGAGCAAGGGTTCAGGTGAGAGTATAGTAGGGAGATGGAGGTGAAGAGGGTCACGCTATAAGGGGGGTAGAGATGGAGGTGAAGGGGGACACGCTATAGGGGGGGGTAGAGATGGAGGTGAAGGGGGACACTAAGGGGGTAGATATAGAGGTGAAGGAGGATACGCTATAAGGGGGGGGGGGTAGAGATGGAGGTGAAGGGGGACATGCTATAAGGGGAGTAGAGATGGAAGTGAAGGGGGACACGCTATAAAGAGGGGGCTAGAGATGGAGTTGACACATGTCGCCCCTTCTACATTAAGTAGTACACGACACTCAACAATACCACACAGGCCGGAGGGCCTGGGCGGCCACTGGTATACACGGTATACCGTGTTGTGGCCTCATCCAGCCCACATAAACAAACCTTTCCACTATCAACTGCCTCAATTATGCTGGAATAAATGATAGCAAATTTGTTAAACATGAAAGGCCGTTAGCAAAACCCTGTTTTGAATCATATATTGTTCTATGTTTTCAAGATGAAGTAATTAATTATCAAAAGAAGACACCAACCCGGGAAGACTATGTAGCAACATCAAACGTGCGGAATAATCAGAGGGCGCTAAATATCACCAAGGATGCCAATACGAGAACAGAAACACATAAGGCGAACGATATCAAAAGTATCCGATTCACCAAGAATTGTATCGAGGGACAAGCAACCGCGAGGGACAGTCAGAAAACAAGACACACGCTCGTCCCGGAAGTAGGACATCCAATAAGGATGCACGACTGTAAGAGGGGAAAATGCAATTTGGACAATAAGGAGAAGGGCGGCACTCCATTATGTGACCATGAGTTAAGCGAGTATGGCTAATATGCAACCTCGACAGAGCCGTTTCTCATCGCCGGTTACGGTGCTAGAAGGACTGCTGTGAGGACACACAACTCTTAAGAGTACGCAGTTTGTTACTAGTAACAGAAGACCAACATGCCTGCCAAAGGGTAAGGATGGAGGAATGAATAACGGGGTAAAATTCGGAATAAGGAATTCCTTTTCGAGAGATGGGACAAGAGTGGACAGCTTTCCTAGCGACAGCAACCACATGCTCATTTAAAGAGACACCAATATGGCTGGGAACCCAGCAAAACTCAACTGATTTAAATTTACTGTAAGAAACAGCTAATGTTGTATCTCAACAACCACTGGATGAACGGGATTAAAGGACCCGAGAGCCATGAGGGCACTACGAGAGTCAACGACAACTACAAAGGAAGATTTGATAACGAGAAAGCAAGAGACGAAGAGCATAGAGAATGGCATAAAATTCCGCTGTAAAGATGCTAGTCTCCGGAGGTAAGCGACACATATAAGTGCTGTCAGAAAAAACAACAGAGTAGCCTACACCATCCGCAGACTTAGACCAATCAGTGAAGATGGAAACCGAGCGGGAGTGTGAAGAAAATTGCTCAAGGGAAAGGCGTTTCAGAACTATAGGAGGGATAAAAGCTTTAGTGATGCCGGTTAAGGACGTACAAAACTGCGGAAGGGGGACTCTCCATGGGGGCAAAGAAGAAAAACACGAGAAGTAGTATTAGAAATACGAACTGAAAAAATCCTGTAAGCAAGATAACCGGACATAAAGAGGGAGGTGGTGAAGAGGAACAGGAACCACAGGAGGGGTAAAAGTTAAAGCACGACTGAGG
>WNGS01000411.1:4060774-4097124 GCA_020271785.1 Procambarus virginalis
CCAGCATCCTCTCCACCAGCCTCCCAGCATCCTCTCCACCATCCTCCCAGCATCCTCTCCACCAGCCTCCCAGCATCCTCTCTACCAGCCTCCCAGCATCCTCTCCACCAGCCTCCCAGCATCCTCTCACATCCTCCCAGCATCCTCTCCTCTAGCCTCCCAGCATCCTCTCCTCCAGCCTCCAGCATCCTCTCCCCAGCCTCCCAGCATCTTCCTCCTTTCCACCAGCCTCCCAGCATCCTCTCCACCATCCTCACAACATCCTCTCCACCAACCTCCCAGCATCCTCTCCACCAGCCTCCCAGCATCCTCTCCTCCTTTCCACCAGCCTCCCAGCATCCTCTCCACCAGCCCCCAGCATCCTCTCCACCAGCCTCCCAGCATCCTCTTCTCCAGCCTCCCAGCATCCTCTCCACCAGCCTCCCAGCATCCTCTCCTCCTTTCCACCATCCTCACAGCATCCTCTCCACCAGCCCCCCAGCATCCTCTCCACCAGCCTCCAGCATCCTCTTCGCCAGCCTCCCAGCATCCTCCCACTAGCCTCCCAGCATCCTCTCCTCCAGCCTCCCCAGCATCCTCTCCACCAGCCTCTCAGCATCCTCTCTCCAGCCCCGCCTCCCAGCATCCTCTCCACCAGCCTCAGGCATCCTCTCCACCAGCCTCCCAGCATCCTCTCCTCCTATCCACTAGCCTCCCAGCATCCTCTTCACCAGCCTCCCAGCATCCTCTCCACTAGCTTCCAGCATCCTCTCCACCAGCCTCCCAGCATCCTCTCCTCCTTTCCACTAGCCTCCCAGCATCCTCTCCTCCACTCCACCAGCCTCCCAGCATCCTCTCCTCCACTCCACCAGCCCCCCAGCATCCTCTCCTCCTCTCCACCAGCCTCCCAGCATTCTCTCCTCCTCTCCACCAGCCTCCCAGCATTATCTCCACCAGCCTCCCAGCATCCTCTCCACCAGTCTCCCAGCATCCTCTCCTCCTCTCCACCAGCCTCCCAGCATCCTCTCCTCCTCTCCACCAGCCTCCCAGCATCCTCTCCTCCAACCCGCCAGCATCCTCTCCTCCTCTCCACCAACCTCCCAGCAACCTCTCCACCAACCTCCCAGTACCTCTCCACCAGCCTCCCAGCATCCTCTCCTCCTCTCCACCAACCTTCGAGCATCCTCTCCACCAGCCTCCCAGCATCCTCTCCACCAGCCTCCCAGCATCCTCTCCACTAGCCTCGCAGCATCCTCTCCACCAGCATCCTCTCCACCAGCCTCCCAGCATACTCTCCTCCTCTCCACCAGCCTCTCACATCCTCTCCACCACAATCCCAGCATCCCCTCCACCAGCCTCCTATCCACCAGCCTCCCAGCATACTCTCCTCCTCTCCACCAGCTTCTCAGCATCCTCTCCATCACAATCCCAGCATCCTCTCCCCCAGCCTCCTCTCCACCAGCCTCCCAGCATCCTCTCCTCCTACATTAAATCTGTTAGGAGAAATTAATTTAATTATTAGGATAATTAGCTGAAGGAAAGTAAGAATAATTAGATTAACTGGCTTATCTTTTTTTAGGGCAGCCTATACTTTATATTTGTATTCGATTAGACAGCACGGAACATTTTTTAGGTCATTATATGCATGTTGTTCTGGAAAGTTAAGAGAATATTATGTTTTAAGTCTTCATTGAATTCCTTTAAATTTAATAATTTTAAAGAGGGTTTAGTTTTACCTATAATTTAATTTAAATAGTTTAAATAAATATATTGATTTGTGGTGTCAAAGTTATAAGAGTGTATTTTAAATAGTGATTTGAAAATTCTCTATACATTAGTAAGGTTAGTTTTTTTAGTTATAAGTTCTCTATTATGTTTAAGTATATCTTTAATGAGATTACAAAATTTGAAAAGGTGTGTAATTGAGTGGGAATTCTAATCTTTAAATTCCTCTTCTATTGTAGTAACTTTAGTATTTGATTTATTAAGTTATATATTTTTAGATTTATTTTATTTATTTCTTCTATAGTTATGTTTTATAGAGGAGAGTATATAAGGGGGACAAATATTATAATCGTTTTATGTATTTAGTGCTTGCTTTTGTTATTTCAATAAATGCCTTAATTGTTAGACCTAATTTAATTAGTATTTTGTTAGTGTAAGATGGCGTAGGATTAATTTCTTATGTATTAGTGATTTATTACCAGAATGAAAAATCTGCTAATGCAGGTATGTTGACTGTTTTATCAAATCGGGTGGGGGATGTAGCAATTCTTTTAAGTATTGCTTTATTTTTTAGAATAGGGGGCTGAAATTTTATACTTTGAAGATTATACACTAGTGAGGATATAATTTTAATGAAAGTGTTAATTGTTGTGGCTGCTATAACAAAAAGAGCACAAATTCCCTTTTCTGCTTGGTTACCAGCTGCTATAGCAGCTCCAACCCCAGTTTCTGCTTTAGTACATTCATCAACTTTGATAACTGCCGGGGTTTATTTATTAATTAGATTTAAGCCTATTTTTTAGGGGTCTTTAGTACAATCTTTTTTATTAATTATTTCTTGTACAACTATATTTATAGCAGGTCTTGGGGCAAATTTTGAGTATGATTTGACGAAGATTATTGCCTTGTCCACTTTAAGACAATTGGGTGTATTATTAAGAGTTTTATCTTTAGGGTTTCCTGATTTAGCTTTTTTACATTTGTTGACTCATGCTTTATTTAAATATTCATAGTTTAGGGGATTACCAGGATATTCGTTTAATAGGGGGTTTAATTATCAGAATACCTTTAACTGGTGTTTGTATAAATTTATCAAATTTATCTTTATGTGGAATGCCTTTTATGGCTGGTTTTTATTCTAAAGATTTAATTTTAGAGTTGGATTTTATAAGTAATATTAATTTCATTAGGTTTATTATATACATTTTAGCTACAGGATTAACAGTATAGTATACTTTTCGTTTAATTTTTTATAGACTTACTAGGATGAGACATATTAATAATATAAGAAGAATTAGGGATAATGATTCTGTTATAACTAATCCTATAATAATATTAGATTACGTTAAATTTTAGCCTTAGGTTCAACAGCAACCTTCCCTGTCCCCCAGTCCTCCCCACCATTCCCCCCTCACCCGTCTCCTCGGCCTTCCAACCATTCCCCACTCCACCATCCCCTCGTCGTCCCCACCAATCCCCACTCCAACATTCCCTCTTCCGTTCCAGCATGCCCCACACCCCTGTCCCTATGTCCTCCCCACCATTCTCTATTCCCCCATCCCCTCGTCCTCACCATCCCAAACTCCCCTGTCCCCTCGTCCTTCCCCACCATTACCCCCTCCCTAGTCCCCTTGTCCTTCGCACCATCTATCACTTCTGTCCCCTCATCATCCCCACTACCTCGTCCCATATCCCTTTCCAAATGGTCTGATGTTCACATCAGAAAATTGGGAACATCAAGTGATCTGATGTTTCCATCACTGAAAAATAAGAAAAACAGTTAAAAAATTAAATGAAAATATGAAAAAGTATAAAAATAAACTATACTCACGAAATTAATGGTCTGGCAAACAACACAGCTCAATTCCAATGCAACTCACACAAAATAATTAAATGTTGTTGTTGTTGTTGATTTAGGGGCGACGATGATCGTAGGATCGGATGCGCCCCGGCTTACCCCATTAAGGGTGAATCGCGAAGCCAGGAAAGGTGAAACGCCAAGCAAAATTGCAAAACGAGTGACGCCAATCACTAGAAACTAATATGCCATACAGCAAATAAACGCACAGACAGGCAGAAGATAGGGGAGCCCCAGGAATCCCTCAGGGTGACAAGCACTGGCTCCGCCCCACACAGAGAACACCAGGTAGCAAAACCAAAACTCGGCTCCCAACCAAAACGCAAAAGTCATCCAGAGTCCTCCAGCAGAGCAGAAGCCGGCCGCCCACCACGATCGAGGGCACACCAGGAGCCCACCAAGACCCAACAACCCCCGGCACCTCTCGGCCAAGCCGGCCCCCCAAACACCGTCACCCCGCTGGGAGAACCAGCCAGTACACGTCAAAAAAAATCTAACAACAATCCTGTGACCCAAGGCGATATGTGTGCCAGGTGTCGTACAATCGGACTGCTGAAAAGGGATGCCAAACGGCAGTAGCAAAGCCAAAACGCGAAAACTAGACGTGATCAGGCGGTTCCCAGGCGGAGGAGGTGTCCAGACGTCCGCTCGGCATCAAGGTTGAACCAGGAGTCCTCCAAAATAATTAAACCAAAATGAAAATAAATTAAAATCTAGGAAAATTCAATTTATCAATGCAATCAGAAACACTGAAATGGAATTGTAACATATCTAGTATAGCATGTGTGTTGTTCGTACATGAATAGATGGCACTGTTTTTCAAGAAAAACACAGTTTTACCTGTCACAGATGTGGCATCTATACTTATACTTACGAAATGAACAGTATGGTAAACAACACAACTCAATTCCAACACAATGTCACACAAAATAATTCAATAAAAATAAAATAAATCGAAATCTATGAAAATAAAATGTACCAGTGCAATCGGAAACATTGAAATGGAATTCGTGACATATTTACTATTGCAAGCATATTGCCATTATGTGCAACAGATGGCACTGTTTTTCAAAAACGCATGTTTTTACCTGTCACAGGGGTAGCATCTATATAGTAGGTGACACGCCTGTTCGAATGCAACATTGTGTCAAAATTTCAAAACAATTGGAGAAGAACTTTTGGAGATTACAGCATGTGTTGCCCTTACATCCAACAGATGGTGCTGTTTTTTCAAAAAAAGCGTGCTTTTTCCTGTCACAGGTGAGACATGTATATAGTAGATATATAAAAAGACGCGCCTATTCGATTGCAACGTTGTGTCAAAATTTCAAAGCAATCAGTAAAGAGGTTTCGAAGATTTCCCTCACATGAAAAACACATGAAAAACACAGTTTTTCAGAAAAAGCATGTGACTTTTACCGTCACAGACGTGACATCTATATAGTATGTATATAAAAATCTGCTTAGATGCGAATGGAACGTTGTGTGAAAATTTAAAAGCAATCGGTAAAGTACTTTCGGAGATAAGCGATTTTGAACAAACGAACATTTCCATTTTTATGGAAAACCTTTAAGAGATAGAGATTTCGATGTATTTACCTCAAATTTCTCTATCTCCCAAGGGCACCAGAGTGGTGTGGGATTAATTCACGTTCTTTCATCAAGCCACTGTCAATGTGGGAGAACTCATGTCTATGCAATATGCACTGACTTGTTTAAGTGGCTCCTGGGTCCTTCGTTACTACGGTGGTTAACCCTTGGCTCCTGGGTCCTTCGTTACTACGGTGGTTAACCCTAGGCTCCTGGGTCCTTCGTTACTACGGTGGTTAACCCTTGGCTCCTGGGTCCTTCGTTACTATCTTGGTTAACCACTGGATCCTGGGTCGTTCGTTACTACGGTGGTTAACCCCTAGCTCCTGGGTCGTTCGTTACTACGGTGGTTAACCCCTAGCTCCTGGGTCCTTCGTTACTACGGTGGTTAACCCTTGGCTCCTGGGTCGTTTGTTACTGCGGTGGTTAACCCCTAGCTCCTGGGTCGTTCGTTACTACGGTGGTTAGCCCCTAGCTCCTGGGTCGTTTGTTACTACGGTGGTTAACCCCTAGCTCCTGGGTCCTTCGTTACTACGGTGGTTAACCCCTAGCTCCTGGGTCCTTCGTTACTACGGTGGTTAACCCTTGGCTCCTGGGTCGTTCGTTACTACGGTGGTTAACCCCTAGCTCCTGGGTCGTTCGTTACTACGGTGGTTAACCCCTAGCTCCTGGGTCCTTCGTTACTACGGTGGTTAGTAACGAAGGCCACTACACCACGACGTGGTGAAGTGTTGGTCGACGTGGTGTGGTGTTGGTCGACGTGGTGTAGTGTTGGACGACGTGGTGTAGTGTTGGTCGACGCAGAGTAGTGTTGGTCGACGTGGTGTAGTGTTGGTCGACGTGGTGTAGTGTTGGTCGACGTGGTGTAGTGTTGGTCGACGTGGTGTAGTGTTGGTCGACGTGGTGTAGTGTTGGTCGACGCGGTGTAGTGTTGGTCGACGTGGTGTAGTGTTGGTCAACGTGGTGTAGTGTTGGTCGATGTGGTGTAGTGTTGGTCGACGTGGTGTAGTGTTGGTCGACGTGGTGTAGTGTTGGTCGACTTGGTGTAGTTTTGATCGACGTGGTGTAGTGTTGGTCGACGTGGTCTAGTGACGGTCGACGTGGTGAAGTGTTGGTCGACGTGGTCTAGTGTCGGCCGAAGCGGTGTAGTGTTGGTCGACGCGGTGTAGTGTTGGTCGACGTGGTGTAGTGTTTGTCGACGTGATGAAGTGTTGGTCGACGTGGTGTAGTGTTTGTCGACGTGGTGAAGTGTTGGTCGACGTAGTGTAGTGTTGATCGACGTGGTGTAGTGTTGGTCGACCCGGTGCAATGTTGGTTGGTAGGCACCACTACCACACGTCACAACGGTGAGGCACCACTACCACACGTCACAACGGTGAGGCACCACTACCACACGTCACAACGGAGAGGCACCACTACCACACGTCACAACGGTGAGGCACCACTACCACACGTCACAACGGTGAGGCACCGCTACCACAAGTCACGACGGTGAGGCACCACTACCACACGTCACAACGGTGAGGCACCACTACAACACGTCACAACGGTGAAGCGCCACTACCACACGTCACGACGGTGAGGCACCACTACCACACGTCACAACGGTGAGGCACCACTAACACACGACACAACAGGGAGGCACCACTACCACACGTCACGACGGTGAGGCACCACTAACACACGACACAACAGGGAGGCACCACTACCACACGTCACGACGGTGAGGCACCACTACCACACGTCACAACAGTGAGGCACCACCACACGTCACAACAGTGAGGCACCACCACACGTCACGACGGTGAAGCACCACTACCACACGTCACAACAGTGAGGCACCACTACCACACGTCACAACAGTGAGGCACCACTACCACACGTCACAACAGTGAGGCACCACTACCTCACGTCACAACGGTGAGACACCACTACCACACGTCACAACAGTGAGGCACCACTACCACACGTCACATCGGTGAGGCACCACTACCACACGTCACAACAGTGAGGCACCACTACCACACGTCACAACAGTGAGGCACCACTACCACACGTCACAACAGTGAGGTACCACCACACGTCACAACAGTGAGGCACCACCACACGTCACGACGGTGAAGCACCACTACCACACGTCACAACAGTGAGGCACCACTACCAAACGTCACAACAGTGAGGCACCACTACCACACGTCACAACAGTGAGGCACCACTACCACACGTCACAACAGTGAGGCACCACTACAACACGTCACAACGGTGAAGCACCACTACCACTCGTCACAACATTGAGGCACCACTACCACACGTCACAACGGTGAAGCACGACTACCACACGTCACAACAGAGAGGCACAACCACACGTCACAACAGTGATGCACCACCACACGTCACGACAGTGAAGCACCACTACCACACGTCACAACGGTGAAGCACCATTACCACACGTCACATTAGTGAGGCACCACTACCACACGTCACAACGGTGAGGCACCACTACCACACGTCACAACAGTGAGGCACCACTACCACACGTCACAACAGTGAGGCACCACTACCACACGTCACAACGGTGAGGCACCATTACCACACGTCACAACAGTGAGGCACCACCACACGCCACAACAGTGAAGCACCACTTCCACACGTCACAACGGTGAGGCACCACTACCACACGTCACAACAGTGAGGCACCACCACACGACACACCAGTGAGGCACCACTACCACACGACACAACAGTGAGGCACCACTACCACACGTCACAACAGTGAGGCACCACCACACGTCACAACAGTGAGGCACCACCACACGTCACGACGGTGAAGCACCACTAGCACACGTCACATCGGTGAGGCACCACTACCACACGTCACAACAGTGAGGCACCACTACCACACGTCACAACAGTGAGGCACCACTACCACACGTCACAACAGTGAGGCACCACCACACGTCACAACAGTGAGGCACCACCACACGTCACGACGGTGAAGCACCACTACCACACGTCACAACATTGAGGCACCACTACCAAACGTCACAACAGTGAGGCACCACTACCACACGTCACAACAGTGAGGCACCACTACCACACGTCACAACAGTGAGGCACCACTACAACACGTCACAACGGTGAAGCACCACTACCACACGTCACAACAGTGAGGCACCACTACCACACGTCACAACGGTGAAGCACGACTACCACACGTCACAACAGTGAGGCACCACCACACGTCACAACAGTGAGGCACCACCACACGTCACGACGGTGAAGCACCAAAACCACACGTCACAACGGTGAAGCACCATACCACACGTCACATTAGTGAGGCACCACTACCACACGTCACAACGGTGATTCATCACTACCACACGTCACAACAGTGAGGCACCACTACCACACGTCACAACAGTGAGGCACCACTACCACACGTCACAACGGTGAGGCACCATTACCACACGTCACAACAGTGAGGCACCACCACACGCCACAACAGTGAAGCACCACTCCACACGTCACAACGGTGAGGCACCACTACCACACGTCACAACAGTGAGGCACCACCACACGACACAACAGTGAGGCACCACTACCACACGACACAACAGTGAGGCACCACTACCACACGTCACAACAGTGAGGCACCACCACACGTCACAACAGTGAGGCACCACCACACGTCACGACGGTGAAGCACCACTAACACACGACACAACAGTGAGGCACAACCACACGTCACAACAGTGAGGCACCACCACATGTCACGACGGTGAGACACCACTACCACACGTCACAACGGTGAGGCACCACTACCACACGGCACAACAGTGAGGCACCACTACCACACGTCACAACGGTGAGGCACCACCACACGTCACGACGGTGAAGCACCACTAACACACGACACAACAGGGACGCACCACTACCACACGTCACAACGGTGAAGCACCACTACCACACGTCACAACAGTGAGGCACCACCACCACACGTCACAACGCTGAGGCACCACTACCACACGTCACAACGGTGAAGCACCACTACCACACGTCACAACGGTGAGGCACCACCACACGTCACGACGGTGAAGCACCACTACCACGTCACAACGGTGAAGCACCACTACCACACGTCACAACAGGGAGGTACCACTACCACAAGTCACAACGGTGAAGCACCACTACCACACGTCACAACGGTGAAGCACCACTACCACACGTCACAACGGTGAGGCACCACTACCACACGTCACAACGGTGAGGCACCACCACACGTCACGACGGTGAAGCACCACTACCACACGTCACAAAGGTGAAGCACCACTACCACCGTCACAACAGTGAGGCACCACTACCACACGTCACAACGGTGAAGCACCACTACCACACGTCACAACGGTGAAGCACCACTACTACACGTCACGACGGTGAGGCACCACTACCACACATCACAACAGTGAGGCACCACCACCACACGTCACAACGGTGAGGCACCACTACCACACGTCACAACGGTGAAGCACCACTACCACACGTCACAACGGTGAGGCACCACTACCACACGTCACGACGGTGAGGCACCACTACCACACGTCACAACAGTGAGGCACCACCACACGTCACAACAGTGAGGCACCACCACACGTCACAACAGTGAGGCACCACCACACGTCACGACAGTGAAGCACCACTACCACACGTCACAACAGTGAGGCACCACTACCACACGTCACAACAGTGAGGCACCACTACCACACGTCACAACAGTGAGGCACCACTACCACACGTCACAACGGTGAGGCACCACTACCACACGTCACAACGGTGAAGCACCACTACCACACGTCACAACGGTGAAGCACCACTACCACACGTCACAACGGTGAGGCACCACTACCACACGTCACAACAGTGAGGCACCACCACACGTCACAACAGTGAGGCACCACCACACGTCACGACGGTGAAGCACCACTACCACACGTCACAACAGTGAGGCACCACTACCACACGTCACAACAGTGAGGCACCACTACCACACGTCACAACAGTGAGGCACCACTACCACACGTCACAACAGTGAGGCACCACTACCACACGTCACAACGGTGAGGCACCACTACCACACGTCCAACAGTGAGGCACCACCACACGTCACAACAGTGAGGCACCACTACCACACGTCACAACGGTGAGGCACCACTACCACACGTCACAACAGTGAGGCACCACCACACGACACAACAGTGAGGCACCACTACCACACGTCACAACAGTGAGGCACCACTACCACACGTCACAACAGTGAGGCACCACCACACGTCACAACAGTGAGGCACCACCACACGTCACGACGGTGAAGCACCACTACACACACACAACAGGGAGGCACCACTACCACGTCACAATAGGGAGGCACCACTACCACACGTCACAACAGTGAGGCACCACCACACGTCACAACAGTGAGGCACCACTACCACACGTCACAACGGTGAGGCACCACTACCACACGTCACAACAGTGAGGCACCACTACCACACGTCACAACGGTGAGGCACCACTACCACACGTCACAACAGTGAGGCACCACTACCACACGTCACAACAGTGAGGCACCACTACCACACGTCACAACAGTGAGGCACCACTACCACACGTCACGACGGTGAAGCACCACTACCACACGTCACAACAGTGAGGCACCACTACCACACGTCACAACAGTGAGGCACCACTACCACACGTCACAACAGTGAGGCACCACTACCACACGTCACAACAGTGAGGCACCACTACCACACGTCACAACGGTGAGGCACCACTACCACACGTCACAACAGTGAGGCACCACTACCACACGTCACAACGGTGAAGCACCACTACCACACGTCACAACAGTGAGGCACCACTACCACACGTCACAACAGTGAGGCACCACTACCACACGTCACAACGGTGAGGCACCACCACACGTCACGACGGTGAAGCACCACTAACACACGTCACAACAGGGAGGCACCACTACCACACGTCACAACGGTGAAGCACCACTACCACACGTCACAACAGTGAGGCACCACCACCACACGTCACAACGCTGAGGCACCACTACCACACGTCACAACGGTGAAGCACCACTACCACACGTCACAACGTGAGGCACCACCACACGTCACGACGGTGAAGCACCACTACCACGTCACAACGGTGAAGCACCACTACCACACGTCACAACAGGGAGTACCACTACCACACGTCACAACGGTGAAGCACCACTACCACACGTCACAACGGTGAGGCACCACTACCACACGTCACAACGGTGAGGCACCACTACCACACGTCACAACGGTGAGGCACCACCACACGTCACGACGGTGAGGCACCACTACCACACGTCACAACGGTGAAGCACCACTACCACACGTCACAACGGTGAAGCACCACTACTACACGTCACGACGGTGAGACACCACTGCCACACATCACAACAGTGAGGCACCACCACCACACGTCACAACGGTGAGGCACCACTACCACACGTCACAACGGTGAAGCACCACTACCACATGTCACAACGGGAGGCACCACCACACGTCACGACGGTGAAGCACCACTACCACACGTCACAACGGTGAGGCACCACTACCACACGTCACAACAGGGAGGCACCACTACCACACGTCACAACGGTGAAGCACCACTACCACACGTCACAACGGTGAAGCACCACTACNACACACGACACAACAGGGAGGCACCACTACCACGTCACCATAGGGATGCACCACTACCACACGTCACAACAGTGAGGCACCACCACACGTCACAACAGTGAGGCGCCACTACCACACGTCACAACGGTGAGGCACCACTACCACACGTCACAACAGTGAGGCACCACTACCACACGTCACAACGGTGAGGCACCACCACACGTCACGACGGTGAAGCACCACTAACACACGACACAACAGGGAGGCACCACTACCACACGTCACAACGGTGAAGCACCACTACCACACGTAACGACGGTGAGGCACCACTACCACACGTCACAACAGTGAGGCACCACCACCACACGTCACAACGGTGAGGCACCACTACCACACGTCACGACGGTGAGGCACCAATACCACACGTCACAACAGTGAGGCACCACTACCACACGTCACAACAGTGAGGCACCACTACCACACGTCACAACGGTGAGGCAGCACTACCACACGTCACAACGGTGAGGCACCACTACCACACGTCACAACAGTGAGGCACCACACCACACGTGACAACAATGAGGCACCACTACCACACGTCACAACAGTGAGGCACCACTACCACACGTCACGACGGTGAAGCACCACTACCACACGTCACAACGGTGAGGCACCACCACCACACGTCACAACGCTGAGGCACCACTACCACACGTCACAACGGTGAAGCACCACTACCACACGTCACAACGGTGAGGCACCACCACACGTCACGACGGTGAAGCACCACTACCACACGTCACAACGGTGAAGCACCACTACCACACGTCACAACAGGGAGGCACCACTACCACAAGTCACAACGGTGAAGCACCACTACCACACGTCACAACGGTGAAGCACCACTACCCACGTCACAACGGTGAGGCACCACTACCACATGTCACAACGGTGAGGCACCACCACACGTCACGACGGTGAAGCACCACTACCACACGTCACAAAGGTGAAGCACCACTACCACACGTCACAACAGTGAGGCACCACTACCACACGTCACAACGGTGAAGCACCACTACCACACGTCACAACGGTGAAGCACCACTACTACACGTCACGACGGTGAGGCACCACTACCACACGTCACAACAGTGAGGCACCACCACCACACGTCACAACGGTGAGGCACCACTACCACACGTCACAACGGTGAAGCACCACTACCACACGTCACAACGGTGAGGCACCACCACACGTCACGACGGTGAAGCACCACTACCACACGTCACAACGGTGAGGCACCACTACCACACGTCACAACAGGGAGGCACCACTACCACACGTCACGACGGTGAAGCACCACTACCACACGTCACAACAGTGAGGCACCACTACCACACGTCACAACAGTGAGGCACCACTACCACACGTCACAACAGTGAGGCACCACTACCACACGTCACAACAGTGAGGCCCCACTACCACACGTCACAACGGTGAGGCACCACTACCACACGTCCCAACAGTGAGGCACCACTACCACACGTCACGACGGTGAAGCACCACAACCACACGTCACAACAGTGAGGCACCACCACCACACGTCACAACGGTGAGGCACCACTACCACACGTCACGACGGTGAGGCACCAATACCACACATCACAACAGTGAGGCACCACTACCACACGTCACAACAGTGAGGCACCACTACCACACGTCACAACGGTGAGGCACCACTACCACACGTCACAACGGTGAGGCACCACTACCACACGTCACAACAGTGAGGCACCACAACCACACGTGACAACAGTGAGGCACCACTACCACACGTCACAACAGTGAGGCACCACTACCACACGTCACGACGGTGAAGCACCACTACCACACGTCACAACGGTGAGGCACCACCACCACACGTCACAACGCTGAGGCACCACTACCACACGTCACAACGGTGAAGCACCACTACCACACGTCACAACGGTGAGGCACCACCACACGTCACGACGGTGAAGCACCACTACCACACGTCACAACGGTGAAGCACCACTACCACACGTCACAACAGGGAGGCACCACTACCACAAGTCACAACGGTGAAGCACCACTACCACACGTCACAACGGTGAAGCACCACTACCCACGTCACAACGGTGAGGCACCACTACCACATGTCACAACGGTGAGGCACCACCACACGTCACGACGGTGAAGCACCACTACCACACGTCACAAAGGTGAAGCACCACTACCACACGTCACAACAGTGAGGCACCACTACCACACGTCAAACGGTGAAGCACCACTACCACACGTCACAAAGGTGAAGCACCACTACCACACGTCACAACAGTGAGGCACCACTACCAAACGTCACAACGGTGAAGCACCACTACCACACGTCACAACGGTGAAGCACCACTACTACACGTCACGACGGTGAGGCACCACTACCACACGTCACAACAGTGAGGCACCACCACCACACGTCACAACGGTGAGGCACCACTACCACACGTCACAACGGTGAAGCACCACTACCACACGTCACAACGGTGAGGCACCACCACACGTCACGACGGTGAAGCACCACTACCACACGTCACAACGGTGAGGCACCACTACCACACGTCACAACAGGGAGGCACCACTACCACACGTCACGACGGTGAAGCACCACTACCACACGTCACAACAGTGAGGCACCACTACCACACGTCACAACAGTGAGGCACCACTACCACACGTCACAACAGTGAGGCACCACTACCACACGTCACAACAGTGAGGCACCACTACCACACGTCACAACAGTGAGGCCCCACTACCACACGTCCCAACAGTGAGGCACCACTACCACACGTCACGACGGTGAAGCACCACAACCACACGTCACAACAGTGAGGCACCACTACCACACGTCACAACAGTGAGGCACCACTAACACACGTCACATCGGTGAGGCACCACTACCACACGTCCCAACAGTGAGGCACCACCACACGTCACAACAGTGAGACACCACTACCACACGTAACAACGGTGAGGCACCACTACCACACGTCACAACAGTGAGGCACCACCACACGACACAACAGTGAGGCACCACTACCACACGACACAACAGTGAGGCACCACTACCACACGTCACAACAGTGAGGCACCACCACACGTCACAACAGTGAGGCACCACCACACGTCACGACGGTGAAGCACCACTACACACGTCACAACAGTGAGGCACCACTACCACGTCACAACAGGGAGGCACCACTACCACACGTCACAACAGTGAGGCACCACCACACGTCACAACAGTGAGGCACCACTACCACACGTCACAACGGTGAGGCACCACTACCACACGTCACAACAGTGAGGCACCACTACCACACGTCACAACGGTGAGGCACCACCACACGTCACAACGGTGAGGCACCACTACCACACGTCACAACAGTGAGGCACCACTACCACACGTCACAACGGTGAAGCACCACTACCACACGTCACAACGGTGAGGCACCACTACCACACGTCACAACAGTGAGGCACCACTACCACACGTCACAACGGTGAGGCACCACTACCACACGTCACAACGTGAGGCACCACTACCACACGTCACAACGGTGAGGCACCACTACCACACGTCACAACAGTGAGGCACCACCACACGTCACAACAGTGAGGCACCACCACACGTCACAACGGTGAAGCACCACTACCACACGTCACAACAGTGAGGCACCACTACCACACGTCACAACAGTGAGGCACCACTACCACACGTCACAACGGTGAGGCACCACTACCACACGTCACAACAGTGAGGCACCACCACACGTCACAACAGTGAGGCACCACCACACGTCACGACGGTGAAGCACCACTACCACACGTCACAACAGTGAGGCACCACTACCACACGTCACAACAGTGAGGCACCACTACCACACGTCACAACAGTGAGGCACCACTACCACACGTCACAACAGTGAGGCACCACTACCACACGTCACAACGGTGAAGCACCACTACCACACGTCACAACAGTGAGGCACCACTACCACACGTCACAACGGTGAAGCACCACTACCACACGTCACAACAGTGAGGCACCACCACACGTCACAACAGTGAGGCACCACCACACGTCACGACGGTGAAGCACCACTACCACACGTCACAACGGTGAAGCACCACTACCACACGTCACAACAGTGAGGCACCACTACCACACGTCACAACAGTGAGGCACCACTACCACACGTCACAACAGTGAGGCACCACTACCACACGTCACAACGGTGAGGCACCACTACCACACGTCACAACAGTGAGGCACCACCACACGTCACAACAGTGAAGCACCACTACCACACGTCACAACGGTGAGGCACCACTACCACACGTCACAACAGTGAGGCACCACCACACGACACAACAGTGAGGCACCACTACCACACGACACAACAGTGAGGCACCACTACCACACGTCACAACAGTGAGGCACCACCACACGTCACAACAGTGAGGCACCACCACACGTCACGACGGTGAAGCACCACTAACACACGACACAACAGGGAGGCACCACTACCACACGTCACCACAGTGAGGCACCACTACCACACGTCACAACAGTGAGGCACCACCACACGTCACAACAGTGAGGCACCACCACACGTCACAACGGTGAGGCACCACTACCACACGTCACAACGGTGAGGCACCACTACACACGTCACAACAGTGAGGCACCACTACCACACGTCACAACGGTGAGGCACCACCACACGTCACGACGGTGAAGCACCACTACCACACGTCACAACAGGAGGCACCACTACCACACGTCACAACGGTGAAGCACCACTACCACACGTCACAACGGTGAGGCACCACTACCACACGTCACAACAGTGAGGCACCACCACCACACGTCACAACGCTGAGGCACCACTACCACACGTCACAACGGTGAAGCACCACTACCACACGTCACAACGGTGAGGCACCACCACACGTCACGACGGTGAAGCACCACTACCACACGTCACAACGGTGAAGCACCACTACCACACGTCACAACAGGGAGGCACCACTACCACACGTCACAACGGTGAAGCACCACTACCACACGTCACAACGGTGAAGCACCACTACCCACGTCACAACGGTGAGGCACCACTACCACACGTCACAACAGTGAGGCACCACCACACGTCACGACGGTGAAGCACCACTACCACACGTCACAAAGGTGAAGCACCACTACCACACGTCACAACAGTGAGGCACCACTACCACACGTCACAACGGTGAAGCACCACTACCACACGTCACAACGGTGAAGCACCACTACACACGTCACGACGGTGAGGCACCACTACCACACGTCACAACAGTGAGGCACCACCACCACACGTCACAACGGTGAGGCACCACTACCACACCTCACAACGGTGAAGCACCACTACCACACGTCACAACGGTGAGGCACCACCACACGTCACGACGGTGAAGCACCACTACCACACATCACAACGGTGAGGCACCACTACCACACGTCACAACAGGGAGGCACCACTACCACACGTCACAACGGTGAAGCACCACTACCACACGTCACAACGGTGAAGCACCACTACCACACGTCACAACGGTGAGGCACCACTACCACACGTCACAACGGTGAAGCACCACTACCACACGTCACGACGGTGAGGCACCACTACCACACGTCACAACGGTGAGGCACCACTACCACACGTCACGACGGTGAGGCACCACTACCACTCGTCACAACAGTGAGGCACCACTACATGTCACAACAGTGAGGCACCACCACACGTCACGACAGTGAAGCACCACTACCACACATCACAACAGTGAGGCACCACTACCACACGTCACAACAGTGAGGCACCACTACCACACGTCACAACAGTGAGGCACCACTACCACACGTCACAACGGTGAGGCACCACTACCACACGTCACAACGGTGAAGCACCACTACCACATGTCACAACGGTGAGGCACCACTACCACACGTCACAATAGCGAGGCACAACTACCACACGTCACAACAGTGAGGCACCACTAATACACGTCACAACAGTGAGGCACCACTACCAAACGTCACAACGGTGAAGCACCACTACCACACGTCACAACGGTGAAGCACCACTACCACACGTCACAACGGTGAGGCAACACTACCACACGTCACAATAGGTAGTGGTGCCTCACGTCACGACGGTGAAGCACCACTACCACACGTCACAACGGTGAAGCACCACTACCACACGTCACGACGGTGAGGCACCACTACCACACGTCACAACAGTGAGGCACCACTACCACACGTCACGACGGTGAAGCACCACTATCACACGTCACAACGGTGAGGCACCACTATCACACGTCACAACGGTGAGGCACCACTATCACACGTCACAACGGTGAGGCACCACTATCACACGTCACAACGGTGAGGCACCCAACGGTGAGGCACCACTATCACACGTCACAACAGTGAGGCACAACTATCACACGTCACAACGGTGAGGCACCACTATCACACGTCACAACGGTGAGGCACCACCAAACATCACGACGGTGAGGCACCACCACACGTCACGACGGTGAAGCACCACTACCACACGTCACGACGGTGAGGTTCCCTTACCATGAACGATGGTTGTGACATCGATGGGGCGGCAACATGGTGTCGTAAATCATGGGAGAATGACACCATCAATCACTACGTGAACAGGAAGCAGAAGAAGAGAAACAGACAATTAATAGTCGGACGTGAAGATCATTTATCACGTGCTCCATCATGTCTCTGTCTCCTTCTTTGTCTCTTCCTGTCTGTCTCGCTCTGTCTCTCTCTGTGACTGTTTCTCTTCTCACAGCGTTCCTTGGGTCTCCCAGCTATCTCTTTATATACCGTGGATTCCGATTATATTCGGAGAGTTCCATAAGTACCGAGAAATCTCTCCCCATCGTAGACGAGCCAGTTGTTGACCAGGTCGTCGAAGACCAGTTCGTCGAGGACCAGGTCGTCGAGGTCCAGGCCGTTGATGACCAGGCTGTCGTGGACGAGTCAGTCGTTGACCAGGTCGTCGAGGACCAGGTCGTCGTTGACGATGCAGTCGTGGACTAGGCAGCGTTGACCAGCCGATCATGGACGAGCCAGTCGTTGACCAGGCCGTTGTTAACCAGGCCGTCGATGACCAGTCCAGCGTGAAATGAGTTCATGCCCAGTTGACAGTCTGGTAGGCAGTCCCCTGGGGAGTCCGGACAGGCGAGCCAGGTTGGCCAGACGGACCAGGCGGTCCAGGCGGGCCAAGCGGGCCAGCGCGACATGAAGCTGGCTTTTCAGTACTTGTTATCGAACACGTTATAAAAGTCTCCGCCGCCCTGAAGATCTCCTCCGTCGCCCAAATTCAATAGGTTGCCAATAACTCATATGGTAAAAATGCTCGAGTCCAGATGTATCGAAAGTTTGCGTTGCTAGCATGGTCTCATTTTGAACGGACGCATTGTTGAACACTCGCTGTTCAATTTCCACTAAATGTCTGAAGTGTGTTGGGATGTTCATTACACTAATGTGAGGAAGGTGATATAGGTGAAGTTTGCCGCAGTGACAGACAGCGTCAACCGACAGTTGCGGCACAAATGTGTTCCCCGAGTGATGAGGAGAACGGGAGGTTTGGTGTCTGGCCGATTAACTGTTCTCTCCTCCGTTCTCTTTCCCTCTTCCCCGTCGCCTGTCCCTCCCCCACCGCCCATCTCCCTCTCCCTCTGCCCCTGACCCCAAACTCTCACCTCCCCCTCGTCACTTCAGCTCTCACGTCAAACTCTCGCTGTAACATTTATGAGTTTCTGAATGTGAGCAGGTGTATGTGAACGTGTGTGTGTGTGAGCACGTGCGTGTATGTGAACGTGTGTGTGTGAGCACGTGTGTATGAGTACGTGTGTCTGTGAGCATGAGTTTCTGTGAACACGTGTATCTTTGAGCACGTGTACTCACCTAATTGTGCTTGCGGGGGTTGAGCTTTGCCTCTTTGGTCCCGCCTCTCAACTGTCAATCAACTAGTGTACAGATTCCTGAGCCTACTGGGCTGTATCATATCTACATTTGAAACTGTGTATGGAGTCAGTCTCCACCACATCACTTCCTAGTGCATTCCATTTATTAACTACTCTGACACTGAAAAAATTCTTTCTAACGTCTCTGTGGCTCATCTGGGTACTAAGTTTCCACCTGTGTCCCCTTGTTCGTGAGTACGAACAAGTACTCACTTGTTCAACACAAGTACTCACAAGTACTCACTTCGTGTGTTTGTGAGTACGTGTCTGTGAGCACGAATGTCTGTTAACACGTGTGTATGTGAGCACGTATGTGTGTACTCACCTAGTTGTGCTTGTGGGGGTTGAGTTCTGGCTCTTTGGTCCCGCCTCTCAACCGTCAATCAACTGATGTGCAGGTTCCTGAGCCTACTTGGCTCATCATATCTACATTTGAAACTGTGTATGGAGTCAGCCTGCAACACATCACTGCCTAATGCATGCCACTTATTTTAACTACTCTGACACTGAAAAAGTTCTTTTTAACGTCCCTCTGGCACAGTTGGGTACTCAGTCTCCACCTGTGTCCCTTTGTTCGCGTACCACCCGTGTTAAAATCTTTATACTTATCTACTCTGTCAATTCCTCTGAGAATTTTGTAGGTAGTGATCATGTCTATTCTTACTCTTCTATCTTCCAGTGTAGTGAGGTGCATTTCATGCAGCCTTCCCTCGTAACTCATGCCTCTTACTTCTGGGACTAGCCTAGTGGCATATATCTAAACTTTTTCTAGCTTCGTCTTTTGCTTCACAAGGTACGGGCTACATGCTGGGGCCGCATACTCTAGGAATGGTCTTACATATGCTCTGTACAAGGTTCTGAAAGATTCCTTACACAGGTTCCTGAAGGCTGTTCTGTGTGTGTGTGTGTACTCACCTATTTGTGCTTGCGGGGGTTGAGCTCTGGCTCTTTGGTCCCGCCTCTCAACTGTCAATCAACTGGTTTCCTGAGCCTACTGGGCTCTATCATATCTACATTTGAAACTGTGTATAGAGTCAGCCTCCACCACATCACAGCCTAATGCATTCCACCTGTTAACTACTCTGACACTGTAAAAGTTCCTTCTAACGTCTCTGTGGCTCATGTGGGTACTCAGTTTCCACCTGTTTCCCCTGTTCCCATCCCACCAGTGTTGAATAATTTATCCTTGTTTACCCGGTCGATTCCCCTGAGGATTTTGTTGGTTGTGATCATGTCTCCCCATACTCTTCTGTCTTCCAGTGTCGTAAGGTTCATTTCCCGCAGCCTTTCCTCGTAACTTATGCCACTTAGTTCTGCGACTAGTCTAGTAGCATACCTCTGAACTTTTTCGAGCTTCGTCTTGTGCTTGACAAGGTACGTGCTCCATGCTGGGGCCGCAAACTCCAGGATTGGTCTTACATATGTGGTATATAAGATTCTGAATGATTCCTTACACAGGTTCCTGATCGCTGTTCTGATGTTAGCCAGCCTCGCATATGCCGCAGACGTAATTCTTTTTATGTGGGTTTCAGGAGACAGGTTTGGTGTGATATCAACTCCTAGATCTTTCTCTCTGTCCGTTTCATTAAGTGCTTCATCTCCTATTCTGTATCATGTGTCTAGCCTCATGTTTCCACATTGCCTAGTTTCATTACTTTGCATTTACTCGGGTTGAAATTCAACAGCCATTTGTTGCACCTTTCACTCAGTCTGTCTAGGTCATCTTGTAGCCTTCTACTATCATCCTCAGTTTCAATCCTCCTCATAATTTTTGCATCATCTTCAAACATTGAGAGAAACGATTCTATACCCTCTGGGAGATCATTTACATATATCAGAAACAGAATAGGTCCAAGGACTGACCCCTGCGGGACTCCACTTGTAACGTCTCGCCAATCTGAGACCTCACCCCTCACATTGACTCGTTGTCTCTTGTTGCTTAGGTACTCCTTTATCCAGTGGAGTATCTTCCCTTTCACTCCAGCCTGCATTTGTAGCTTTTTCGCTAGCCTCTTGTGTGGTACTGTATCAAAGGCTTTATGCCAATCCAAAAGTATGCAGTCTGCCCACCCTTCTCTTTCTTGCCTGATTTTTGTTGCCTGGTCGTAGAATTCAAGTAACTTTGTGAGGCAGGACTCTCCATCCCTGAACCTATGTTTATGCTGTGTTACAAAGTTCTTTCACTCCAGATGTTCCACTAGCTTTCTTCGCACAATCTTCTCCATCAGCTTACATGGTATGCAGATTAGGGTCACTGGCCTTTAGTTCAGTGCCTCCTGCCAATCCCCTTTCTTGTATATTGGAACTACATTAGCTGTCTTCCAAATTTCTGGCAGTTCCCCTGTTTCCAGTGATTTGTTATACACTATGGAGAATGGCAGGCAGAGTGCTTCTGCTCCTTCCCTTAGTATCCAAGGGGAGATTCCATCTGGGTCTATAGCTTTTGTCACATATCTCTGGAATTACTCCTTGCTCTAAGGTGAAGACCTCCTGGAATTTCGTATTCAGTTCCTCACACACTTCCTTGTCGTTTGTAGTGAATTCTTCTGCCCCTATCCTTATATTCATTACCTGTTCCTTTACTGTTGTTTTTCTCCTGATGTGACTATGCAGCAATTTGGGTTGAGTCTTTGTCTTGCTTGCAATGTTATTTTCGTATTGTCTTTCTGCCTCTCTTCTCTTCCTGACATATTCGTTCCTGGCACTCTGGTATCTTTCTCTGCTCTCAAGTGTCCTGTTATTCCTATAGTTTCTCCATGCCCTATTACTTTGATGCTTAGCTAGCCTTCATCTCTGATTAAACCATGGGTTTCTCTTCATTTCATTGGTTTCCTTTTGGACTGGGACAAACTTGTTCGCTGCTTCCTTGCACTTGTGTGTGATGAAGTCCATCATGTCCTTGGCCGTCTTTCTCCTGAGCTCTGTTTCCCATGTATATCTGTTAGGAATTTTCTTAACTCCTCATAGTTTCCCTTTCGGAATGCCAGTTTTTTGTTTTCAGTACCCCTCCTCGAGTTCAATAACCCTTCCTCAACTAGATGCTCAAACACCAGTACACTGTGGTTGCTCATTCCTACTGGGGCCTCATAGCCGATTTCCCTTATGTCGGAGTCGTTCAGAGTGAAGACTAGGTCGAGTCTCGCTGGTTCATCGTTTCCTCTCATCCTAGTGGGTTCCCTGACATGTTGGCTTAGAAAGTTTCTTGTCGCCACCTCTATTAGTTTGGCTCTCCATGTATCCTCTCCTCCATGCGATTCCTTGTTCTTCCAGTCTATCTTTCCGTGATTGAAGTCTCCCATGATGAGCAGATGGGATCTATTTCTACAGGAAGCAGAGGCTGCCTTCTCAACTATAGTGTAAACTGCTATATTGTTGTTGTCTTACTCTTGCCTTGGTCTTCTGTCATTTATTGGAGGGTTATATATCACTGCTACTACTTCTTTTGGTCCACCCAATGCCATGGTTCCTGTTATGTAGTCTCTGAATCCCTCGCATCCTGGGGTGACCATCTCCTTGAAGCTTCATTCCTTTCTCATTAGTAGAGCCACTCCACCTCCTCCCCATCCTTCCCTCTCTTTCCTTATTACAGTGTAGTTCTGGGGAAACACCGCATTTGTTATGATTCCTGAGAGTTTTGTTTCTGTGAGTCCGATTACATCTGGGTTCACTTCTTGTGTTCTTTCCCGTAGTTCACTTGCCTTGCTGGTGATCCCATCTATGTTCGAGTACATCACCCTAAAGCTGACTCTCTTCTTTCCTTTCTCAAATCTTATTGCTTCCCCTGAAGCCGGGAAACGGGGAGGAACCGGGATGGGGGGCCTATGAAGGGGGACCTGGGGGGGTCTGGGGTGTGAGAGGGCTGGGAGGATCTGGTACAGGGAGGGTGGTGTAGGAGGGAAGGTTTGGGGGGTGGGGGAGAAAAGAGGGCTTGGGGGGTGGGTGAGCAGTGGTGGCTCGGGGGGGGGAGGGTGAGAGGGGGAGGCTTTGGAGAGTGTGGGAGAAGGGGTGGCTTGGGGGGTATGGGAGGAGGGAGGGCTTGGGGGAATAAGGGGGAATGGGGGGCTTGGGGAGGCATAAAAGGAAGGAGGGCTTGGGGAGGCATAAAATGAAGGAGGGCTTGGGGGGGGGGGATGTTAGGGATAGGGAGTGCCGAGGGGGATGAGGAAAAAAAGAGGGCTGAGGAGAGTGGGGGAGAATGGAGAGTTTAGGAGGGTGGAGGATACTGGAGGGTTTAGGGGGGGCGGGGGAGAATGGAAGGCTTCGGGGTGGGGAAGAAGGGAGGGCATGGAGGATTAGGGAGGGCTTGGGAGTTGGGGAAGCCAGGAGATCCTGGGGAGGGGGGGAGGTAGGGCATCTATTGGGTGGAGGATGGGGGAGGTGCTTCTCTCACTGTGTCTGTTGAGTCGCTTGTGGAGGGTTCCCCGTTCCCCTCTGGGACTGTATTGCTCGGGGTTGTGGCTCCCTGAGTCCTTTCTTTCTCCCTGCGCTCCCTCCTTGCAGCTGCTGTCCTCTCTCTCTCGTCCCTTGTTACATCCCTCTTCTGGAATACCTTTATGAACCTCTGTAGATTTGCTAGTCCGCCCTTCCTTGCTAGCAAGTCCTCTTTTGTTCTCTCGTTCTTGAATACCACCTTTATCACACGGTCTCTGTCCTTGTTGTACCGTCCAACCCTGAAAATCTTTTCAATATCTTGGTCAGCCCTCTCCATCTTTATCCCTTTAAGGATTTCATTAACTTCATTTTTGTCCTTGTCTCTCCAGAGACTCGGAGATTAAGGGGCAAACAGGGACTCGGCCAGTCCCTGTTTGCCCCTTAATACCTACTATTACTACTGCTCTTTTTCGCTCTATCATCTGGCTAGTACAACTAGCTGCTTCCTGAGAAGAAACCACTTCCATGGCAACTTCCCTAACTGCAGACCTAGCTGCAGGGCTCTTTTTAATCATTTCTGCAAATGAGTGCTGTTGTGTAATTCCATCAACAGTAGCATCACCAACTTCCTGAGGGACGGTCTGTGTCAGGTAATGGGGAGGAGTCTCCTTCAGGTTTCTTATCTCCTCTTTTGCTGCCCTCAGTTCATCCTGCAGGTTGGCTACTGTCTCCCTCATTACCCTCAGTTCTTCACTTAATTCCTCCCACATGTGCTGGAATGTTCCCCTAATCCAGGCTTCCTGTTTCTCTCCATCCTCTGAGTATGCCACTCCCATGTTTGTCTCAATTCGATTGCTTCCCCCAGTTAGTATCTTATCTCTCGTCATGTTTTCTCCCTATGAGAGAGATAGAGGAGGGGGAAAGAGAGGAGAGAGAAGTGTGTACTCACCTAATTGTGCTCACCTAATTGTGCTTGCGGGGGTTGAGCTTTGGCTCTTTGGTCCCGCCTCTCAACTGTCAATCAACTGGTGTACAGATACACCATACCAATCCCCTTTCAAACTTGTTCGCTGCTTCCTTGCACTTGTGTGTGATGAAGTCCATCATGTCCTTGGCCGTCTTTCTCCTGAGCTCTGTTTCCCATGTATATCTGTTAGGAATTTTCTTAACTCCTCATAGTTTCCCTTTCGGAATGCCAGTTTTTTGTTTTCAGTACCCCTCCTCGAGTTCAATAACCCTTCCTCAACTAGATGCTATGTGTGTGTGTGTGTGTGTGTGTGTGTGTGTGGTGTGTGTGTGTGTGTGTGTGTGTGTGTGTGTGTGTGTGTGTGTGTGTGTGTGTGTGTGAGTGCGGGGGTGTTTGTGTATAGGGGAGGGGGAGGGGGTGTCTTGGGACAGTGTGAGGCATGGGAAGTTGATGGGGATGGGTGGGCGGTCAGCCGGTCTTGTGTAGCATGTGAGTGTCAAAACCTGTACCCAGAGTGTGCCACCTGGAGCTGTATAACTGAGATATTAGACCTAAATAAATTAATTATTATATAATTAATTTATTTTATAATAATTAAATTAATTATTTTAAGTCACCCTGTACACCTTATTGATGACCTAGAGAGGGGTACCTACCGACAGCTCTCCCCGAGCAAGCACGCCTAGGTGAGTTTGAGGAGATGTCCTTATGACTGGGTTGGTCGCCTGTCCTTTCCTCTCCCTGGTCTCCACGTGCTCCTGGTATACCATTCGTTCCTATCTTCCTCACTGATCGTCAGTCATTATGTTCAACATAGTATACATTCCTAAACGGTGCACACACTTTGGGGGGATCAATCACTATGTATGCTATAATCTGCTTCACAACACAATCACAATCCGCTTCACAACCCTCAGCAAGCAAATCGTAGGTCCTGGCTAGGCTGACCCAACGGTACACATTGATCTTGCCACTCGCCCTTATATTTGCTTTCTTAATTGTTCTACCGCTGTAGGAGCTCACTATACACCTGATCACTGCATTTGTATACACTCCTGTGACAAAAAACTATGTTTCTTGTCTCCGTAACACTTCAATGTCTCGAGATAATTGATGTTATTCGCAGACCCTAAAGACACACTTGTGTCTCTCACGACGCCAGACGACAGTCGATGTGTGTGTACTCACCTATTTGTGCTTGCGGGGGTTGAGCTTTGGCTCTTTGGTCCCGCCTTTCAACTGTCAATCAACTGGTGTACAGATTCCTGAGCCTACTGGGCTCTATCATATATACATTTAAACTGTGTATGGAGTCAGCCTCCACCACATCACTGCCTAATGCATTTCATCCGTTAACTACTCTGACACTGAAAAAGTTCCTTCTAACGTCTCTGTGGCTCATGTGGGTACTCAGTTTCCACCTGTGTCCCCTTGTTCGCGTCCCCCAGTGTTGAATAGTTTGTCCTTGTCTACCCAGTCAATTCCTCTGAGGATTTTGTAGGTTGTGATCATATCTCCCCTTACTCTTCTGTCTTCCAGTGTCGTAAGGTGCATTTCCCGCAGCCTTTCCTCGTAACTCATGCCTCTTAGTTCTGGGACTAGTCTTGTGGCATACCTTTGGACTTTTTCCAGCTTCGTTTGTGCTTGACAAGGTATGGGCTCCATGCTGGGGCTGCATACTCCAGGATTGGTCTTACATATGTGGTGTACAAGATCTGAATGATTCCTTACACAGGTTCCTGAACGCTGTTCTGATGTTAGCCAGCCTCGCATATGCCGCAGATGTTATCCTTTTTATGTGGGCTTCAAGAGACAGGTTTGGTGTGATATCAACTCCTAGATCTTTCTCTCTGTCCGTTTCATTAAGTACTTCATCTCCTATTCTGTATCCTGTGTCTGGCCTCCTGTTTCCACTGCCTAGTTTCATTACTTTGCATTTACTCGGGTTGAACTTCAACAGCCATTTGTTGGACCATTCACTCAGTCTGTCTAGGTCGTCTTGTAGCCTCCTACTATCGTCCTCAGTTTCAATCCTCAGCCGTCAGGGGGGGGGGTGAGAGGGGGAGGTTGAGGGGGGTGAGAGGAGGAAGGTGGGGGGATGGGGGAGAAGGGGGGTTTGGGTGGGCAGTAAAGGGGGGAGGCTTGGGGGGCGTGGGGGGAAAGGGAAGGCTGAGGTGGGTGAGGAAGAGGGGAGGGTATTGGGAGTGGTGGAGAGGGGAAGGCTTAGTGGGGTGGGGGAGAGTGGGGGGCTTAGGTGGGCAGGGGAGAACGGAGGGCTTGTGGGGGGGAGAGACTGGAGGGCAGGTGGAGAAGGGAGGGCTTGGGGGATGGGGGAGAAGGGTGGTCTGGGGGGAGGGGGAGTGGGAGGAGGGGGGATGAGAGGGAGGAGGGGGGTGAGTGGGAGGTTGGGAAGGTGCCTTAGGTGGGTACTTAGTAGGGGGCTGGCAGGGGTTGGGGCAGGTAGGTGTCTGTTGGGTAGAATGTGGGGATGGTGTCACACTCTGTGGCTAGTGCACTGTTTGAGGAGGGTTCCCCACTCCCCTCTGGGATTGTGTGGATCNTCACATACATGTATATAGTAGATATATAAAAAGACGCGCCTATTCGATTGCAACGTTGTGTCAAAATTTCAAAGCAATCAGTAAAGAGGTTTCGAAGATTTCCCTCACATGAAAAAACACATGAAAAACACAGTTTTTCAGAAAAAGCATGTGACTTTTACCGTCACAGACGTGACATCTATATAGTATGTATATAAAAATCTGCTTAGATGCGAATGGAACGTTGTGTGAAAATTTAAAAGCAATCGGTAAGTACTTCGGAGATAAGCGATTTGAACAAACGAACATTTCCATTTTTATGAAAACCTTTAAGAGATAGAGATTTCGATGTATTTACCTCAAATTTCTCTATCTCCCAAGGGCACCAGAGTGGTGTGGGATTAATTCACGTTCTTTCATCAAGCCACTGTCAATGTGGGAGAACTCATGTCTATGCAATATGCACTGACTTGTTTAAGTGGCTCCTGGGTCCTTCGTTACTACGGTGGTTAACCCTTGGCTCCTGGGTCCTTCGTTACTACGGTGGTTAACCCTAGGCTCCTGGGTCCTTCGTTACTACGGTGGTTAACCCTTGGCTCCTGGGTCCTTCGTTACTATCTTGGTTAACCACTGGATCCTGGGTCGTTCGTTACTACGGTGGTTAACCCCTAGCTCCTGGGTCGTTCGTTACTACGGTGGTTAACCCCTAGCTCCTGGGTCCTTCGTTACTACGGTGGTTAACCCTTGGCTCCTGGGTCGTTTGTTACTGCGGTGGTTAACCCCTAGCTCCTGGGTCGTTCGTTACTACGGTGGTTAGCCCCTAGCTCCTGGGTCGTTTGTTACTACGGTGGTTAACCCTAGCTCCTGGGTCCTTCGTTACTACGGTGGTTAACCCCTAGCTCCTGGTCCTTCGTTACTACGGTGGTTAACCTTGGCTCCTGGGTCGTTCGTTACTACGGTGGTTAACCCCTAGCTCCTGGGTCGTTCGTTACTACGGTGGTTAACCCCTAGCTCCTGGGTCCTTCGTTACTACGGTGGTTAGTAACGAAGGCCACTACACCACGACGTGGTGAAGTGTTGGTCGACGTGGTGTGGTGTTGGTCGACGTGGTGTAGTGTTGGACGACGTGGTGTAGTGTTGGTCGACGCAGAGTAGTGTTGGTCGACGTGGTGTAGTGTTGGTCGACGTGGTGTAGTGTTGGTCGACGTGGTGTAGTGTTGGTCGACGTGGTGTAGTGTTGGTCGACGTGGTGTAGTGTTGGTCGACGCGGTGTAGTGTTGGTCGACGTGGTGTAGTGTTGGTCAACGTGGTGTAGTGTTGGTCGATGTGGTGTAGTGTTGGTCGACGTGGTGTAGTGTTGGTCGACGTGGTGTAGTGTTGGTCGACTTGGTGTAGTTTTGATCGACGTGGTGTAGTGTTGGTCGACGTGGTCTAGTGACGGTCGACGTGGTGAAGTGTTGGTCGACGTGGTCTAGTGTCGGCCGAAGCGGTGTAGTGTTGGTCGACGCGGTGTAGTGTTGGTCGACGTGGTGTAGTGTTTGTCGACGTGATGAAGTGTTGGTCGACGTGGTGTAGTGTTTGTCGACGTGGTGAAGTGTTGGTCGACGTAGTGTAGTGTTGATCGACGTGGTGTAGTGTTGGTCGACCCGGTGCAATGTTGGTCGACGAGAACCACTGGTAGTCAACGGTGAGTGTTGGTCCCACGGTGCATGTGGTGGAGGCACCACTACCACACGTCACAACGGTGAGGCACCACTACCACACGTCACAACGGTGAGGCACCACTACCACACGTCACAACGGTGAGGCACCACTACCACACGTCACAACGGTGAGGCACCACTACCACACGTCACAACGGTGAGGCACCACTACCACACGTCACGACGGTGAGGCACCACTACCACACGTCACAACGGTGAGGCACCACTACCACACGTCACAACGGTGAGGCACCACTACCACACGTCACAACGGTGAGGCACCACTACCACACGTCACGACGTGAGGCACCACTACCACACGTCACAACGGTGAGGCACCACTACCACACGTCACAACGGTGAGGCACCACTACCACACGTCACAACGGTGAGGCACCACTACCACACGTCACGACGGTGAGGCACCACTACCACACGTCACAACGGTGAGGCACCACTACCACACGTCACAACAGTGAGGCACCACTACCACACGTCACAACGGTGAGGCACCACTACCACACGTCACAACGGTGAGGCACCACTACCACACGTCACAACAGTGAGGCACCACTACCACACGTCACAACGGTGAGGCACCACTAACACACGTCACAACAGGGAGGCACCACTACCACACGTCACGACGGTGAGGCACCACCACACGTCACAACAGTGAGGCACCACTACCAGACGTCACAACGGTGAAGCACCACTACCACACGTCACGACGGTGAGGCACCACTACCACACGTCACAACGGTGAGGCACCACTACCACACGTCACAACGGTGAGGCACCACTACCACACGTCACAACAGTGAGGCACCACCACACGTCACAACAGTGAGGCACCACCAACACGTCACAACGGTGAAGCACCACTACCACACGTCACAACAGTGAGGCACCACTACCACACGTCACAACAGTGAGGCACCACTACCACACGTCACAACAGTGAGGCACCACTACCACACGTCACAACGGTGACACCACTACCACACGTCACAACAGTGAGGCACACTACCACACGTCACAACGGTGAGGCACCACTACCACACGTCACAACAGTGAGGCACCACTACCACACGTCACAACAGTGAGGCACCACTACCACACGTCACAACAGTGAGGCACCACCACACGTCACAACAGTGAGGCACCACCACACGTCACAACGGTGAGGCACCACTACCACACGTCACAACAGTGAGGCACCACTACCACACGTCACAACAGTGAGGCACCACTACCACACGTCACAACAGTGAGGCACCACTACCACACGTCACAACAGTGAGGCACCACTACCACACGTCACAACGGTGAAGCACCACTACCACTCGTCACAACAGTGAGGCACCACTACCACACGTCACAACGGTGAAGCACGACTACCACACGTCACAACAGTGAGGCACAACCACACGTCACAACAGTGAGGCACCACCACACGTCACGACAGTGAAGCACCACTACCACACGTCACAACGGTGAAGCACCATTACCACACGTCACATTAGTGAGGCACCACTACCACACGTCACAACGGTGAGGCACCACTACCACACGTCACAACAGTGAGGCACCACTACCACACGTCACAACAGTGAGGCACCACTACCACACGTCACAACGGTGAGGCACCATTACCACACGTCACAACAGTGAGGCACCACCACACGCCACAACAGTGAAGCACCACTCCACACGTCACAACGGTGAGGCACCACTACCACACGTCACAACAGTGAGGCACCACCACACGACACAACAGTGAGGCACCACTACCACACGACACAACAGTGAGGCACCACTACCACACGTCACAACAGTGAGGCACCACCACACGTCACAACAGTGAGGCACCACCACACGTCACGACGGTGAAGCACCACTAACACACGTCACAACAGTGAGGCACACTACCACACGTCACAACAGTGAGGCACCACCACACGTCACAACGGTGAGGCACCACTACCACACGTCACAACGGTGAGGCACCACCACACGTCACAACAGTGAGGCACCACTACCACACGTCACAACGGTGAGCACCACCACACGTCACAACGGTGAGGCACCACTACCACACGTCACAACAGTGAGGCACCACTACCACACGTCACAACGGTGAAGCACCACTACCACACGTCACAACAGTGAGGCACCACCACCACACGTCACAACGCTGAGGCACCACTACCACACGTCACAACGGTGAAGCACCACTACCACACGTCACAACAGTGAGGCACCACCACACGTCACGACGGTGAAGCACCACTACCACGTCACAACGGTGAAGCACCACTACCACACGTCACAACAGGGAGGCACCACTACCACACGTCACAACGGTGAAGCACCACTACCACACGTCACAACGGTGAAGCACCACTACCACACGTCACAACGGTGAGGCACCACTACCACACGTCACAACGGTGAGGCACCTACCACACGTCACGACGGTGAAGCACCACTACCACACGTCACAACAGGTGAAGCACCACACCACACGTCACAACAGTGAGGCACCACTACCACACGTCACAACGGTGAAGCACCACTACCACACGTCACAACGTGAGCACCACTACTACACGTCACGACGGTGAGGCACCACTACCACACGTCACAACAGTGAGGCACCACCACCACACGTCACAACGGTGAGGCACCACTACCACACGTCACAACGGTGAGCACCACTACCACACGTCACAACGGTGAGGCACCACCACACGTCACAACGGTGAGGCACACTACCACACGTCACAACGGTGAGGCACCACTACCACACGTCACAACGGTGAGGCACCACTACCACACGTCACAACGGTGAGGCACCACTACCACACGTCACAACGGTGAGGCACCACTACCACACGTCACAACGGTGAGGCACCACTACCACACGTCACGACGGTGAGGCACCACTACCACACGTCACAACGGTGAGGCACCACTACCACACGTCACAACGGGGAGGCACCACTACCACACGTCACGACGGTGAGGCACCACTAACACACGACACAACAGGGAGGCACCACTACCACACGTCACGACGGTGAGGCACCACCACACGTCACAACAGTGAGGCACCTACCACACGTCACAACGGTGAAGCACCACTACCACACGTCACAACGGTGAGGCACCACTACCACACGTCACAAGACGGTGAGGCACCACTACCACACGTCACGACGGTGAGGCACCACTACCACACGTCACAACAGTGAGGCACCACCACACGTCACAACAGTGAGGCACCACCACACGTCACGACGGTGAAGCACCACTACCACACGTCACAACAGTGAGGCACCACTACCACACGTCACAACAGTGAGGCACCACTACCACACGTCACAACAGTGAGGCACCACTACCACACGTCACAACGGTGAGACACCACTACCACACGTCACAACAGTGAGGCACCACTACCACACGTCACACGGTGAGGCACCACTACCACACGTCACAACAGTGAGGCACCACTACCACACGTCACAACAGTGAGGCACCACTACCACACGTCACAACAGTGAGGCACCACCACACGTCACAACAGTGAGGCACCACCACACGTCACGACGGTGAAGCACCACTACCACACGTCACAACAGTGAGGCACCACTACCACACGTCACAACAGTGAGGCACCACTACCACACGTCACAACAGTGAGGCACCACTACCACACGTCACAACAGTGAGGCACCACTACCACACGTCACAACGGTGAAGCACCACTACCACACGTCACAACAGTGAGGCACCACTACCACACGTCACAACGGTGAAGCACCACTACCACACGTCACAACAGTGAGGCACAACCACACGTCACAACAGTGAGGCACCACCACACGTCACGACAGTGAAGCACCACTACCACACGTCACAACGGTGAAGCACCATTACCACACGTCACATTAGTGAGGCACCACTACCACACGTCACAACGGTGAGGCACCACTACCACACGTCACAACAGTGAGGCACCACTACCACACGTCACAACAGTGAGGCACCACTACCACACGTCACAACGGTGAGGCACCATTACCACACGTCACAACAGTGAGGCACCACCACACGCCACAACAGTGAAGCACCACTTCCACACGTCACAACGGTGAGGCACCACTACCACACGTCACAACAGTGAGGCACCACCACACGACACAACAGTGAGGCACCACTACCACACGACACAACAGTGAGGCACCACTACCACACGTCACAACAGTGAGGCACCACCACACGTCACAACAGTGAGGCACCACCACACGTCACGACGGTGAAGCACCACTAGCACACGTCACATCGGTGAGGCACCACTACCACACGTCACAACAGTGAGGCACCACTACCACACGTCACAACAGTGAGGCACCACTACCACACGTCACAACAGTGAGGCACCACCACACGTCACAACAGTGAGGCACCACCACACGTCACGACGGTGAAGCACCACTACCACACGTCACAACAGTGAGGCACCACTACCAAACGTCACAACAGTGAGGCACCACTACCACACGTCACAACAGTGAGGCACCACTACCACACGTCACAACAGTGAGGACGTCACAAGAAGCACCACTACCACACGTCACAACAATGAGGCACCACTACCACACGTCACAACGGTGAAGCACGACTACCACACGTCACAACAGTGAGGCACCACCACACGTCACAACAGTGAGGCACCACCACACGTCACGACGGTGAAGCACCACTACCACACGTCACAACGGTGAAGCACCATTACCACACGTCACAACAGTGAGGCACCACTACCACACGTCACAACGGTGAGCACCACTACCACACGTCACAACAGTGAGGCACCACTACCACACGTCACAACAGTGAGGCACCACTACCACACGTCACAACGGTGAGGCACCACTACCACACGTCACAACAGTGAGGCACCACCACACGCCACAACAGTGAAGCACCACTCCACACGTCACAACGGTGAGGCACCACTACCACACGTCACAACAGTGAGGCACCACCACACGACACAACAGTGAGGCACCACTACCACACGACACAACAGTGAGGCACCACTACCACACGTCACAACAGTGAGGCACCACCACACGTCACAACAGTGAGGCACCACCACACGTCACGACGGTGAAGCACCACTACCACACGTCACAACAGTGAGGCACCACTACCACACGTCACAACAGTGAGGCACCACCACACGTCACAACGGTGAGGCACCACTACCACACGTCACAACGGTGAGGCACCACTACCACACGTCACAACAGTGAGGCACCACTACCACACGTCACAACGGTGAGGCACCACCACACGTCACAACGGTGAAGCACCACTAACACACGTCACAACAGGGAGGCACCACTACCACACGTCACAACGGTGAGCACCACTACCACACGTCACAACAGTGAGGCACCACCTACCACACGTCACAACGGTGAGGCACCACTACCACACGTCACAACGGTGAAGCACCACTACCACACGTCACAACGGTGAGGCACCACCACACGTCACGACGGTGAAGCACCACTACCACGTCACAACGGTGAAGCACCACTACCACACGTCACAACAGGGAGGCACCACTACCACACGTCACAACGGTGAAGCACCACTACCACACGTCACAACGGTGAAGCACCACTACCACACGTCACAACGGTGAGGCACCACTACCACACGTCACAACGGTGAGGCACCACCACACGTCACAACGGTGAAGCACCACTACCACACGTCACAAAGGTGAAGCACCACTACCACACGTCACAACAGTGAGGCACCACTACCACACGTCACAACGGTGAGGCACCACTACCACACGTCACAGCGGTGAAGCACCACTACTACACGTCACGACGGTGAGGCACCACTACCACACATCACAACAGTGAGGCACCACCACCACACGTCACAACGGTGAGGCACCACCACACGTCACAACAGTGAGGCACCACACACGTCACGACGGTGAAGCACCACTAACACACGTCACAACGGTGAGGCACCACTACCACACGTCACAACAGTGAGGCACCACACACGTCACGACGGTGAGGCACCACTACCACACGTCACAACGGTGAGGCACCACTACCACACGTCACAACAGTGAGGCACCACTACCACACGTCACAACGGTGAGGCACCACCACACGTCACAACGGTGAAGCACCACTACCACACGTCACAACAGGGAGCACCACTACCACACGTCACAACGGTGAGGCACCACTACCACACGTCACAACGTGAGGCACCACACCACACGTCACAACGCTGAGGCACCACTACCACACGTCACAACGGTGAAGCACCACTACCACACGTCACAACGGTGAGGCACCACCACACGTCACGACGGTGAAGCACCACTACCACGTCACAACGGTGAGGCACCACTACCACACGTCACAACAGGGAGGCACCACTACCACACGTCACAACGGTGAAGCACCACTACCACACGTCACAACGGTGAAGCACCACTACCACACGTCACACGGTGAGGCACCACTACCACACGTCACAACAGTGAGGCACCACCACACGTACAACAGTGAAGCACCACTACCACACGTCACAAACGGTGAGGCACCACTACCACACGTCACAACAGTGAGGCACCACTACCACACGTCACAACGGTGAAGCACCACTACCACACGTCACAACGGTGAAGCACCACTACCACACGTCACGACGGTGAGGCACCACTAC
>WNGS01000411.1:4109154-4124528 GCA_020271785.1 Procambarus virginalis
CAGACTCCAGACACAGCTTTAATGTTATATGACAAGCCAATAGGCTCTGGACGTATATATCAATCGATTATACAAGGAATGATAGCCAGAGTCCTGACGGTCTCCAGCTCCATCCCACCCCTTGCTTTCGTCTCGCTTCTTCCAGGTTGAAGTTCAATCCCCAGATGGTCCAAGTATAGTTTGGCACTGTTCCTCTCCTTTTAATAAGGAGTCCTGTGACATAGAGTGGGAGTGGCCACGATCATCAGCTCCAACCCAACACGACCTCCGTATTCCTCCAATATATAAGTATTTTTATAATATTTAATAAAAATCATAAAATAAAGGAAGAGTTATGGTCATGTTTTGGGAACGACTGCCGGAGTCTTGATGATCTCCAGGTCCAGCCCTGAGAGGCTCACTTTCGATTCTCCTTTTTCATGTCTTGGAACGCAAAAAGCATTAAAGCATCCCTCACAGAACTTATACAATTCCTTTGCTCATCAAAACCAGACTTAGCTTTCATAACCGAATCCTTGCTCACTCCCAAACATAATCCCATTTCCAAAAATTTTCAGGTTCAGAGACTGAACAGACCCAATTGTATGGGGGGAAGGTGTTTTCCTCTTAACAGGAATTAATATGACGCATAAACCTGTAACACAAAAACACTGTTTTTATTACAATAAACTAGAAAAGTTAACATGCCTAATACCCTGCAATGGTACACACACATGTCTTTCCTCGTTAAATATAACCCTGGGGGCACAATAAACTTGAAAGAACTGGATTTCAATCTTTATAAATTACGACACCCGATCATTGTTACAGGCCTCTCAATGCTAACAACACCACACAGAGTAGAGGTACCCAGAATACTGCAGGCACCGATCTATATAACTACTTAGACACTGCACCATATATACTTCTTTCGCCGCCATACCTCGCAACTTACTTTTACTACATAACCAGTTATGAAGCCTCACTTGACATCTGCTTTGGCTCAGCACACTTTCAACATGAACTACAGTTTCATACTGGATCAGATATTGGTAGTGACCACAAACCGCTCACTATAAAATTTACCAACTTTCAGCCACCAACCCATCCCCTAACGCACCCTAAGTGTATCATTAAGGGACTAGATAAACATAAATGGGCTGATATTGTCTATCTCCCAGATACAGGCGATGTAGACCTCAACACGTGACTGTTTACAATCACCGCGGGCATTAATTCTGCAGCCACTCAAACGTTTAAGAAACCCTCAGGACATAGGTTTAACAAACCACTTACACTATGGTAGAACGCGTAATGTGCACGAACATCCGCTTTACGCCAATGAGCCATACAAAAACAAAGATGTCAACCCTCCCTACAAAACTGGGACAATGCCTGGCGGGCTATAGCAACAGCCAAAAAAACCATACTGTCAGCAAAGCGAGTATCATGGGCAAAATTTTTTATAGCCTCACACCCATTGCACCACATTCAAAAGTTTGGGCTACATTTAACAACATTATAGGTCAATCAACATTACCTTCGTTTCTGGTGACGATTAAGAGCTCACTCTGTCAAACATCTCAGGAGTGTGCAAATGTTCTTGCTGAATATCTTAAATTGACCCTCTCAACCCCTTTCTTTCATGCCTAAGAACTCTCCCTCAGACAAGACATTGACTGTGCCATACCGCTGCTTATACTCAGCGTCGACAACATTTACAGTCTAAGAGAGCTACAATTAGCTTTAACCCACTTACCTCTTGGTAAGACCCCTGGAGAGGATGGAATTTCATATGAACTTATCAGATATGTTCCATCAACTGCACATAGCGCTCTTCTAAACTGCTACAACCTATGCTGAACTCACAGTAATATCCCCTCACAATGGCAGACTAGTATTATTCTTCCTTTCCTCAGGAAAAGACCCATCCCAACCAGTATCATACAAACAAAATCTCCTTACTAGCATATCTCAGTAAAGTCATGGAAAGATTTGTACATACTCGCCTCCAATGGAACCTTGAACATAATAATATTTTACCATCATTTCAAGCTGGATTTCGACCGCAATGCTACACACTTGATCAAATACTCTGCCTTGAACATGAAATCCCTCGCACCTCTCTTAGAAGCAGTAAATTTTGTATTATTTTTTACCTAGACATTAAAGGAGCTTGTGATAGCATTCCTCATACTTGCCTCTCGGCAAAGCTTTCACGTTTAGGCATACAGGGAAGATTACTTCTATGGCTACAGTCCTATCTAACGAACAGGACCTCCAAAGTCTATACAGAAGGCGGTTTTACATATATCATTCCAATTCAAACGGGTTCACAAGGCTCTATTCAAAGTCCAACCCTTTTTGCTACATTCTTAGCCAATTTACGTAACACCCATCCTGTTCACCTCATGGCGTAAGCTGGCGATTTAACATTGTATTATTCAGACAATGCCCTACCTAATAGAACAACAATACAAACAGCACGTGACCACCTCATTGCTTGGACACAACAATGGGCCCTCCAAGTTAGTACTGCCAAAACCTGTTTTCTGATTTTCACTAAAAAAAGACTTGTTCATCTACCCACACTCACAATACATAACACTCCCATCCAACACGTACGAGAACATAAATACCTTGGCAAGCACTTCGACTCGCCCTTATTTACCTGGAAAGCGCACATTAAACATCTTAAACAGACGACACAACCACGACTCGCCATACTTAAAGCCCTCACTGGCACCACCTGGGGAGCACACCATAACATTTTGCTCCGTTTCTATACAACCAACAATCGCAGCCAACTGCCAGACATATGCATCAGCTGCACCTACTAACCTAAAGCGCCTTGAGGTCATACAAAACAATGACATGCGACATATACGTGAGGCCTCGCCACTGGAGGGGGCAGTCGTTGTCACTCGCATTCCCAATTGTTGTTTGGCGCTGCGAGGGAGTGGTTTGGTGTTGGTGGCGTGGTGCACCCGCTGACCGGCGTGTCAGCTGGTGGCTGGGAGTAGGCTGATTTGCCATGTGGATACTGTGGGGCTTGCTTTCTCTGCTCCTGTGGACTGGCCTCTAGTTGAAGTCGCATTACTGGACGTTTTGCATGTGAAGGTCGCCGATCTTCTAGGCCTGGAGAAACTTACGTCTATGGCGGTGAAATTTGCCACGTCAGCACGCTACCTGGATTTTGTGCGCTGCTACACTAACAAGTCATTTACGCTACCTACTTCTGCTGTGACTGTGTGGGTGACGGATCCATGGAGCCCGCTGACTTTTGTGAGTGTGTATGGTGTGCCGGTGGATTTCCAGGAGCAGGAGGTGCGTTCCAAGTTTGCCAGGTTTGGTGCGATGGTGACACATAGCTTCATCTTTTTACGTTCTGGGAGGCTGCAGGGACTCCGTCTTGGCATGCGGACGCTTGGTATGCAACTCGCCGTCGACATCTTTTCCCGGGTTTCCATCTGCGGGCTATCCATGAGAATCTTCTATCAGGACCAGTGGTGCACCTGTTTCAGGTGTGGTAAGGAGGGCCACGTTGCGACCAGGTGCAGCATGCCTCACACTATGGAGCCTTCTGTATTTCATGTGGTTGACTTTCCTCCCTTGCGCTCACGTAGTGCTTCACCTGTGGATCCTCGCTCTATAAGTGAGGGGGTGGTGGTGTGTACGGCGCCGGCGCCACCTTCGCAGCGACCCCTTTGCCTCCAAAGGATTCTTCACTTGTGCTCGCTCCTGCTCCTCTGCACATCCTGCTATCATCGCGCGATCCCTCCCCTGTGCGGGCCCCTTCCTTGTCACCAGCCGCACCTGTTGTCTCTCCGACTCTGATGTTCCCAGTGCATGGTGGTCTTATCCCCCGTGTTGTTGAGGATGCCCTTCTGCGATGTCGTGCACTCCCGGAGTGGGGCGGCCTGCCGCTGGCTCTCAGGTGCCTCCTGTGGGGGGCGATAGGTCTGATGACCAGCGACCTGTTCAGAAGCGTTCCTGGACGGACCGGGTTGTGTCGACCCCTCGTGCGTGGGTGGATGAGTACTCACCTATTTGTGCTTGCGGGGGTTGAGCTTTGGCTCTTTGGTCCACCACTTTGGTGGTGGTGTGTACGGCGCCAGCGCCGCCCCCGCAGCGACCCCTTTGCCTCCAAAGGATTCTTCACTTGTGTTCGCTCCTGCTCCTCTGCACATCCTGCTATCATCGCGCGATCCCTCCCCTGTGCGGGCCCCTTCCTCGTCACCAGCTGCACCTGTTGTCTCATTGGTTGACATCAAAACTTCGTGGGAGGCTTCCCCTGGTGCCCGTGACCTCGTTGTGATATTGAAGAAGGATGGGCGTCAAGGGGGCCTCTGCTCCTTTTCCCGGTGGAGGGGGCCCTGGCACGTCTGCGAGTCCACCATGTGCGCAGCCCTGTGCACCGCCCATTGTGAGGCTAGGTGCAAGCTCCAGTCCGCATCTCTGTGCACCGCCTGGTGCACTTCCTCGGAGCTTGGCCCCCTGGGGAGGTGCCCCTCCTGCTCTTCTCGCCCGACGTGGAAGTGTTGGATGAATCCCAATCTTTGTTGAACCATTATGATGTCCAGGTGCGTCCTGTTCCATGTGACCCTGCTACCGTTTGGGTTCCGCGGGTGAAGAAATTTTTTAGTGGGGGTGCCGGATTTCATGATTTGGCCGTGTGCATCTCCTGGGCGTCCGGTATCCAATATTGAAATGGCGGTTTGGGAGGCTTATTGCCTGCGCTTTCCAGTGCAGGAGTACCCTGATAAATATGTGTAGTCCTTGGGGTTGGTTGTGTTTCTGTGCTTCTGTCTTTCTGCCTGGGGTGTGTGAGACTGGCTGTGTTTGTGCCTGTGTTTGTGTCTTTTGTGTGTGCGTAGGTGTTTCTTCCTGGCTCATGTGTGTGCCTGTTAGGTTATGTTTTGTTACTATGCTATTCTTGTTTCTGATTCTATGTTTTTGCCTCTGCCCCTGGGGTTTTTGTTATGTATCCGGTGCCCGTTTCGGGGTTTCCTGTTTTGTGTTTTTTTCTATGTATCCTTCACTTTTGGTTTTTGTTATGTATGTTTGGTCTGTTTTTTCATGTGTTCATGGTGTATTACCTTGTTATGTTTTCCCTGTATGTCTTCATGTATTGTTCTTATGCATTTGTCTGTTTTGTACTTGAGTTCTTTTATAAATGAAAAAAACTATCTGCCACTCTGTACCACTGCTCACCCGACATACACATGTAGATAACAAATTAACCCAACAGTTAGCCCATATAACCCCTACTTCCCCACTAATCATTCACAACTTTTCCTCACACGGGGTACAAATAACCTCAATATAGACCTCACTTTACTCCAAAACTGTGAAACCCAACTTACTGTCCCCCCTATCCCACCTTGGCTTTATGGGACCCATATTACACGATTTTTAAATGTTGTTTAATGTCAACCAAACTTTTTTTTAACTAGTTGTATATAAGAAGGACTGCAACTGGTCTATGTTTCAGTTTCGTACCCTAAATAGAAAGGGAGTTATTGTTTTTTTATCCCAACGAATTTTACACATTTCCAATAAATTTCACAAACCACAAGTTTCAAATGAAATCATTTCTATGACACTCATTTAATACACTAGCATATAATAAATGATTTGTATTGAAAGGATTATCCAAAATATGTTTAGTTTTACACAATAAGTTTTACACAATTTACACAATACAAGTAGTCAAAGTTTCCCAAAAAATATGCCAATATGTCATGTTTGAAAATGAAGTATAAAATCAATAAATAAACCTAGGAAAAAAGTGCTTGATTCAGTCTGTAGAGACGTTAACTCTACATATAAAATTTCATGTAAATTGAAAAATAAATGAAAGCTGTGAAGTAATTTTATGTTAATTGACAATATAAGATCAAAGATTCAGCCTCCTGTGATTGAAGTTGATTTCAACCAATTTCTTCCAAAATTTGCATCCTTACAGATATTCTTATGTTCTGTAAGGTGTATAAGATACATGCAAATCGGCTGATAAAAAAATATGAAAAAATTCGAAAAAAATGCAATTTTTTATTATATTTTTTTTGGCATAAAACTAAATATTAAAATATTTTATTATATGCTATTGTGATAACTTAGAGTCATAGACATGATTTTAGTTGACACTTTTGTTTGATTGTTATTTTTTTTACCATTTTAGAAAATTTTCAACACATAATTTAATATTTGTTTCTTCCTTCCTATTTATGCTACGATGCTGAGACTTGGGCCAGTTCAACCAAATTTTACATACTACTAGTCAAAAATATTTTATTGAAATCGAACGAACCAGTTTTCATTTATCGCATTTTTCAGTAATATTCCCCCTTATGCAACTCCTAAAACATCAGTACAACTGTTAGACAACATTCCAAAGTCTCAGTCATAGCCTCAGTCTTTGTCTCAATGCTGAAAAATTGCTACCCAAATACTGAAGCGATTTGGATCCACAGCTGGATCTCCCATCCTCTTGAACAACACACCCTCGGTCACTAGCGCTGTATGGATGCCACAATACCGTCTCAAGCAGGATTGGCGGTTACCAAACCAACTATCCATTTTCACAGCTTAGTTATATGCCTTATACCAAGCTCTACAAATAATCACAACATTACTGGTTGTGATATATACAATCAGTAGTATAGTATGTAGTACTATACTACAGTAGTAGAGTACGTAATTGTATGAGTAATTGAATCGATGTTCATGAAGAAGTTGAAGACATAGGTAAACAAACTCTTTGCACGTTGTTGAAGAGTACGTAATTGCATGAATCGCACTCTTGGAGTCACTAGTATATATAGCAGGCATCCATCAGTCTCAGGAGACTATGGAGTTGCGCTCTGGTTGTCGGTCTGGAGTGGCCTCACCAGGGCGCAAAGCCAGGGTAGGTTGATTCGGGGAAGAAGCTGTTACCCAGGCAGCAGGTCCCCCCCTCTCCACGGCGCTGAAAGTCTACAATGGAAAGGCATATGCCAATAGTGCGATTCATGCAATTACGTACTCTTCAACAACGTGCAAAGAGTTTGTTTACCTATGTCTTCAACTTCTTCATGAACATCGATTCAACGGTTATGATATTTTTATCCAATGGGTCCCAGCGCATTGTGGTGTACTCTATAATAAACTTGCAGATAAACTAGCCAAAACGATGCACAACACGCCTCACATTACTGTCATCCATTTCCTCATGTTGCACGTAAAGGAGTCTTCAAAGATCCCATCACCCAAAATTTTGTAATGAAATGAAAAACGTCATGCCCACCTTTGTACTATAGGTCCATTGAAAAGAAATGGGAAACTTGGAAACATGTCAGATATAAAAGCTGAGAAACTGATTTAACAATGACCAGATTAAGGCTGGGACACACCAAACTGGCAGCACACAGAACAGAAGTATAGAACAGGCATCAACGAACTCTGCATCCACTGTCAGGTACCTGAAATAATCGAACACTATCTCCTTCACTGCTTCCGACATCATAGTGCCAGAATAAACTTCAGACAAGTATTTATCGCACTTAAAATACACCTTTGCCATCGAGCATATATTACGAGAAAGTGACCACTCGTTACAGGAAAAATATCAAATAGCCAAAGCACTGACTAAATATCTCCAGTCGACCAACACATTGGTCCACATCTGACCCGTGCCACATTTATACCTGGCGCCACCAACAGCCAAACACAAAAAACAACTGCCTCGGCGCAACACCATGGATCAACTGACGCCATAAACACAACATCCCTCCCCACAGTGCGGCAAGTCCCCTAACACACGCCTCTGTTTTGTCACAGCTCCTCTGTCTACACTACAACATAACAAACGGTTGAAACCTCGTTATTCTCAACACTGACGCGTCTTCCAACATTTGTATTGGTGCAATCATCGGGAGGATAAACCCTTCATGCAAACTGCACCAACTATCAAGAAGAAGGTTGACGTATTAACCACAACGACGCGGCCGCCACAAAGTTAAACGAAGAGGTTCGCTATGATCCTGTTTAGTATTACTAAGAAATTACACTCTGCTCTGATCACTAGTTATATGCTACTAAACTGATAGTTATATGTCACTTTTTCACTGGTTTTGGTGCCGCTCCACTGCTACCGTAACCAGCGGCGGCGCCAGTGAAATACTCAACTAATGTAACCAATCATTATAGGGACAGAGTTCACTGGTGTAATTACTTGGCGTTGTGGGGGGGGGGGGGAGATGACAGACGAAGGCGTAACTTTCTCTAAACACCCGAGAACATGACCGTGTTCCAGTATTGGAACACATATTGATACACTGCCGGAAGATGGTGGAATCCTTCCAGGTATTCAATTACAGGACAAATGTGTACAGAGAAAGGAACTATCTAGCCAGCATCTGTTGCTCTTCCCTTTGCTTATCTCACCAGCCTCTAAACAACGACAATATAAGCAACTGTAAACATCCGTAAACAACTGTAAACATCCGTAAAAAATGTAAACATCCGTAAACAAATGTAAACAACTGTAAACGAACATTGCAAATTGAAGCAAGAGCCCCTTAATGACATGCCTGAGCAGCGAGTCTCTGAAGGCGTTATTACCTGGAATCAAACTTAGAGATGCGCTGCTTATTGGCTCAGTCTCCAGGCGTCTGGTGATTACCTGGTAATGTAATTAGTAAAAGGAAAGCGAACGTTGCTGTCGCTCACCTGATAGAGAACGTTGTTATAGCTCACCTGACAGGGAACGTGGTAACGTTGCTGTCACCTGACAGGGAACGTTGCTGTCGCTCGCCTGACAGGGAACTTTGCTGTCGCCTGACAAGGAACGTTGCTGTCGCCCGCCTGACAGGGAACGTTGCTGTCGTTCACCTGACAGGGAACGTTGCTGTCGCTCGCCTGACAGGGAACGTTGCTGCCGCTCGCCTGACAGGGAACGTTGCTGTCGTTCACCTGACAGGGAACGTTGATGTAGCTCACCTGACAGGGAACGTTGCTGTCGCTCGCCTGACAGGGAACGTTGCTGTCGTCCACCTGACAGGGAACGTTGCTGTCGCTCGCCTGACAGGGAACGTTGCTGTCGCTCGCCTGACAGGGAACGTTGCTGTCGTTCGCCTGACAGGGAACGTTGCTGTCGCTCGCCTGACAGGGAACGTTGCTGTCGTCTGAGAGGGAACGTTGCTGTCGTCTGAGAGGGAACGTTGCTGTCGTCTGAGAGGGAACGTTGCTGTCGTTCACCTGACAGGGAACGTTGATGTCGCTCGCCTGACACGGAACGTGGTAACGTTGCTGTCGCTTGAAAGGGAACGTTGCTGTCATTCACCTGACAGGAAACGTTGCTGTCGCTCGCCTGACAGGGAACGTTGCTGTCGTTCACCTGACAGGGAACGTTGCTGTCGTTCACCTGACAGGAAACGTTGTTGTCGCTCGCCTGACAGGGAACGTTGCTGTCGTTCACTTGACAGGGAACGATGCTGTCGCTCACCTGACAGGGAACGTTGCTGTCGCTCACCTGACAGGGAACGTTGCTGTCGCTCACCTGACAGGGAACGTTGCTGTCGCTCACCTGACAGGAAATGTTGTTGTAGCTCACCTGACAGGGAACGTTGCTGTCGTTCACCTGACAGGGAACGTTGCTGTCGCTCACCTGACAGGGAACGATGCTGTCGCTCACCTAACAGGGAACGTTGCTGTCGCTCACCTGACAGGGAACGTTGCTGTCGTTCACCTGACAGGGAACGTTGCTGTCGTTCACCTGACAGGGAACGTTGCTGTCGCTCACCTGACAGGGAACGTTGCTGTCGTTCACCTGACAGGGAACGTTGCTGTCGTTCACTTGACAGGGAACGATGCTGTCGCTCACCTGAAAGGGAACGTTGCTGTCTCTCACCTGACAGGGAACGTTGCTGTCGTTTACCTGGCAGGGAATGTTGTTGTAGCTCACCTGACAGGGAACGTTGCTGTCGTTCACCTGACAGGGAACGTTGCTGTCGCTCACCTGAGAGGAAACGTTACTGTCGCTCGCCTGACAGGGATTGTTGCTGTCGTTCACCTGACGGGGAACGTTGCTGTCGCTCACCTGACAGGGAACGTTGCTGTCGCTCACCTAACAGGGAATGTTGCTGTCGCTCGCCTGACAGGGAACGTTGCTGTCGTTCACCTGACAGGGAACGTTGCTGTCGTTCACCTGACAGGGAACGTTGCTGTCGTTCACCTGACAGGGAACGTTGCTGTCGTTCACCTGACAGGGAACGTTGCTGTCGTTCACCTGATAAGGAACGTTGCTGTCGTTCACCTGACAGGGAACGTTGCTGTCGTTCACCTGACAGGGAACGTTGCTGTCGCTCGCCTGACAGGGAACGTTGCTGTCGCTCGCCTGACAGGGAACGTTGCTGTCGTTCACCTGACAAGGAACGTTGCTGTCGTTCACCTGACAGGGAACGTTGCTGCCGCTCGCCTGACAAGGAACGTTGCTGTCGTTCACCTGACAGGGAACGTTGATGTAGCTCACCTGACAGGGAACGTTGCTGTCGCTCGCCTGACAGGGAACGTTGCTGTCGTCCACCTGACAGGGAACGTTGCTGTCGCTCGCCTGACAGAGAACGTTGCTGTCGCTCGCCTGACAGGGAACGTTGCTGTCGCTCGCCTGACAGGGAACGTTGCTGTCATTCACCTGACAGGGAACGTTGCTGTCGTTCACCTGACAGGGAACGTTGCTGTCGTCTGAGAGGGAACGTTGCTGTCGTTCACCTGACAGGGAACGTTGCTGTCGCTCGCCTGACAGGGAACGTTGCTGTCGCTCGCCTGACAGGGAACGTTGCTGTCGTTCACCTGACAGGAACGTTGCTGTCGTTCACCTGACAGGGAACGTTGCTGCCGCTCGCCTGACAAGGAACGTTGCTGTCGTTCACCTGACAGGGAACGTTGATGTAGCTCCCCTGACAGGGAACGTTGCTGTCGCTCGCCTGACAGGGAACGTTGCTGTCGTCCACCAGACAGGGAACGTTGCTGTCGCTCGCATGACAGGGAACGTTGCTGTCGCTCGCCTGACAGGGAACGTTGCTGTCGCTCGCCTGACAGGGAACGTTGCTGTCCTTCACCTGACAGGGAACGTTGCTGTCGTTCACCTGACAGGGAACGTTGCTGTCGTCTGAGAGGGAACGTTGCTGTCGTTCACCTGACAGGGAACGTTGCTGTCGCTCACCTGACAGGGAACGTTGCTGTCGTCTGAGAGGGAACGTTGCTGTCGTTCACCTGACAGGGAACGTTGATGTCGCTCGCCTGACACGGAACGTGGTAACGTTGCTGTCGCTTGAAAGGGAACGTTGCTGTCGTTCACCTGACAGGAAACGTTGCTGTCGCTCGCCTGACAGGGAACGTTGCTGTCGTTCACTTGACAGGGAACGATGCTGTCGCTGACCTGACAGGGAACGTTGCTGTCGCTCACCTGACAGGGAACGTTGCTGTCGCTCACCTGACAGGGAACGTTGCTGTCGCTCACCTGACAGGGAACGTTGCTGTCGTTCACCTGACAGGGAACGATGCTGTCGCTCACCTAACAGGGAACGTTGCTGTCGCTCACCCGACAGGGAACGTTGCTGTCGTTCACCTGACAGGGAACGTTGCTGTCGTTCACCTGACAGGGAACGTTACTGTCGCTCGCCTGACAGGGAACGTTGCTGTCGCTCGCCTGACATGGAACGTTGCTGTCGCTCGCCTGACAGGGAACGTTGCTGTCGTTCACCTGACAGGGAACGTTACTGTCGCTCGCCTGACAGGGAACGTTGCTGTCGTTCACCTGACAGGGAACGTTGCTGTCGCTCACCTGACAGGAAACGTTACTGTCGCTCGCCTGACAGGGAACGTTGCTGTCGTTCACTTGACAGGGAACGATGCTGTCGCTCACCTGACAGGGAACGTTGCTGTCGCTCACCTGACAGGGAACGTTGCTGTCGTTCACCTGACAGGGAACGTTGCTGTCGTTCACTTGACAGGGAACGATGCTGTCGCTCACCTGAAAGGGAACGTTGCTGTCGCTCACCTGACAGGGAACGTTGCTGTCGTTTACCTGGCAGGGAGTGTTGTTGTAGCTCACCTGACAGGGAACGTTGCTGTCGTTCACCTGACAGGAACGTTGCTGTCGCTCACCTGACAGGAAACGTTTCTGTCGCTCGCCTGACAGGGATTGTTGCTGTCGTTCACCTGACGGGGAACGTTGCTGTCGCTCACCTGACAGGGAACGTTGCTGTCGCTCGCCTGACAGGGAACGTTGCTGTCGTTCACCTGACAGGGAACGTTGCTGTCGCTCACCTGACAGGGAACGTTGCTGTCGTTCACCTGACAGGGAACGTTGCTGTCGTTCACCTGACAGGGAACGTTGCTGTCGTTCACCTGACAGAGAACGTTACTGTCGCTCGCCTGACAGGGAACGTTGCTGTCGTTCACCTGATAAGGAACGTTGCTGTCGTTCACCTGACAGGGAACGTTGCTGTCGTTCACCTGACAGGGAACGTTACTGTCGCTCGCCTGACAGGGAACGTTGCTGTCGTTCACCCGACAGGGAACGTTACTGTCGCTCACCTGACAGGGAACGTTGCTGTCGTTCACCTGACAGGGAACGTTGCTGTCGCTCACCTGACAGGGAACGATGCTGTCGCTCACCTGACAGGGAACGATGCTGTCGCTCACCTGACAGGGAACGATGCTGTCGCTCGCCTGACAGGGAACGACGCTGTCGCTCACCTGACAGGGAACGTTGCTGTCGCTCACCTGACAGGGAACGATGCTGTCGCTCACCTGACAGGGAACGTTGCTGTCGCTCGCCTGACAGGGAACGTTGCTGTCGCTCGCCTGACAGGGAACGTTGCTGTTGTTCACCTGACAGGGAACGTTACTGTCGCTCGCCTGACAGGGAACGTTGCTGTCGCTCGCCTGACAGGGCACGTTGCTGTCCCTCGCCTGACAGGGCACGTTGCTGTCGCTCACCTGACAGGGAACGATGCTGTCGTTCACCTGACAGGGAACGATGCTGTCGCTCGCCTGATAGAACGTTGCTGTCGCTCACCTGACAGGGAACAATGCTGTCGCTCACCTGACATGGAACGATGCTGTCGCTCACCTGACAGGGAACGATGCTGTCGCTCGCCTGACAGGGAACGATGCTGTCGCTGACCTGACAGAACGATGCTGTCGCTCACCTGACAGAACGATGCTGTCGCTCACCTGACAGAACGATGCTGTCGCTCACCTGACAGAACGATGCTGTCGCTCACCTGACAGGGAACAATGCTGTCGTTCACCTGACTGGGAGTCCAAGCACTTGGGCTGGGGCCAGATTCACGAAGCAGTTACGCAAGTACTTACGAACGTGTACCTCTTTCCTCAATCATGATGGCTTTGGTTTGACAAAACTTGCCAATCAACTGTTGATACTGTTATAAACAGCCTCCTGGTGCTTCGGAATTCATTATCTGTTTAATAATTGTAAACAAAGCCGCCAAAGATTGAGAAAAGATATACAGGTTAGTCAGTGTTTACGTAACTTCTTCGTGAATCTAGCCCCTGGACAGCAGAGCGACGGTCTCGTTTCATGTATGTCGGCGTTCAATCCCCGACCGTCCAAGTGGTTGGGCACCATTCCATTCCCCGTCCCATCCCAAATCCTTATCCAGACCCCTTAGAAGTGCTATATATTCGTAATGACTTGGCGGTTTCCCCTGATAACTCCCTTCTCCTCACCTGACTGGGAACGTCATACTCACCTTCCAGGTTACCTCAGAATTACAAGACATTTCTCACTCATCCTTAAATACAATGCTTCGAGTCCTCATGTTTCCTCCTCACAGTTATCATGAGGAAGACTTCACTCTCAATATTTCTGCAAACCTTGCACCTTCAACAGTTCCCGAGCCTCCTGGGAATATTTGTGCTCGACGTAATATACTGCAATTTTACCCTTCTTCAAAATTTACAAAATTGTGTTCTCAAAGGAAAGTTAAGTTATGACTCACCGGGCAGGAGCGGGCGGGTCTCGGGCGCGTCCTCCACCACCATGGCCTTCTGCAGCGACGCCGGCACCTGGCAAGAGAATCGTGGCGTCAGACGCAGTGAGTGGAGGTTTGAGTGTGTATACTGATAAATTTGCGCCAGCACGGTCAAGCTTCAGCTCTTGCATCCCGGCTTACAGCCACGGAGCGTCGAGTGCCAACTCTCCCGAGATAATGCTCTCCGAGTTCACACTTTTTGGTTCTACTATTTGCTAAAAGTAACACTTTCTCACGTCCCTACGGCTCATGTGTCTTTAACTTCGGGTCAGGCCTCGTGTGCCAGTCACTTTGATCTCTATCCTCTCTATAAGTGCCCCCTAAGTATTGTATATCTTGGTCATGTTTACACTTTTTCTACACATTTCTTGCGACGTTTACACACACAGTTCTTTAAGCCTTATTAAGCAGCCCAATCCACGACGTTCTAAGTCTGGCTTCGTTGCGAACCTTAGGATACACTCAAGTTCCTGACTCCCCCCCCCCCACGTCCCAAATCCTTCGCCTGATACATTCCATGAGCTATAAACCCGTAATTGCTTGGCGCTTTCTCCTGATAGTTCCCTTTCCCTTAAGTTTCCTTTTGTGAATTTTGAGATCCAGACTTTCCAATACACTCCCATGTGCACCCACACCTTCTTACTGGCATCCTCTCCTCTCCCCAGCCTCCCAGCCTCCTCTCCACCAGCCTCCCAGCATCCTCTCCACCAGCATCCTCTCCACCAGCCTCCCAGCATCCTCTCCACCAGCCTCCCAGCATCCTCTCCACCAGCCTCCCAGCATCCTCTCCTCCAGCCTCCCAGCATCCTCTCCTCCAGCCTCCCAGCATCCTCTCCACCAGCCTCCCAGCATCCTCTCCACCAGCCTCCTAGCATCCTCTCCACCAGCCTCCCAGCATCCTCTCCACCAGCCTCCCAGCATCCTCTCCACCAGCCTCCCAGCATCCTCTCCACCAGCCTCCCAGCATTCTCTCCACCAGCCTCCCAGTATCCTCTCCACCAGCCTCCCATCATCCTCTCCACCAGCCTCCCAGCATCCTCTCCACCAGCCTCCCAGCATCCTCTCCACCAGCCTATCTATCTTGAGACACTATCTTGAGGTGCTTCCGGGGCTCAGCGTCCCCGCGGCCCGGTCGTCGACCAGGCCTCCTGGTTGCTGGACTGATCAACCAGGCTGTTAGACGCGGCCGCTCGCAGCCTGACGTATGAGTCACAGCCTGGTTGATCAGGTATCCTTTGGAGGTGCTTATCCAGTTCTCTCTTGAACACTGTGAGGGGTTTGCCAGTTATGCCCCTTATGTGTAGCGGAAGCGTGTTGAACAGTCTCGGGCCTCTGATGTTGAAAGAGTTC
>WNGS01000411.1:4142070-4158957 GCA_020271785.1 Procambarus virginalis
CTTTTTTAGTTCATTATTTAAAATATTTTTGAGTCTCCCTGACCCCCCCCCCCACCCATTCCCTGACCTCCACTCACTCCCTGACCCCCATCCACTCCCTGACCCCCACTCACCTCCTGACCCCCACCCAGTCCATAACCCCTACCCAGTCCATGAAATTCCCTGACCTCCACTCACCCCCTGACCCACACCCAGTCCATGACCCTCACCCACTCCCTGAACCCCACCCAGTCCATGAACCCTACCCACTCTCTGACCCCCACTCACCCCCTGACCCCCACCCACTCCATGACCCCTACCCAGTCCATGACCCCCCTCACCCATTCCCTGACCCTCCACCCACTCCCTGACCTCCACCCAGTCACTGACCCCTACCCAATCTCTGATCTCCACTCACTCCCTGTCCAGGAAGAGCCTGAAGATTTGGTACACGAACGCCGACGGAGTTACAAACAAAGCACAGGAAATTAAACAAGGAGTGATTGAAAGTAACCCAAATTGATTGCAATAGTGGGAACGAAAATAAATGATATGATCTCTGCTGTAATATTCCCCGAGGGATTCCAAGTGACAAGGAAAGAAAGACAGCACATGCAAGGAGGAGGAGTTGCACTCCTAGTAAAACTGGAGTGGATATTTGATGAACTCAAGATTCAGATTAAAAACGTATACACAAACTCCATCATTGGGACACTGATAGCAGATGGAAGAATAATTGTAGTCCTGGTAATTTACAACCCCCCACCAAACAACAGAAGGCAGGAACATGATGACAACAACAAAGCATGCATAGTGACATTGCAGAGAGCAGCAACTGTGGCACACAGAATGAGAGCTAAACTTCTAGTCATTGGGTGACCTATTTCATGGAGAGATTGACTGGGACACCTGAAATCCTTTTAGTGAAGAAACGTGGGGAGCAAAATTAGTGGAAGTTGTATAAAGAAACATTTTAACACAACATGTAAAGGAGGACATAAGAAAAAGGGAGGAGATACACCAAGCCTACTGGACTTGATATTCACCCAGAAAGAGGAAGACATTGAGAACTTAGAGCGTGAAATACCACTAGGAGCAAGTGACCAAGGAGTAAGTGAGTCAGGGAAGGGAGAGCAAGCTAAAAAAATGAGACTACAAGAATGTAAGAGAGAGTATCTGGAAAGTGTGCAATTAGAGGAGGAACTTAGTGGGAAGATGATCCAATAAATGATGGACCCAGTAAAACTAAGTTCCAAAGAGGCAGAAAAGAGATTCATACCGCCATTAAGGGTAAAAGGTAGGGGAACATATAATAACCCGTGGTTCACTAGACAGTGCCAGGAAGCAAAGAAACAGCAGGAGGGAGTGGTGAAAATACAGAAGGCAAAGGACAGAGGTAAACCGGAATAGATGGAATAAGGCCAGGGATGACTACATAAATAAAAAAACATTGGCAGAAAGAAACTATGGAAATTATAGTGCCTTCAAAGCAAAGAACCAACCGAAACTCCTTCATAGTCATATTAAAAGGAAAATGACAGTGAATGACCAGGTTACGAAAAAAGAAAGGCCAATGTACAAAAAATTATAAAGAAATTTGTGAGGAGCTTAATGTCAGCTTCCATGGAATGTTCATTACTGAGCCTGAACAGTCATTAACCCCTCCGACAGCACACTACTTTGAGCACCTCTGGGCCACAATGCCATTACTACAGTCCTGAATGAAAAGTTTAACGACCTAAAGAGGATGGAAGCGAGAATAGGGGGACTTGGACTACCATGATGCCCTCTAACTTCTCACAAAGTGCCTTACCATGCCTAGGCTAACATACTTCTTGAGGTGTGCACCCATTTTTGGCAACCCACTTCTAATTCAATATGACGAGCTCCTCAGGTCAATATTCAGGAAGGCGCTGAACCTAAATTTATATGACAGTCAGTGAGACCAAGCAACACTACCAGTGAGATTTGGGGGGATAGGCATACGAAAGGCAACTGAGGTAGCACTTCCAGCACTCTTATCCTCATGTACAGCAGCCAACGAATTGGTAGGGCAGATCTTACCAGAGTGCATGAGAGACACAGTGGGAACTCATGACCAAACGTTCATCGAAGCAGCCAGACATCGAAGTAGCCATACGACAGGTATGGCAGGTATGGCAGGAGTATATGGCAGGTTTCAAATTCATGTCAACTAAGACCTTCTGTTCGATGGTACCCACGTAGAAGTTCGCAGACAGGACACCTAGGGGAGAACCCATGGCGACCCAATCTACTTGCTTATACATGTGCCCATCTGGGCTCAAGAAGGGTACCTCTTTAGTACAAGCTTGGAGTAGTTTCCTTAGAATGTTTTCTGGTATGTCAAGAGGAGTACAGGCCGGATCACAATACACTCTGTCCGCTATCATCCCGATTGTTTCATACACAGGTACGTTGGTAAACAGTGATTCTATGTCCAACGAGGCTCTTATCCCTGTTGCCCGTGTTCCCCGCAGTAAGTCAACAAATTTCTTTGGAGACTTCAGGCTGAAACCACAAGGTACATAAGGAGTCAACAAGCCGTTGAGTCGCTTCGCCAGTCTGTACGTGGATGTGGGTATCTGGCTGATGATTAGCCGAAGTGGGATTCCAGGCTTGTGTCTCTAAGCGGGGGGATGGAAATAGCCTCGGCTACCATCCTCTTTTGTCCGGTCGTGTTGGTTGAGTGGTTAAGGGATCCTGTACATCAGTTGCATTGCTTCTGGCAGTATGGGTTTGAGTCACTTCTGGGGTGTGAGTTTTCATGCCTGGAGACCATTCAGGCTTGTTCGCATATATATATATATATATATATATATATATATATATATATATATATATATATATATATTATATATATATATATATATATATATATATGTATATACATATATATATATATATATATATATATATATATATATATACATATATATATATATATATATATATATATATATATATATATATATATATATATATATATATATATATATCTGAAAACTCACACCCCAAAAGTGACTCAAACCCATACTCCCAGGAGCAACGCAACTGGTATGTACAGGGACGCCTTAAACCACTTGACCATCACGACCAGACAAAAGGAAGTGATAGCCGAGGCTATATGAACCACTTCCCCGCCGGCACTCGGATTTGATAAAATGCTATGCCCAGATTACCATCCAAGTGCCGGCGGGGAAGTGGTTCATATAGCCTCGGCTATCACTTCCTTTTGTCCGGTCGTGATGGTCAAGTGGTTTAAGGCGTCCCTGTACATACCAGTTGCGTTGCTCCTGGGAGTATGGGTTCGAGTCACTTCTGGGGTGTGAGTTTTCAGTTGTATCTAGTCCTGGGGACCATTCAGGCTTGTTTGCATATATATATATATATATATATATATATATATATATATATATATATATATATATATATATATATTTTATATATATATTTATATATATTTATATATATATTTATATATATATATATATATATATATATATATATATATATATATATATATATATATATATATATATATATATATATATATATATATATATATATATATATATATATATATATATATATATATTTATATTTACATATTTATATATATATATATATATATATATATATATATATATATATATATATATATATATATTTATATATATTTTATATATATATATATGTATATGTATATATATATGTATATATATATTGTGACGGTGTTCCCCCCTTATATTTCTCCCACGCCAGCTGTAAGAGTCATATCTACTTTACCCGAACGTTCTCTGCCTTCCAGAGAACAATTTGACATATGTGGGAGCATGAGGTGTCCTCGCATAGGAGAGAAATTAACTAAAGAAGAGTGTTTTGGCCAGTGGCTTAGGCCCTTTTGGACGCCAAGATGGCGCCGACTCCTACGTTTTCGCGCCAAAATGTTATGACGTCAGTGGCACCAGATTGGCCAAGAACGGTGACGTGGTACAGGGAGCCACTGAGAAACGCCCCTGGCAAGTGTGACGTCATGAGTGGAGGTAGGTCCGGGCCGTGCACCCCAGTGGCGCGAAGAGTTAGATACGACACGTCGTCAAGGGCGGACGTGCGATAGGGGGGGGGTCCTGTCAGTCTGACAGTATTCGCCCCTCTCCGGTAAATATACGCATCACCAGTGGTCTGCGAGCATCCTGTAAGTTGACCACTGGCGTCTTCTCGTAGCTCATACCCGAGTTGACGGGTATGAGCTACGAGAAGAGAATTCGGGAACTGAACCTCACGTTGTGGGAAGACAGAAGAGTTAAGCGAGACATGATCACCACATGCCAGGTTGCGAGGCTGCGCCTCCACCACAGGCTCTAGGCTCCAGGCTCCTCCACTGCGCCTCCACAATCGTCAGGCTGCGAGCAGCTGCGTCCAACAGCCTGGTTGACGAGTCCAGCAAGGAGGAGGCCTGGTCGACAACTGGGCAGCGGAGATGCTAGGCACCAAAAACACCTCAAGGTAGGTAACCATATACAAGATTCTTAGAGGTATTGATAGACTAGATAAAGATAATTTATTTAGCACTGGGGGCACACACACAAGATGATACAGGTGGAAACTGAATACTGTTACGGTGCCTTCTCCTATATCTTCCCTTATCCACCAAGAAGAGTCATAGCTATACACCCTGCAGATTCCCTTAGATGCAGTGATCAGTTTGACATAGGTAATAGCTAACAAGAGTACTTATTTGGGTATAAACTGTCATTTTAATTTTGGCTTGTAAGGGGGCTTATGCCCATAGTGGATGTAAAATGGCAACACGCAGACAAAAGTGCGCCAAAAACGTGACAACGCCAGCAGGCTGGCGATTGGCTGGCTGTGGTCACGGAACGTGACGGAACGTGACCAATCAGAGCCCGCCCCTGGGGGCTGTGACGTCACCAGGAGGCCAGGCTCAGAGCTTGTAGAGTGTCACACGGCTTCGATGAGAGCGGACATGTACTGGTTGAGCTCTCGAGTTCGGAGATCCAGGAGTCTCAGTCAGTGAAGTAATGCAGCCTGACACATTCACAGCGAATACAGAAGATTATAACACTTCAGGGAAGTGCGAGGAAGCCGAGTTCCAGCTGTGTAAGGGCGCCGAAAACCGTGAGTTGATAGTCTTGGAGGAGTCGGGAGCGGCGACGGCAGGAGTAGAGAGTGTCTCGCCATCAGAGGAACTCCGAGATACTCAGAGCTGCTATGATTGGAGCATGCCCACTGGGAACTCAGAAGGGAGAAGTCGCATCTGTATCCATGAGTATTTGGTCTCGGTGCAGGGGGCGATTGAGGGAGACGACGTGAGCAGTGGCAACTGGAGGAACTGCACATACGGGAGTGATCATGGAGCCGACGTGCATCATCACGACGTCTAGGGACCTGCAACTCGACTGGAACGCCGAGGAGCGACGTGAGGGACCGAGGACCACGACGACCATCGGAGGGCAGAATATGTTCAAGGTACATCATTATTCCCTCCCATTTTCCCTTGGTATTAGGCAAGATAGACCTAGGAATATATACATAAGTTGTTACTAGAGTGTCTATTTATTATCAGGAGAAGAGTAGCCTGTAGGGCAGATTGCATATGTTATCTACTGCCTGGCGAAGACAGCGATCGGCGTGAGTGGCCGACCCGTTAGAGTACTGTGTGACTACGAGAAGTGAGGCGGCTCCTATGAGGAGGAGGGGGGCTGTGGACCCTATTAAATTCGACCAGCTGACACGAGTTGCTAGAGAAGCGCTGCTCTCTACTATTATTATTATATTACACTCAACTTCAACTCAAGCTTATGTAGTTTTCTCTTCAGTAAATTCTATCAACTTTTATTAGTGCTTTTAAGGGTTTCCTCCATCTCATTGAGCATTGTGAATAAATGATATTAGTTTGCACCACACTAGTACTGGCATTAAATAGAAAAGAGACCCTTGGTTGGCAACACGGTAATATATCTATATAAATAAAAATGTAAATGTTCGTTTCTTCAAAATCGATAATCTCCGAAAGTTCTTCATCGATTGCCTTGAAATTTTCACAAAACGTTCCATTTGCATTCGAGCCGGTTTTTAACGATACTATATAGATGTCATGTTTGTGACGGGAACAAATATGTTTTTTTTACGCACACAGACCCAACGCACACAGCTCGATCAGTGTGCGTTGGACCTTCTCCTTTCCCCTTTGGGTCCAAGATCAAGTAGTGGCGACCGGCCTTGAGGCATGACTTGGAGAGATCCCTAGGAGTGGTAGATGGTACCCAGTAACGGGAGCAAAAACCCGCAGCGTGGGGTTACATTATCAGTAGCATGATCCCGCGCTGTTTAACTGTAACCCCTGTAACACAAGGCCAAGGTGAGCAACGTGTGACAGTATTCAGATGCCATAGATATATTAGAAAGAAGTTTTTAGTCACAGAGTAGTTAACAATGGAATGCATTAGGCAGTGATGAGGAGGAGGAGGCAAATTACATTCACAGTTTCAAATGTAGATGGCAAACCCCCAATAGGCTCAGGTACCAGTACACCCGTTGAATGACATTTGAAAGGCGGGACCAAACAGCCGAACTCAATTCTTGCAAACAAAACTAGGTGATATATTTATTTTTCATATGATAAGAATCTTCAAAACTTCTGTATCGATTGCTTTGAAATTATGACACAACATCGCATTCAAATAGGTGCTTGTTTTTATATACGTACTATATACATGCCTCACCTGTGACAGAAAAACATGCTTTTTTTTTGAAAAACAGCATCATCTGTTGGACGTAAGAGCAACACACGCTGTAATCTCCGAAAGTTCTTCACTGATTGCTTTGAAATTCTGACACAACGTTACATTCGAATATGCGCGTGTTTTAATATACCTACTATATAGATGCCACACCTGTGAATGGTAAAAGCATATTTTAAAAAAACAGTGCCATCTGTTGCATGTAATAGCAACACAGGCGATACTAAATATGTTACGCTTCCATTTCAATGTTTCCGATTGCATCGATAAATTGAATTTTCATAGATTTCGATTTATTTTCATTTTGGTTTAATTATTTTGTGTGACATTGCATTGGAACTGATGTGTTGTTTACCATACCATTCATTTCGTGAGTATAGTCTATTTTTTTTTCATTGTTTTTCATTTCTTTTTTTAACTGTTTTCTTCTATTTCAGTGATGGGAACATCAGATCATTTAGGAATGCTTTGGACATGGGAGTGGGGACTGGTGGGGAGGATGTGGGGACGGGAGTGGGGGATGGTGGGGAGGCCGAGGGGACAAGGGAGAGGCTAATGGCGGGGAGGATGAGGGATGGGGGAGTTGGGGATGGAGAATGGTGGGGAGGACAAGGGTCAGGAAAGTGGGCAGATGGTTGGGTGGACGATGGGACGGGGAGGGGGGGGGGAATGGTTAGGAGGACGAGGGGATGGTAGAGTGGGGGATGCTTGGGAGGACAAAAGGACGGGGAGAGAGAAAAGGTTGGGAAGACGAAGGGACGGGAGATTGGGGAATGGTTGGGAGGACGAAGTGACGGGGGAGGGGGAAATGGTGGGGACGACTGGAAAACAGCTAAAGATTGCTGTGGCTCAGCAACGCATGGCCGGGTACAGCTGTTTGAAATAAAAGCGTTGCTGAGACGCAGAGAGTATTACCCAACTGGCGACCAGGAAACTAAGATGAGAACTGAGGTTACGGCCGGAGGTCCAGCAAACTTTGCACGTATAGGTGGGCAGGCCCGGTGGGGATGTCACACATTGCAGGATCGAGCTCGAGCAGTGTGCGTTGGGCCTTCTCCTCTCCCCCTCTTGGGTCCAAGGTCAAGTAGTGGCGACCGGCCTTGAGGCATGACTTGGACAGATCCCTAGGAGTGGTAGATGGGTAGTGGCGACCGGCCTTGAGGCATGACTTGGAGAGATCCCTAGGAGTGGTAGATGGTACCCAGTAACGGGAGCAAAGACCCGCGGCGTGGGGTTACATTATCAGTAGCATGATCCCGCGCTGTTTAACTGTAACCCCTGTAACACAAGGCCAAGGTGAGCAACGTGTGACAGTATTCAGATGCCATAGATATATTAGAAAGAAGTTTTTAGTCTCAGAGTAGTTAACAAATGGAATGCATTAGGCAGTGATGTGGAGGAGGCAAATTACATTCACAGTTTCAAATGTAAATGGCAGACCCCCAATAGGCTTAGGTACCAGTACACCGGTTGATTGACATTTGAAAGGCGGGACCAAACAGTCAAAGCTCAGTTCCTGCACGCACAACTAGGTGAGTACACACCACTAGACATCCCTCCCCCCCCACCACACACAAGACCGAGGTACCTCACTACACATCCCTCCCCCCCCCCCCACCACACACTAGAGCGAGGTACCTCACTACCTCCACAGGAGAAGGGCACTTCACCATCACGAGAGGCAGCGAGAGTCTCACGCGAAAGATATGACTTCACAGCAACATTCAATACCGCCAGCCATCTTCTCCTCACACAATGGCGACGAAAAAGTTTGAATTCTTTTTTAAACTTATTTTCGTCAGCAAAATTTTTATTTAGTGAGACTTTCAATGCTTTACATAACAATATTGCGATGAAAATTTAGTTTTGTCAAGTTTATTAACTAAAATTGTTCATGTGGATAGTCGCCACGGGTGCGGGAAGGTGGAGTGTTTCAAGTTTAGGTTAGACAAATGTGTGAGAGTGTGAGTGGGTGGAGCCAAGAGGCGGGGGTCCCGTGTAGTCTAACAGCCTTCAGTAGTGTTCTATGTACATGTTGTTATGGATAGAACTTGTTTTTACTTTTCCAGCACTAGAGCAAATATATTGTTTTACCCTCTTGGCCTCGTGATATATTAGGGAGAAAGTTTCCCATATTGGCTTCATAATATAATATGAAGGAGAAAGCAATAATCAAACAATTCCAAACATTCTTGCTACGCCTCATTCACTATAATATTGGGCAGTTTATTTCAATTCCGTCTAAAACGTTTCCATATATAGAGTTGTTTTAAGTATCTCATTTACGCAAATTTTAAGAATCTCAGCCATTGAGATTCACCCACTGTACACCCATTTTTCCTTATTTTAATAAATAACTTTTTTGCTTTTGAGAGTTATAATTCATGGAGGTTTCTACAACCCTGACAACATCTGCCACACCTGCACACGTCTGTCCATTCATGCACCTTTGTTATGTTGTGTTCTGTGCTTGTTGTGGGGGGGGGGGGGGTGATGCTGCTGGTCTGTCTCAGAAAGATCCACTCCCCCCACCACCACCCCCGAGTGGTCACTGCCCCACAACACTCCCCCACCACCCCCGAGTCGGTCACTGCACCAGAACACTCCACCACCACCCCCAAGCCGGTCACTGCCCCAAAACACTCCACCACCACCCCCGGGTCGGTCACTGCCCCAAAACACTCCACCACCACCCCCGGGGCGGTCACTGCCCCAAAACACTCCACCACCACCCCCAAGCCGGTCACTGCCCCAAAACACTCCACCACCACCCCCAAGCCGGTCACTGCCCCAAAACACTCCACCACCACCCCCAAGCCGGTCACTGCCCCAAAACACTCCACCACCACCCCCGGGTCGGTCACTGCCCCAAAACACTCCACCACCACCCCCAAGCCGGTCACTGCCACAAAACACTCCACCACCACCCCCGGGTGGTCACTGTCCCAGAACACTCCCCCACCACCCCCGGGTCGGTCACTGCACCAGAACACTCCACCACCACCCCCGGAGCGGTCACTGCCCCAGAACACTTCCCCACCCCACCACTGGAGCGGCCACTGCCCCAGAACACTCCCCCCAACACCCCCGGGGCGGTCACTGCCACAAAACACTCCCCCACTACCCCCGGAGCGGTCACTGCCCCAGAACACTTCCCCACCCCACCACTGGAGCGGCCACTGCCCCAGAACACTCCCCCCAACACCCCCGGGGTGGTCACTGCCACAAAACACTCCCCCACCACCCCGGAGCGGTCACTGCCCCAGAACACTTCCCCACCCCACCACTGGAGCGGCCACTGCCCCAGAACACTCCACCCACCAACCCCGGAGCGGTCACTGCACCAGAACACTCTCCCACTACCCCCGGAGTGGTCACTGCCCTAGAACACTCCCCCCACAACCCCCGGAGGGGTCACTGCCCTACAACACATCTCCCACCTTGGAGCGGTCACTGCCCCAGAACACTCCCCCCACCACCCTCGGGGCGGCCACTGCCCTCGAACCCTCTCCCCACCTCTCCCGGAGTGGTCACTGCCCCAGAACACTCCCCCACCACCCCCGGAGCGGTCACTGCCCCAGAACACTTCCCCCCACCACCCTTGGGGCGGTCACTGCCCCAGAACACTCTCCTCACCACCCCCGGATGGGTCGCTGCCCCAGAACACTCCCGCACAACCCCCGTAGTGGTCACTGCCACAGAGCACAACCCCCACCACCCACGAAGCGGTCACTGACCCAGAACACTCCCGCACCACCCTCGGGGCGACCACTGCCCTCGAACCCTCTCCCCAACTCTCCCGGAGCGGTCACTGCCCCAGAACACTCCCCCCACCACCCACGGTGTGGTCACTGACCCAGAACATTCCCCCACCACCCCTGGGGCGGTCACTGCCCCAGAACACTCTCCTCACCACCCATGGATGGGTCACTGCCCCAGAACACTCCTGCACAACCCCCGGAGTGGTCACTGCCCCATAGCACAACCCCCACCACCCACGGAGCGGTCACTGCCCCAGAACACGCCCCCTCCCCACCACCCCTAGAACGGTCTCTGCCCCAGAACACTCCCCAACCACGCCCGGGGTGGTCACTGCCCCAGAACACTACCCCACCACCCCCGGGGCGGTCACTGCCCCAGAACACTCCCTCCACCACCCCCGGAGCGGTCACTGCCCGAGAACACTCCCCCGCCACCCCCGGAGCGGTCACTACCCTAGAATACTCCCCCACCACCCCCGGAGCGGTCACTGCACAACAACACTCCCTCCCACCTTTGGAGCGGTCACTGCCCCAGAACACTCCCCCATCACTCCCGGAGCGGTCACTGCCCCAGAACATTCCCCCCCCACCACCCTGGAGAGGTCACTGCCCCAGAACACTCCCCCACCACCCCCTGAGCGGTCACTGCCCAAGAACAATCCCGCACCACCCCCGAAGTGGTCGCTGCCCAGAGCACAACCCCCACCAGCCACGGAGCGGTCACTGCCCCAGAACACTTCCTCTCCCCACCACCCCCGGGTTGTCACTGCCCGAGAACACTCCTCCATCACCCCGGAGCGGCCACTGCCCCAGAACACTTCCCCCCACCCCAGGAGCGGTTACTGCCCCAAACACTACCCCACCACCCAAGGGGCGGTCACTGCACCACAACACTCCCCCCCCCCCCCCCGGAGCAGTCACTGCCCCATAACACTCCCACCACCCCCGGGTTGTCACTGCCCGAGAACACTCCTCCATCACCCCCGGGGCGGTCACTACCCTAGAACACTCCCCCACCACCCTCGGAGCGGTCACTGCCCCAGAACACTCCCCTACCACCCCCGGAGCGGTCACTACACTAGAACACTCCCCCACCACCCCCGGAGCGGTCACTGCCCCAAAACACTCCCCCACCACCCCCGAGCATTCACTGTTCCACAACACTCCCTCCCCACGCTCGGAGCGGTCACTGCCCCAGTACACTCCCCCCACCACCCTCGGGACGGTCACGTCCCGAGAACACACCCCCCTCCACCCCCGGAGCAGACACTGCCCCAGAACACTCCCCCACCACCACCGGAGCGGTCACTACCCCAGAAAACTCCCCCCACCACCCCCGGAGGGGTCACTGCCCCACAAAACTCCCCCACCACCCCCGGAGTGGCCACTGCCCCAGAAACACAACCCCCACCACCTGTGGAGCGGTCACTGCCTCAGAACACTCCACCCACCACCCATGGAGTGGTCACTGCCCCAGAACACTCCCCCACCACCCTGGAATGGTCACTGCCCCAGAGCAACAACACCCACCACCCTCGGAGCGGTCTTTGCCCCAGAACACTCCCCACACCACCCGCTGGGCGGTCACAGCCCCATAACACTCCCCCGACTCTCTTGCTGAGCTCAGTCTTCTGTCAACAAGAACGATTGTAACCTGAATATCATTACCACTGGTGTTCCCTGGCTTGGAGACCTGCCTCACACGACAGTGGAAACCTGCCTCACACTACCGTGGAGACCTGCCTCACACTATAGTAGAGACCTGCCTCACACTACAGTGGAGACCTGCCTCACACTACAGTGGAGACCTGCCTCACACTACCGTGGAGACCTGCCTCACACTGTAATGGAGACCTGCCTCACACTACCGTAAAGACCTGCCTCACACTACCGTGGAGACCTGCCTCACACTACAGTGGAGACCTGCCTCACACTACCATGGAGACCTGCCTCACACTGTCGTGGAGACCTGCCTCACACTACCGTGGAGACCTGCCTCACACTACCGTGGAGACCTGCCTCACACTACCGTGGAGACCTGCCTCACACTACCGTGGAAACCTGCCTCACACTACCGTGGAGACCTGCCTCACACTACAGTCGAGACCTGCCTCACACTACCGTGGAGACCTTCCTCACACTACCGTGGAGACCTGCCTCACACTACAGTCGAGACCTGCCTCACACTACCGTGGAGACCTGCCTCACACTGTCGTGGAGACCTGCCTCTCACTACCGTGGAGACCTGCCTCACACTACCGTGGAGACCTGCCTCACACTACAGTCGAGACCTGCCTCACACTGTCGTGGAGACCTGCCTCACACTGTCGTGGAGACCTGCCTCACACTACCGTGGAGACCTGCCTCACACTGTCGTGGAGACCTGCCTCTCACTACCGTGGAGACCTGCCTCACACTACCGTGGAGACCTGCCTCACACTACCGTGGAGACCTGCCTCACACTACAGTCGAGACCTGCCTCACACTACAGTCGAGACCTGCCTCATACTGTCGTGGAGACCTGCCTCACACTGTCGTGGAGACCTGCCTCACACTGTCGTGGAGACCTGCCTCACACTACCGTGGAGACCTGCCTCACACTACCGTAGAGACCTGCCTCACACTACCGTAGAGACCTGCCTCACACTACCGTAGAGACCTGCCTCACACTACCGTAGAGACCTGCCTCACACTACCGTGGAGACCTGCCTCACACTACCGTGGAGACCTGCCTCACACTACCGTGAAGACCTGCCTCACACTACCGTGGAGACCTGCCTCACACTACCGTGAAGACCTGCCTCACACTACCGTGGAGACCTGCCTCACACTACCGTGGAGACCTGCCTCACACTACCGTGGAGACCTGCCTCACACTACCGTAGAGACCTGCCTCACACTACCGTGGAGACCTGCCTCACACTACCGTGGAGACCTGCCTCACACTACCGTGAAGACCTGCCTCATAGAGAACTGAGGAATTCATCTTCTTGAGATAATTTCGGGGCATAGCGTCCCCGCGGCCCAGTCCTCGACCAGGCCTCTTTTTGTTACCCCCCCCCCCCTTCAAGGAAGCAGTCCGAAACAGCTGTGTAACTCCCAGGTACCATTTTACTGCTAGGTAACAGGGACATGAGGGTGAAAGAAACGTTTGCCCATTTGTCTCCGCCTCCACCGTGGATCGAACCCGGAACCTCAGGACTACGTATCCTAAGGGCTGTCCACCCAGCTATCAGGTGTCTCTATTGTCATAGGTGCGCCTATGTTGTCATAAGGATAGGCATAGGGAAGCCATAGAGGCGTCATATCAGGCGAAAATTGTCATAGACAACTTTCCTGAGTCAGTATCGACTCAGGCGAATAAGATCCGATATTTAAGAGTATCGACTCTTATTCGCCTGTAAAGTATTGATGGCACTTATTCCCTTGATGTGAAATGAGTACACTCACCCATGCACACTCACCTTCTCTCAGCTCTCTCCTGTTTCTTTCTCAGGTGTATCTTTCAGCTCTCTAACTCTTGAGTCTCTCAGCATTCACTATTTCAACTTTTCAGCTGTTTCTCTCAGGCCTTTTAGTTAATACTGCCAGTTCTGCTCTTTCTCTCAACTCTACAGTCTCACCTACATCACTACTTACTCGACCTGCTCTCTAGAGCATGAACTGGAAGGGAAAACTGATATATACATTATTGCAGTGATCTACAATCCTTCCCAAACTAACAGAAGACACAGGCAGGAGTATGATAAAAATAATGGAGATGTTATTACTATCCTCGAATAAACTATCTGTATTGCAAAAACAAATGGGTCTAGAATCTTAATCACTTAGGCGAATACACCGAGAGAATGGGTGTTCCATGGGAGTGCTGATATATGGAGAGCTAAATTCCCGGAAGTGGCAGCAATAAACTTGATAAGCCAATATGTCAGTGGACCCACAAAAGATAAGAAAAATTGACGAGCCAGTCAGACTTGATCGAATTTTGATCACCATGTAATGGTACTGGAGTGCACTTGGAGCAGCCGTGGAGTGCGGACGTGTCCCTCCGTGACTGCTGGAGTTGTTCTCTGTTTGGTCGCCAGGTGGCGGGGCGTCGCTGCCCTACCAGTGTTGTTGCCTGGCTAGCTGCTGCTGACGTGGTGGAACTGAGTTACGATGGGGGTCCCCCTCCCACCGGTACTGCGGGCTCAGTCTGTGGGCCTGGAATTTTCCAGCCGGGCTGGATACCCAGAGATTGCACGGGTGTGTGAGCAGCTGCAGGTACCTGTGATGGATATCTACGGTGTCGAGCTGGTGACGGCCCGTCGGGTGATCCTGAAATTCACTGCAGACATGGCGTATCGCGAATTTCTACGTCGATACGAGGGGCGGACATTGCCTCTACAGGATGGTGCGGGCACTGTGTCCATATCTGATCGGAGTGGTGCCCTCACATACGTCAGCGTCCATGGGGCTCCTTTGGAGTTTCCGGAGGGTCTGCTCCGGCGGTACTTCGGCCGTTTTGGCGCCGTCGTTAGTGTGCGGGTGAATGTGGTATCTTCAAGCCCACTAAAGGGTGTCCGCACGAACATTCGTACCCTGGGCATGAGGTTACGGGAGGATATCCCGTCCTCTGTGCGTCTGCTGGGGTACACAGTTCGTGTGTTTTACGCCCGCCAGCCCCGGACATGTTATCGCTGTGGCCTGTCGGGCCATCAGGCTGCTGAATGTTCTGCGCCGGCCTCTGCGCCTGTGAACCTCTTCAGTGAGGAGGACTTCCCACCGCTTCCTGTGGAGGAGGTTTCTGTGGGTCTGGACGCCTCCCCGGACGCGGCTAAGCCCCCTGTGTCGCCTGATGCGCCCCCTGTGGTGGACGTTCCCCCGAATGTCGCCGACCCTCCGCAGGATGTTGCGATGCCCTCGGTGGATACTCCTGCTCCTGTCCCTGATGCTCCCGTGGGCCTTTCTGATGCTCCCTCCTCGCCGTCTGCTCACCCGTCTTCAGTTTCTGCGCCTGGCCCTGCGTGCTCGCCTGCGTACTCGCCTCGGGTCCCGGCTGCGCTGAGTGCTGGGGTGGCTGTGGGGCCACCTGTTGTGTGTGGTCCGGTTCCCCCTGCGGTTGAGGCTGCTGCCGTCATGAGACGGGCGTTGGTCCGCACGGCTTGTGATGCCCGTGGTTCTGGGTCCGCCTCCGGCTCTGAGGATGTGCGCCCGGTGCCCAAGTGGTCCAGGCGTTCTTCTACTGCATGGGCTGATGTGGAGGGTTTCGACGCCGATGGGTCTTCGGGAGATGAGGTGGTGGTCGCTGACGTCCATGTACCTGCTGATGCCAAGGATTGTGTGTATGATTCACCTCCTGTTTCTTCTGTAGGCGTTCTCCGCAGTGGGGGGTGGTTGCTCCTCCGGACGTTGGTGAGGGGGGTGCTGGTGCAGGCCGCGACCTCGTGTTGTTGCTAAAGAAGGATGTTCGGCGAGGGGGGCCCCTGCAGGTGTCCCGTCCGGTGGTTGCTGCGGAGCCCTGTGGGGCTGCCAAGGTTACAAGTGCGCTGCCCGTTGCCCGCGCCTGTAAGGGGAAGCCCGTCCCGTTCATCTTGGCCTCCGGCGTGGCGTATGATTCGGAGACCAACCCTTTGGATTTTCACTTTCATACCGAGTGCTGCCTGTTCCGTGGTGCCCCTCGACTGTCTGGGTTCCACAGGCTCGGGTATTTGTTGAGGGTGTGCCGATTTCGATGCCCGATCCTCGGACGACCCTTCGTCACCCTATTTTGGACGACATCCTGTTGTGTGGGAGGCGTATTGTGTTCTTTTCCCGGCAGCGGAGTGGCCGGAAAAGTATGCGCAATCTTGATAGTTTGTGTGCTTGCTGTGTGTATCGAGTGTGTATGGACTTTGGTATGTTCTGTGATGTTTATTGTGTGCCCTTCAGGCCGATGTCGTCTTTAGTTTTCTCAATGTCCCTGTTATTGTAATTTAGGCTATACCTTTTCATAAATTATGTTTCTTTGATTTTATTGTATTATGTGCCCTTCTGGCTATGCTGTTTGCTCTCTTACGTGAGGGGTTTTTGTGCAGAAATTTGTTTTTTGTTTCTGTTTTGAATTGTTATTGTGCCATGTTATGAATTTTATTATTTTTTATTTTTTATTGTTCTCCTCTGTTCTCTGTGTATTATGGTCTTGGTTTATGTGTTATTGTATTTTGGGTATTGTTTGCCTGTTTGCGCTTTTGTTTTTTGTTTGATGTTTTGTACTGTGATGTCGGTCCTTCTGGCCGGTGTTGTTTTGTGTTTGCTAAATTTGGTTTCTTATGTACCTTTTATTGTATTTATTGCTTATACTTGCATGCTTGCATGTAAAAATAAATTAAAAAAAAAAAGTA
>WNGS01000411.1:4168192-4192020 GCA_020271785.1 Procambarus virginalis
TGACAAATCCTATCATGGCACAACTACGAACAGGGTCAAGCATGAGAGCCAGAGGTAACAGGGGAACAGGGAAAAATCCATGTGACGAAATGAAGGAAATGTTCATCCATTTTCTGGAGGACATCAAGAATGAGATGCAGGAAATGAAGAATGAAATAAGCAACCTAAAATGAGAGCTGACAGCAGCAAAGAAGGAGATTAGCCCTCAAAGAGAACAGTATCGATGCTGAGACTCAGATAACCACCCAGGGAGAAGGTGGTAATAGTATTTTGGAAGAGAATGCCACAATAAAAGCAACATTTGCAGAAATGCTAAAAAACAACAACTCTGAAGTAATGTCTGCAGTGATGGAGGTGGCCATGAAAGCAGCCACCTCACAGGAAGCGGCACGCTCCACTAGCCAGCTGCTGGAAAGGAACAGATCAGTGGTAGCTGTTGGTATTAAAGAGCATGAAGGCTCTAATAAGAAAGAGTGGAATGATAAGGACAAGGCGGCAGTGAATGAAATACTGAAGGCACTAGACATGGAAGGGGCACTAGACATAGCATTGAGAATGTTTTCAGACTAGGCTGGTACAAAAAAGATCGAGACCATGTGTTAAAGATAGTGTTTGCGAACGAAAACACAAAGGAGATGATTCTAACAAGAAAAGCCACCTGTAACATGTGGGAGAATTAAAAAAAGTATTCCTCCAGAGGGACATGACAAGGGAGGAGAGAGCCATGGCGGCAGAAGCAAGGAAGAAGCGCAGGGCGAGAGGGGAAAAACAGGAAATCACAGCTCCCAACACATCATCAACCCACAACCAGCTACCCAGTAACACCAGCGGGGAGGGCAACTCCACCACCACCCTCTGCATAGAAAACCCCCTACCCCAAACCCTCCCTGCCCCCACTCAAATACTCAGCCAAATCTCCGTCCCCCCACACCCAATCCTCCCCTTCTACCCCTCCCCATCTCCCACCGAGTCCCCCATCCCCCCTTTCTTTCTTGTCCTCCCTCCCCTTTCACCCCATTCCCTCCCTGTCCCTCCCTCTTCACTTGACCCCCACCCCTCATCCCTTGTACCCTCTGCGACCCTGTTATCCACCTCACGAATCCTTACACCCATGGAACAGCTTCCCCCACCAGCAGAACACTCACAAAGGAGGCGATTTGAGAAGGGACAGAAGAAAGTGAGCCTCAAGGCAATGTACACTAACATAGATGGAATTACAAATAAAGCAAATGAACTTGGAGAATGGGTACTAGAGGAAAGCGCAGACATAATAGCTCTCACAGAAACAAAGCTAACGAAAACCATAACAAATGCAGTGTTCCCACAGGACTATTATGTTATGAGGAAAGAGAGAGAAGGAAGAGGTGGTGGTGGTGTAGCCCTGCTGGTAAGAAAAAGCTGGGATTTTGAGGAGATGGTTGCTCAGGGAAGTGAAGGTTTCAGTGACTACATAACAGGTACAATAACAACTGTAGGGCAAAAAATTATAGTCGTAGTCATACATAATCCACCACCAAATGACAGAAGACCCAGACAGGAATATGATAGAAACAACATGGCCACCATTAACATAATAGAGCGAGCAGCTTCTGTTGCTAGCAGAAATGGATCTGGACTACTAATCATGTGAAACTTCAATCATGGGAAAATAGATTGGGAGAACAGAGACCCGCATGGAGGACCAAAAACATGGAGAGCTAAGTTGCTGGACGTGGCAACAAGAAACTTTCTAAGCCAGCACATAAAGGAACCAACAAGAATGAGAGGAGAAGATGAACCAGCAATGCTATCTTGAGGTTAACTTGAGATGATTTCGGGTTTTTAGTGTCCCCGCGGCCCGGTCCTCGACCAGGCCTCCACCCCCAGGAAGCAGCCTGTGACAGCTGACTAACACCCAGGTACCTATTTTACTGCCAGGTAACAGGGGCATAGGGTGAAAGAAACTCTGCCCATTGTTTCTCGCCGGCGCCCGGGATCGAACCTGAGACCACAGGATCACAAGTCCAGTGTGCTTTCCGCTCGGCCGACCGGCTCCCCAAATCATGCTTGATTTGATATTTACCCTAAATGAGTGGGATATAAGGGAAGTCAAGATGGAAGCTCCCTTGGGAATGAGTAATCACATTGTAATGAACTTTGAGTACCTGGTATAGCTAGGAATTATCTCCCACCCAAAAATAACTAGGAAACAAAAGGCTGTCATACCGAAAGGTATATTATGAGGAGATGAGAAGTTTCCTAAGGAAAATACCTTGGGACACAGACCTCAGAGCTAAGTCTGTACAAGATATGATGGACTATGTTACCCAAAAGTGTCAGGAGGCAGTAAGCAGATACATCCTGGCCCAAAAGGAAAAATCCGGGAAGCAAAATAAGAATCCATGGTATAATAGGGCATGTATGGAAGCAAAGAAACTGAACTAAAGGGCGTGGAGGAACTTCCGAAATAATAGAACACCAGAAAGCAGAGAGAGATACCAGAGAACCAGGAATGAGTATGTCAGTGTGAGAAGAGAAGCAGAGAAAGTTACGAAAATGACATAGCAAACAAAGCCAAGACTGAACCAAAGCTACTCCACAGTCACATCAGGAGGAAAACAACAGTGAAAGAACAGGTAGTAAAACTTAGAGCGGGTGAGGACAGGTATACAGAGAATGACAAAGAGGTGTGTGAAGAACTCAACAAGAGGTTCCAGGAGGTCTTCATAACAGAACAAGGTGAGGTCACTGTGCTAGGAGAAAGGGAAGTAAACCAGGCGGCCTTGGAAGGATTCGAAATTACGAGAGAGGAGGTCAAGAGACACCTGCTGAATCTGGATGTTAGAAAGGCTGTTGGTCCAGACGGGATCTCGCCATGGGCACTGAAAGAGTGTGCAGATGCACTTTGCTTGCCACTCTCCATAGTGTATAGTAGATCACTGCAGATGGGAGAACTACCAGAAATATGGAAGACGGCGAATGTGGTCCCAATATACAAAAAGGGCGACAGGCAAGAGGCACTGAACTACAGGCCAGTATCCTTGACTTGTATACCATGCAAGGTGATGGAGAAGATCGTGAGAAAAAACCTGGTATCACATCTGGAGAGAAGGAACTTCGAGGCAAATCGACAACATGGGTTCAGGGAGGGTAAATCTTGCCTGACTGGCTTAATAAATTCTACGACCAGGTGACAATGATTAAGCAAGAAAGAGAGGGCTGGGCGGACTGCATTTTCTTGGATTATCGGAAAGCCTTTGATACAGTACCGCATAAGAGGCTGGTACATAAGCTGGAGAGACAGGCAGGTGTAGCTGGTAAGGTTCTCCAGTGGATAAGGGAGTACATAAGCAATAGGAATCAGAGAGTTACGGTGAGGGGTGGGACCTCAGATTGGCATGAAGTCACCAGTGTAGTCCCACAGGGCTCTGTACTCGGTCCTATCTTGTTTCTGATATCTGTAAATGATCTCCCGGAGGGTATAGATTCATTTCTCTCAATGTTTGCGGACGATGCCAAAATTATGAGAAGGATTAGGACAGAAGAGGACTGCTTTAGGCCTCAAGAAGACCTAGATAAGCTGAAGGAATGGTCGAACAAATGGTTGTTAGAGCTTAACCCAACCAAATGTAATGTAATGAAGATAGGGGTAGGAAGCAGGAGACCAGATACAAGGTATCATTTGGGAGATGAAATACTTCAAGAGTCAGAGAGAAAGACCTGGCGGTTGATATCACGCCAGACCTATCCCCTGAAGCTGATATCTAGAGGATAACATCAGCAGCATATGCCAGGTTGGCTAACATAAGAACGGCCTTTAGAAACTTGTGTAAGGAATCTTTCAGAATATTATATACCACATATATCAGACCAATCCTGGAGTAAGCGGCTCCAGCATGGAGTCCAAATCTAGTCAAGCATAAGACTAAACTGGAAAAGGTTCAAAGGTTTGCCACCAGACTAGTACCCGAGCTGAGAGGTATGAGCTACGAGGAGAGACTACGGGAATTAAACCTCACTTCGTTGGAAGACAGAAGAGTTAGGGGGGACATGATCACCACATTCAAGATTCTCAAGGGAATCGACAGGGTAGATAAAGACAGGCTATTTAACACAAGGGGCACACGCACTAGGGGACACAGGTGGAAACTGAGTGCCCAAATGAGCCACAGAGATATTAGAAAGAACTTTTTAGTGTCAGAGGGGTTGACAAATGGAATGCATTAGGAAGTGATATGGTGGAGGTTGACTCCATACACAGTTTCAAGTGTAGATATGATAGAGCCCAATAGGCTCAGGAACCTGTACACCTGTTGATTGACGGTTGAGAGGCGGGACGAAAGAGCCAGAGCTCAACCCCCGCAATCACAACTAGGTGAGCACAACTAGGTGAGTACACACACACACACACACACACACAGACAACCTACCCTACCCAATACCCAATACCCTACCCAAGAGACACCCTACCTGCCCCATCCCCTGACAGCCCCCCACTAAGTGCCCACCAAGGGCACCCTCCCCCATTCACCCACCCTCCTCCCACTCACCCCTTCTCACCAGGACCTCCCTTCTCGCCAATCCTCAAAGCTCCCCCCCTTCCCCCATATCCCCTCCCGTCTCCCCCAACCCAAAGCCCCCACTCTCCCCCAACCCCCTAGGCCTTCCCTTCACCCTTCTCCTAAGCCCTCTCCTCTTCCTCACCCCCCCTCAGCCCTCCCTTTCCCCCCCACACACCCCAAGCCCTCCCCTCTCTCCTGATTCTCCCCCCATCCCCCCAAGCACTTCCTCCCCTCCTCCCCCATGCCCCCCAAAGTCTCACCGTCTTCCAGACCCCCCTCCCCTTCTCACTGCCCAACCCTCCCCCTCTCACCCCCCCCAAGCCCTTCCTCCTCCACCAATCTCCCTGTACCAGATCCTCCCAGCCCCCACACACCCCAGATCCCACATGTCCCACCAACCCCCAGAGGAAAAACAGAAGAGAGTCAGTTTCAGGGTGATGTACTCGAACATAGATGGGATCACAAGCAAGGCAAGTGAACTAAGGGAAAGAGTACAAGAAGGGAACCCAGATGTAATCGGACTCACTGAAACAAAACTCTCAGGAATCATAACGAATGCCGTGTTTCCCCAGGAGTACTCAGTAATAAGGAAATGGAGGGAAGGTAGGGGAGGAGGCGGAGTGGCCCTACTAATGAGAAAGGAATGGAGTTTTGAGGAGATGGCTATCCTGGGTTGTGAGGGATTCAGAGACTACATAACAGGCACCATGACAATTTGAGAACCAAGAATAATAGTAGCAGTGATATATAACCCTCCACCAAATGACAGAAGACCCAGTCAAGAGTATGACAACAACAACATGGCATTTAACACTATAATTGAGAGGGGCAGCCTCTGCTGCCTGTAGAACTAGATCCCATCTGCTCATCACGGGGGACTTCAATCATGGAAGGATAGACTGGGAGAACAAGGAACCGCAAGGAGGCGAGGATACGTGGAGAGCCAAACTATTGGAGGTGGTGATAGAATTTTTTAACCCAGCATGTCAAGGAACCCACTAAGATGAGAGGAAATGATGAACCAACGAGACTCGACCTAGTCTTCACTCTGAACGACTCCGACATAAGAGAAATCGGTTTTGAGGCTGATAGTACGAATGAGCGACCACAGTGTACTGGCGTTGAGTACCTGGTTGAAGAAGGGTTATTAAACTCGAGGAGGGGTACTAAAAACAAAAGGCTGGCATTCCGAAAGGGAAACTATGAGGAGATAAAAAAATTCCTAACAGATATAGCATGGGAAACAGAGCTCAGGGGAAAGACGACCCAAGACATGATGGACTACATTACGCTGAAATGCAAGGAGGCTGCAAACAAGTTTGTCCCAGTCCAAAAGGAAGACATCGAAATGAAGATGAGAAACCCATGGTTTAATCAGAGATGTAGGCTAGCTAAGCAGCAAAGTAAAAGGGCGTGGAGAAACTATAGGAATAACAGGACACTGGAGAGCAGAGAAAGATACCAGAATGCCAGGAATAAATATGTTAGGATGGGAGGAGAGGCAGAAAGACAATACGAAAATGACATTGTGAGCAATGCAAAGACTCAACCTAAATTTCTGCACAGCCATATCAGGAGAAAAACAACAATAAAGGAACAGGTAAAGAAATTAAGGATAGGGGCAGAAGGATTCACTATAAACGACAAGTAGGTGTGTCAGGAACTGAATAAGAAATTCCAGGAGGTCTTCACCTTAGAGTAAGGAGAACTTCCAGAGATTAGAGAGAGAATAGTTAACCAGGAACCATTATATGAGTTTGAGATTACCAGTGAGGAAGTAAGGAAGTGTTTACTAGAGTTGGATGTGACAAAGGCTATAGGCCCAGATGGAATCTCCCCTTGGATACTAAAGGAAGGAGCAGAAGAACTGCCAGAAATTTGGGAAGTAGGTAATATAGTCCCGATGTACAAGAAATGGGATAGACAGGAGGCACTGAACTACAGGCCAGTGTCCCTAACCTGCATACCATGCAAGCTGATGGAGAAGATTGAGCGAAGCAAGCTAGTGGAACATCTGGGGCGAAAGAACTACGTAACACAGCATCAACATGGGTTCAAAATTCAAAATTCAAAAAATTCACGGATGGCAAGTCCTGCCTCACTGTGCTAATTGAATTCCACGACCAGGCAACAAAAATCAGGGAAGAAAGAGAGGGTGGGCAGACTACATATTTTTGGATTGTCAGAAAGCCTTTGATACAGTACCACATAAGAGGCTAGTGAAAAAGCTGGAGATGCAGTCTGAAGTGAAAGGGAATGTACTCCATTGGATAAAGGAGTACCTAAGCAACGGAAGACAACGAGTCAGTGTGAGGGGTGAGGTCTCAGATTGGCGAGACGTTACAAGTGGAGTCCCACAGGGGTCAGTTCTTGGACCTATACTGTTTCTGATATATGTAAATGATCTCCTAGAGGGTATAGACTCGTTTCTCTCAATGTTTGCTGATGATGCAAAAATTATGAGGAGGATTGAAACAGAGGATGACAGTAGGAGACTCCAAGATGACCTAGATAGACTAAATGAATGGTCTAACAAATGGCTGCTAAACTTCAACCCAAGTAAATTTAAAGTAATGAAACTAGGTGGTGAAACTGGAGGCAAGACACCGGATACAGAATAGGAGATGAAGTACTTAATGAAACGGACAGAGAGAAAGATCTAGGAGTTGATATTACACCAAACCTGTCTCCTGAAACCCACATAAAAAGAATTACGTCTGCGGCATATGCGAGGCTGGCTAACATCAGAACAGCGATCAGGAACCTGTGTAAGGAATCATTCAGAATCTTATATACCACATATGTAAGACCAATCCTGGAGTATGCGGCCCCAGCATGGAGCACGTACCTTGTCAAGCACAAGACGAAGCTGGAAAAAGTTCAGAGGTATGCTACTAGACTAGTCGCAGAACTAAGTGGCATAAGTTACGAGGAAAGGCTGCGGGAAATGCACCTTACGACACTGGAAGACAGAAGAGTATGGAGAGACATGATTACTACCTACAAAATCCTCAGGGGAATCGACAGAGTAGACAAGGATAAACTATTCAACACTGGTGGTACGCGAACAAGGGAAAACAGGTGGAAACTGAGTACCCACATGAGCCACAGGGACGTTAGAAAGAACTTTTTCAGTGTCAGAGTAGTTAATTTATTAATTAATTTGTGGAATGCATTAGGCAGTGATGTGGTGGAGGTTGACTCCATACACAGTTTCAAATGTAGAGATGATAGAGCCCAGTAGGCTCTAGAATCTGTACACCAATTGATTGCCGGTTGAGAGGCGGGACCAAAGAGCCAAAGCATGAAAACTTCCAATCAACTGTTGTTATTGTTATAAACAGCCTCCTGGTGCTTCGGAGCTCATTAACTGTTTAACAATTGCAAACAAAGCCGCCAAAGATTGAGAAAAGATGTACAGGTTCGTAAGTGCTTGCGTAACTGCTTCGTGAATCTGGCCCCAGACCGGAATCCTTAACTTGTATATCATGCAAGGTAATGGAAAAGTTCGTGAGAAAATGGCTGGTAGGAAATTAATTTATTTATTTATCTATTTATTTATTTATATACAAAAAGGTACATTTGGTTTGTGAGAATACAGAGCATTGATGTTTACGCATTCTTGTAAAGCCACTAGAACGCATAGCGTTTAGGGCTGGTCTGTAGTCTTACAGATACTTTTAAGTACGTATTTTCTACCAAATTAAAGAAAAATTGACATGTACATTGTAAGAAAACTTGACAAAGATTAGTAGATTCATTAAAATGCAATTTGTTACAGACAGTTACAGAGAGTTACAGACAGGTACATGGTAGCATAATTTGAGGATTATCTCAAGGTATAATGCAATAAAATATGCGTTCAATATAACCACCATGATATAAGATGATAGCAATAATTACAATGATAAAGTTGTATGGCTTTGGTACATATATTGGGGGAGCTGGGTTGAACAAGAGACAGTGCGAGTTAAAGCACCAGGTAGGAAACTATGAAGATGAAATTAGGTACTTTTTGGTTTTGTTTTTGAATAAGGCAAAAGCTGGACAGATTTTCAATTCGTTAGGGAGTGAGTTCCATAGACTAGGTCCCTTTATTTGCATAAAGTGTTTAAACAGATTAAGTTTAACTCTGGGGATGTCAAAGAGATATTTGTTTCTTTTGTGGTGATTATGTCTTGTGTTTTATTATGTCTGTCCAGGAAGAGTTTCAGAACAGGCTTAGCATTTAAGAACAAGGGTTTTGTAAACATAAATGGCACAAGAGAATGTGTGGAGTGAGTTTATGTTTAGCATGTTTGGGTATTTAAACCGGGGTGGCGGGGAGCTGAGTCTGAAAGCAGAGTTTGTTATTGTTCTGATAGCAGATTTTTGCTGGGTGATGATGGGCTTGAGGTAGTTTGCAGAGTTGAACCCCATGCACATATACCATATGTAAGATAGGGATAGATTAGTGCGTAGTATAGTGAGAGGAGAGCAATGTTAGGAACATAATTTCTGATTTTAGAGAGGATACCAACCGGTTTAGAGATTTTTTTGGTTATGTGTTATATGTGGGTGCTGAAGTTGAGTCTCTTGTCTAAGTATAGGCCAAGAAACTTTCCATCATTTTTATTGCTGATGTTAACATTGTCTATCTGAAGCTGAATTGCATTTGTTAATTTGCTTCCAAATAATATGTAGGTCTTTTCTATGTTTAGTGTGAGTTTGTTGGTTGACATCCATAAGTGGACGTTTTTTAGTTCATTATTTAAAATATTCTTGAGTCTCCCTGACCCCCCCCCCCACCCATTCCCTGACCTCACTCCCTGACCTCCACCCACTCCCTGACCCCCACCCACTCCCTGACCCCCACTCACTCCCTGACCCTCACTCACTCCCTGACCCCCACCCAGTCCAAGACCCCTACCCACTCTCTGATCACCACTCACCCCCTGACCCCCACCCAGTCCATAACCCCTACCCAGTCCCTGACCCCCCCCCCCCCCCCTGACCTCCACTTCCCTGACCTCCATGACTCACCCTCTGACCCCCACCCAGTCCATGAACCCTACCCACTCTCTAACCCCCACTCACCCCTGACTCCTACCCAGTCCATGACCCCTACCCAGTCCCTGACCCCCCTCACCCATTCCCCTGATCCTCCACTCACTCCCTGACCTCCACCCAGTCCCTGACCCCTACCCAATCTCTGATCTCCACTCACTCCCTGTCCAGGAAGAGCCTGAAGATTTGGTACACGAACGCCGACGGAGTTACAAACAAAGCACAGGAAATTTAACAAGGAGTGATTGAAAGTGACCCAAATTTGATTGCGATAGTGAAAACGAAAATAAATGATATGATCTCTGCTGTAATATTCCCCGAGGGATTCCAAGTGACAAGGAAAGAAAGACAGCATATGCAAGGAGGAGGAGTTGCACTCCTAGTAAAACTGGAGTGGAAATTTGAAGAACTCAAGATTCAGATTAAAAACGTTTACACAAACTCCATCATTGGGACACTGATAGCAGATGGAAGAATAATTGTAGTCCTGGTAATTTACAACCCCCGACCAAACAACAGAAGGCAGGAATATGATGACAACAACAAAGCATGCATAGAGACATTGCAGAGAGCAGCAACTGTGGCACACAGAATGAGAGCTAAACTTCTAGTCATTGGGGGACCTAAATCATGGAGAGATTGACTGGGACACCTGAAATCCTCTTAGTGAAGAAACGTGGGGAGCGATATTAGTGGAAGTTGTATAAAGAAACATTTTAAGACAACATGTAAAGGAAGACACAAGAGAAAGGGAAGGAGATACACCAAGCCTACTGGACTTGATATTCACCCAGAAAGAGGAAGACATTGAGAACTTACAGCGTGAAATACCACTAGGAGCAAGTGACCAAGGAGTAAGTGAGTCAGGGAAGGGAGAGCGAACTAAAAAATGAGACTACAAGAATGTAAGAGAGAGTATCTGGAAAGTGTGCAATTGGAGGAGGAACTTAGTGGAAGACGGTCCAGGAAATGATGAACCAAGTAAAACTAAGTTGCAAAGAGGCAGAAAAGAGATTCATACCGCTATTAAGGGTAAAAAGTAGGGGAGCATATAATAACCCGTGGTTCACTAGACAGTGCCAGGAAGCAAAGAAACAGCAGGAGGGAGTGGTGAAAATACAGAAGGCAAAGGACAGAGGTAAACCGAAATAGATGGAATAGGGCCAGGAATGACTACATAAATAAAAAAAGATTGGCAGAAAGAAACTATGGAAATTATAGTGCCTCCAAAGCAAAGAACCAACCGAAACTCCTTCATAGCCATATTAGAAGGAAAATAACAGTGAATGACCTAGTAACCAGGTTACGCAAAAAGGAAGGCCAGTGTACAAAAAATGATAAAGAAATTTGTGAGGAGCTCAATGTCAGCTTCCATGGAGTGTTCACTACTGAGCCTGAACAGTCATTAAACCCACCGACAGCACACTACTTGGAGCACCTCTGGGCGACAATGCCATTACTACAGTCTTTGATGAAAAGTTTAACGACCTAAAGAGGTTGGAAGCGAGAATAGGGGGACTTGGACTACCATGATGCCCTCTACCTTCTCACAAAGTGCCTTACCTTGCCTATGCTGACATACTTCTTGAGGTGTGCACCCATTTTTGGCAACCCACTTCTAATTCAATATGACTAGCTCCTCAGGTCAATATTCAGAAAGGCGCTCAACCTAGATTTAGATGACAGTCAGTGGGACCAAGCAACACTACCAGTGAGATTTGGGAGGATAAGTATACGAAAGGCAACTGAGGTAGCACGTCCAGCATTCTTATCCCTCATGTACAGCAGCCAACGAATTGGTAGGGCAGATCCTACCAGAGTGCGTGAGAGACACAGTGGGAACTCATGACCAAACGTTCATCGAAGCAGCCAGACAATGGAACACCATTGCCCATCCCTACCCCGACCACAAGCTCCAAAAGACCACAAGCAGGCCCACTGGGATAGCCCCATAATGGAAAAGACTGTCAATGATTGACAACGCTGATGCTGAAAACAAAGCCCGCCTCCTAGCGGTAACAGCACCCCACGCCGGGGATTTTTTATTTGCTTTGCCCAATGCAGCCCTGGGAACTCGCCTCAATCATGACGCTCTCCGCATTGGAGATGCCCTTTGCCTTGCCGCCCCCATCCTCACCGAACATAGGTACATCTGTGGAACTGCGATAGCACACCAATATGGTCATCATGGTCTGGTATGTCGTAAATCACAGGGTAAGATTGCAAGACATAAGGAAGCCAACGACGTCATCAAGAGGAGCCTCGCCACAGCCGCTGCCCGACACAAAGAGAACCACACTTATTCAGACCTAACGACCCTCAGAAGCGCAAAAATATACTGAGTTCTTTGGGGCTTACAGTCCCCAAGTGGACATTTGAAGGCATAGACAACGTTGGTATATTTTAAAGCGTTCTGCTTTGTGTCTGGAGAGTTTCTCATGAGTAGGTTGGCCGTTTTTTTGGTTTTATAGTAAATCGTCAATTGTATCTTCTGATTTTTGTCTGTAGGGATAACGTTCCTATTAACAATATCTTTCAGGACCCTTTCCTCCGTTTTATGAGCTGTGGAAAAGAAGTTCCTGTAAAATAGCCTAATAGGGGGTATAGGTGTTGTGTTAGTTGTGTCTTCAGAGGTTGCATGGCTTTTCACCTTCCTTTTAATGATGTCTTCAACGAAACCATTGGAGAAGCCGTTGTTGACTAGGACCTTCCTTACCCTACAGAGTTCTTCATCGACTTGCTTCCATCCTGAGCTGTGGATGAGAGCACGGTTGACATAAGCGTTAACAACACTCCTCTTGTACCTTTCTGGGCAGTCACTGTTGGCATTGAGGCACATTCCTATGTTTGTTTCCTTAGTGTAGACTGCTGTGTGGAAACCTCCGCTCCTTTCCACGACTGTTACATCTAGAAAGGGCAGCTTCCCATCCTTCTCCATCTCGTAAGTGAAACGCAACACAGAATTCCGCTCAAATGCCTCTTTCAGCTCCTGCAGATGTCTGACATCAGGTACCTGTGTAAAAATGTCGTCAACATACCTGCAGTATATGGCCGGTTTCAAGTTCATGTCGACTAAGACCTTCTGTTCAATGGTACCCATGTAGAAGCTCGCAAACAGGACACCTAGGGGAGAACCCATGGCGACCCCATCTACTTGCTTATACATGTGCCCATCCGGGCTCAAGAAGGGTGCCTCTTTAGTACAAGCTTGGAGTAGTTTCCCTAGAATGTATTCTGGTATGTCAAGAGGAATACAGGCCGGATAACGATATACTTTATCCGCTATCATCCCGATTGTTTCATCCACAGGTACGTTGGTAAATAGTGATTCTACGTTCAACGAGGCTCTTATCCCTGCGGCCTGTGTTCCCCGCAGTAAGTCAACAAATTTCTTTGGAGACTTCAGGCTGAAGGCGCAAGGGACATAAGGGGTCAGGAAGCCGTTGAGTCGCTTTGCCAGTCTGTACGTGGGTGTGGGTATCTGGCTGATGATTGGCCGAAGTTGGTTTCCACGCTTGTGTGTCTTGACATTTCCATACGCATACCCAGGTTTGTATTCCAATACTTCTGTAAGCTTCGTCTGAACCTTTCAGGGAAATTGTTTGTTTGCCCGTCTCCTCAAATTAGGTGATGAACCGTTCAGTGATTTCTGTGCTACCATTTTGAAAAAACACATTGAAGTTACAAAATCAAGTAAACGTTTTGTTTTCAAAAGCCTGGATACAGCAAAAAGAAACTTTCATCACGCAATACCTTAGGACTGGAAAAATCTTCTGATGGATGAAATATATAGTGACTTACGCAGAAAAATTAATCAGTTACAGAAAATTCTTAAGGGCAAGTTAGAAAGCTTGATTAAAAATAGTGATTGGACAAAGAAATCCAATCCAAACAACGTGTTGAATTTGTCATCCAAGACGATATGTGAAAATGTGGTTACTGCTTTCGGTTATGGTATGTCATTTGCCATTTCAAATCAACCTTCTGCAGTTAAGATTGCTAGTTCATTGTTACAGCTTGAAAAACAAAACTCTCTTTCTCCACAAAACCCTAAACCTGGTTAAAGGTATGGTTTATGGTTCAATGTTGACGCCCCAAATAAACAATTTCCCTGAAAGGTTCAGACGAAGCTTACAGGAGTTAAGAGCTGACCCTTCCATTCATATAACAAAGGCTGATAAATTCAGCACTGTTGTTATTCTAAACAAGGAGAAATATATTTCGAAAATGAATGATCTCCTCCTAGATTCTTCAACGTACACTAACCTCAGGAAAAATCCTCTTGAGGACGTCATCAAGTTCTTCAATAGCAGCTTGAGGAAGTTGTTAAGTAAACATAAAGATCTTCTTAATCAATTTACTACCTCATCACCTTCATTACCATATCTATATGGACTTGTCAAGACGCATAAACCTAACAATCCCATGAGATCTATCATCAGTTCTGTGGGATCCATTTCTTACAAGCTTTCCAAATGGCTTACCAAAATCTTATCCCCATTGTTAGGAACTATTTCCTCTTCTCATTTGACAAATTCTCTTGAATTACTTAACAAATTGAATAGTGTTCCTGTCACTCCTGATGTAAAGTTAATCAGTTTTGACGTTTGTTCCTTGTTTACAAAGGTACCGGTTGATGATATTCTCGATTATCTTGCTCGTGAACTAATGAGCCATGTTTTACCTCTTTCTGCTGATATTATTGTCAATCTTGTTAAGTTGTGCATTAAAGAATGTAAATTTACCTTTATTAATGAGTATTATTTACAGACTTTTGGAATGGCAATGGGGAATCCTTTATCGCCATTGCTTTCAAACTTGTACATGGAATTCTTCGAAAAGAAATTTGTTTCAAAAATAACTCCTGGAATCATTCCATGGTTTAGATATGTTGATGATATTTTGTGTATATGGCCTTCAGATGTAAACACAGACGAATTTGTAGCCAAACTTAATGACCAAGTCACCTCTATAAAATTTACTATGGAGACTGAAATTGATAAATGTTTGCCATTCCTAGATGTACTTATTCATAGGGAAGATTTTTCACTAAAGTTTAGTGTCTACAGAAAACCTACGAATAATTTATCTTATGTTCATTATTTTTCAGGGCATAGATACAATGTGAAAAAGTCATTTTTTTTTCAATGTATCCAAGAGCTCTTCGAGTTGTGAGTCCAGAATTCTTAGACGAAGAGTTTAAGAATATTGATTCGATTGGTCTCAAGCTTTGTTACCCACTGAGTTTTTTGGAAGTTTGCCGTAGCAAAGCACGTCGTACATATTATAATAATATATGCAGTGAAAGAATTCGCCCAAAGAATGTGTTATGTTTACCATATTTCTCTGGGTTTGAGAATATTGTCAAGGCCTTGAAACTTTTTAATATACATGTAATGTTTAGCTACGAAAACACTGTTGGTAAGCTATTAGTTAGGAACAGCCCTCGTAGTGATAATTGTGTCATTTATAAAATACCTTGTAAAGACTGAAATAAGTTCTATGTTGGGCAAACATCTAAAGATTTGAAATGTAGAATTTCGCAACATAAATACTCTGTAAGACATGGTCAATTGTCTAATGCTTTGTTTGTTCATTTGTCAGAAGATGCTCACCAAATTGATTGGGAGATGGCTTCTTCAATAACGAATTGTAAAAGCACCTATAACAGAAACATAATTGAATCTGCTTTGATACAGATCACAAAAGAAAGTAATTTGAACATTAGCAGTGGTTTATATAACTTAGCTCCATTTTTAATAGATCAATTAAAGGGCGATTTAAGTAGGATCATTGGATCACATTTGTCTCACTAATTCATTGTATATATTTACTATTTTATGCTATGATTATCTATGTGTGGGCCTGTGTGTGGTTATGAATGGGAGCTGCATCGGATGGGCCAATAGGCCGTCTGCAGTGTCCACGTATTGTACCTCACCTCACTCCACCATTCTCTCCTGCCTATTTATGTCCAGTACTCGACCTGTAAAACTACTCCTTCTGAAGATGTATTAATATACGAAAGTACTTACGGAAATTTCCTGTTTCAATTTTCCTCCGTGGTCTGACACTGTCATTCATATATACATATATATATATATATATATATATATATATATATATATATATATATATATATATATATATATATATATCGAGAGCTCGAGAGAACTCGAGAGCTCAACCAGTACATGTCAGCTTTCAACGAAGCGCCGTGTGGCGCTCTGCAAGATCTGAGCCTGGCCTCCTGGTGACGTCACAGCCCCCAGGGGCGGGCTCTGATTGGTCACTCTCGTCACGTCCCGTGACCACAGCCAGCCAATCGCCAGCCTGCTGGCGTTGTCACGTTTTTGGCGCACTTTTGTCTGCGTGTTGCCATTTTGCATCCACTATGGGCATAAGCCCCCTTACAAGCCAAAATTCAAATAACAGTTTATACCCAAATAAGTACTCTTGTTAGCTATTACCTATGTCAAACTGATCACTGCATCTAAGGAATCTGCAGGGTATATAGCTATGACTCTTCTTGGTGGATAAGGGAAGATATTGGAGAAGGCACGTAACAGTATTCAATATCCACCTGTGTCATCTTGTGTGTGTGCCCCCTGTGCTAAATAAATTATCTTTATCTAGTCTATCAATACCTCTAAGAATCTTGTATATGGTTACGTACCTTGAGGTTACCTTGAGGTGTTTTTGGGGCCTCGCATCCCCGCTGCCCAGTTGTCGACCAGGCCTCCTCGTTGCTGGACTCGTCAACCAGGCTGTTGGGCGCAGCTGCTCGCAACCTGACGATTGTGGAGGCGCAGTGGAGGAGCCTGGAGCCTAGAGCCTGTGGTGGAGGCGCAGCCTCGCAACCTGGCATGTGGTGATCATGTCTCGCTTAACTCTTCTGTCTTCCCGCAACATGAGGTTCAGTTCCCGAATTATCTTCTCGTAGCTCATACCCGTTAACTCAGGTACCAGTCTGGTGGCATTCCTCTAAAACTTTTCCAAGTTAGTCTTGTGCTTTATAAGATCCAGACTCCTTGTTGGAGCTGCAAATCCAGGATTGGTCTGACATATGTGGCATTCAAGATTCTGAGTGACTCCTCACCCCTCACTCAAGTTTGAAGAGGTCGTTCTTATGTTGGCTAACCTGGCATATGCTGCTGATGATATCCTCTTGGTATGAGAAAGAGACAGGTTTGACGTGATATCAACCCTCCTCCTGGTCTTCCTCACTCTCCGATTCTTTAAAAACTTCAAATCCCAATTGGTACCGTGTATCTGGCCTGCTGCTCCCTACATATATTTTCATTACTTTATGTTTAATGGGGATAAACTCTAACAGCCATTTGTTGGACCATCCCTTCAGTTTGTCCAAGTCTTCTTGAAGTCTCATTCTGTCCTATATCTTAATCCTCCTCATAATTTTGGCATCGTCAGCAAACGTTAAGAGGAATGAGTCTATACCCTCGTAAAGATTATCTATATAAATAAAAATGGAAACGTTTGTTTGTTCAAAAACACCAATCTCCAAAAGTTCTTCACCGGGCCTGGTAGCCTGGTGGATAGCGCACAGGACTCGTAATTCTGTGGCACGGGTTCGATTCCCGCACCAGGCAGAAACAAATGGGCAAAGTTTCTTTCACCCTGAATACCCCTGTTACCTAGCAGTAAATAGGTACCTTGGAGTTAGTCAGATGTCACGGGCTGCTTCCTGGGGTGTGTGTGTGTGGTGTGGAGGAAAAAAAAGTAGTTAGTAAACAGTTGATTGACTGTTGAGAGGTGGGCCGAAAGAGCAAAGCTCAACCCCCGCAAACACAACTAGGTGAATACACAACTAGGTGAATACCGATTGCTTTTAAATTTTCACACAACGTTCCATTCGCATCCGGCCAGGTTTTTATATACATACTACATAGATGGTACGTCTGTGACGGTAAAAAACATGCTTTTTCTGAAAAAAAACTGTGTTTTTATGTAAGGGAAATCTTCGAAACCTCTTTACCGATTACTTTGAAATGTTGACACAACATTGCAGTCGAATAGGCACGTCTTTTTTATATATTTACTATATACATGCCTCGCTTGTGACAGGAAAAAACATGCTTTTTTCTGAAAAACAGCGCTATCTGTTGGACGTAAGAGTAATGCACGCTGTAATCTCCGAAAGTTATCCACAAATTGCATTAAAATTTTGACACAACGTTGCATTCGAATAGGCGCGTCTTTTTATATATTGTTATGGAAAGGTATGTAGTTGAACTGAGAGGGCCAATGGTACAAGATTAAAGAGTTCCTAAAATAGTGGAAATAGGAAGGCCCCTGTCCCCAGGAAAGAATATTCCTAGTAATACATAAGAGTTAGATTCGGATATATATCTGTAGTCTAAGGCAATCCCCCTATTCTACACTCAGCAGGATTAAAGGAAACCTCCTATCTTATACCTTATTTATTAAACCTTCTAATAACCCCCCATATACATTAATACAAGTATTTTCTTTACCACTCTACGTTAAAAGCCTTGGTCCACGTAGGCAGGATGCAAGGTTTTACAATTACAAAAGTAGGATAAAGTCTACTTGTATAGGCCACTAGCAAACGCCATAGGTAGCCTGGAATAACTTGAGCACATGTGGTTTCAATAACACAAACTAGAGTAATCTAGGAATATAAACACTTGCTCAGGCTACACAAACTATTACACACTTTTGCCAGAGACCGATACACCTTACAACACTTATCTTGTAGAACTGAGAATCAGGATACGGTAAGCAGAGAGGGAGAGAAGGTAAAGGAGTACAGAACCCATGAGGGGAGTGTGAACCCAACCACAGCCAGCACCAGAGTTAGCGACCCAGAGTCCTCCTGCCTCATATTCTGATTGCTGCCGGACGAATACTCAGCTGATCGTAGAGCAAACATTCATTATTAGTTACGTTAATCATTCTAAGAATAGTTGATAATTAGTTCAATATTATATTTAATAATCAACAAGCCCAGAGCCTTAATGCTCTGTGAGAAACAAGATTCGTCTTACGTCTGGCAAGGAAGATAGGAACAAAACCACATCAGCGGTGAGAGGAGACAGAGTATAAATGTTATTGTTAATTAACTATCCTTCTCACATGATCCAATCCTATCAATTAATGTAAAGTAATTATTTAGAGCTCAATTTGACCTCTGGTTTCCAACTAAGGAACCCAGGGTTGTAACATATACCTACTATATAGATGTCGCCCCTGTGACAGGTAAAAACATAAACATCGTCATCTGTTGCACATAATAGCAACATGCACTCTATACTAAATATGTCACAAATTCCATTTCAATGTTTCCATTTCAATGCTTTGTTAAGTTTTATTTTCATAGATTTCGATTTATTTTATTTGTTATTTTATGATTTTTTGTTATATTGTGTTGAAATTGAGCTGTGTTGTTTACCATACTATTAATTTCGTAAGTATAAGTATAGTATAAGTATTTCGTAAGTATAAGTATTTCGTAAGTATAAGTATGTCCCCCCGGCCGACCGGGGAGCCGGTCGGCCGAGCGGACAGCACGCGGCACTTGTGATCCTGTGGTCCTGGGTTCGATCCCAGGCGCCGGCGAGAAACAATGGGCAGAGTTTCTTTCGCCCTATGCCCCTGTTACCTAGCAGTAAAATAGGTACCTGGGTGTTAGTCAGCTGTCACGGGCTGCTTCCTAGGGGTGGAGGCCTGGTCGAGGACCGGGCCGCGGGGACACTAAAGCCCCGAAATCATCTCAAGATCTCAAGATAGGTGCATACCTGTGACAGGTAAAACTATGCTTTTCTTGAAAAACAGTGCCATCTGTTGCATGTAAGAGCATCACACATTCTATACTAAATATGTTACAACTCCATTTGTATGTTTGGAGATGGTGCGGACGAGGGATGGGGGAATTGAGAATGGTGGGGAGGACAAAGGGACAGGGGAGTGGGGCATGGTGGGAAGGAAGAGGGGTGGTGGAGTGGGGAATGGTGTGGAGGACGAGGGGACAGTTGAGCAGGAAATGGTTGGGAGACCTAGGAGATGGGTAAGGGGGAAATGGTGGGGAGGACTCGGGGACAGGGAAGATTGCTGTAGCCGAGTACTGCTAATCTATATAAATAAAAATTAAAATGTTCGTTTGTTCAAAATCACTAATCTACGAAAGTTCTTCACCGATTGCTTTGAAATTTTCACACAACGTTCCACTCGCATCCGAGCGGGTTTTTATATACATATTGTATAGATGTCGTTCCTGTGACGGGAAAAAAACATGCTTTTTGGAAAAACTGTGTTTTTAATGTTTTTTCATGTGAGGGAAATCTTCGTAACCTCTTTATCAAGTAATTTGAAATTTTGACACAACATTGCATTCAAATAGGCACGTGTTTTTATATACCTACTATATACATGCCTCACCTGTGGCAGGAAAAAAAAACATGCTTTTTTGAAAAACGGCGCCATCTGTTGGATGGCGCTGTTTTGAACATCAACATGAACATCATTGATGTTCCCAATTTTAAGATCGGAATATAGGACCATTTGGAAATGCATTGGATGAGGGAGTAGGGAATGTGTGAGTTTTCAGTTCGCATATAGTCCTGGGGACCATTCAGGCTTGTTCGCTATTATATCTATATATCAATATATATAGACATAGATATATATAGATATATAGATATATATATTAGATATATATATAGATATATATATATATATATACAGATATATATATACATATATATAGATATGTATATCTATATATATAGTATATATATATATGTATATATATATATATATATATATAATATATTAGTTATATATATATAGATTATTATGTATATTAGAGATATATATATATATATATATATAATATACATATATATATATATATATATATATATATATATTATATATATTATATATATATATATATATGATATATATATATATATCTATATATATATATATCTATATATATATCTATATATATCTATAGTCTATATACATATTGTATTTTGGTAGCAGTCTTTCCTGTAGACAATATTATTAAATATGACCAAAAAAGTAAGATTAATAATTCTAACCCGAATTTCTCTATTTTCCTTAGTTTCTTTTTATTGGTGACGGTAAATGAAAAATCAATTCTCCAAAATTCATTTTATTTCTAGTCTGACGCGACACTTGAGCGCGTTAATTGGCTGTGCCCATAAAGCACAACTATATTCTACCCACTTCAAGACTCCGCTCCAATATAGAACACTCAAGAAATATGGGCCAATAGGCCTTCTGCAGTTCTCATTGTTACCCAACCTCTTCTACAAATCTATACCCCATTATCCATGTTCTGTGTTTCACCCCACTATTGTATACATCACCTCACCCAAATGCCGGCTATAAGAGCCCATGTTGTTTCAGGAATAAGTTGTGTGTTGATAACTAAAGTCTTTGAAAATGTAATAAGTTTACGAAACGCGCTCAAGTGTCGCGTTCGCTTGAACCTGAAAATAATGAACATAAGATAGAATATTCGTAGGTTTTCTGTTAACACTAAACTTTAGTGCAGAATCTTCCCTATGAATAAGCAGAACATCATCTAAGAAAGGCAAACAGTTATCAATTTCAGTTTCCATAGTAATTTTTATAGAGGTGACTTGGTCATTAAGTGTGGCTACAAAATTCATCTGTGTTTACATCTGAAGGCCATATTCACAAGATATCATCAACATAACCATGGAATGATTGCCAGGAGGTATTTTGAAACAATTTTTTTTTTCGAAGAATTGCCATGTATAAGTTTGAAAGCAATGGCGAAAAAGGATTCCCCATTGCCATTGCAAAAGTCTGTAAATAAAACTCATGATAAAGATAAATTTGCATTCTTTTATGCACAATTTAACAAGATTGACAATAATATCAGCAGAAAGAGGTAAAACAAGGCTCATTAGTTATCGAGCAAGATAATCGTGAATATCATCAACCGGTACCTTTGGTAAACAAGGAACAAACGTCCAAACTGATTAACTGTAACCAGGAGTGACAGGAACACTATGCAATTTGTTAACTAATTCAAGAGAATTTGTCATATGAGAAGAGGAAATAGTTCCTAACAATGGGGATAAGATTGATTCTCATAATATTAAATATATATATATATATATTATATATTCGATATATATATATATATATCTATATATATATATATATATATATATAATTATGTAGATCATATATGTATATATATATAGATCTATATATATGTATATATATATTTATATATATATATATATCGTCTATATATATATATATATATATATATATATAACTATATATTATATATATATGTAGATATAGTAAATATATATATATATATACTATATTATATATAGATATATATATATATAATATATATATAGGATATACTATAGATATATATATATATATATATCTATATATATATATTACATATAATATATCATTTCCGAAGGATATTTTTGTTAATCACCACAAACTATCGGTGGAGATATGCAGATGCAATGATCTGCTCGTCATTCGTATTAACAAAAAATGCCATACCCTTCAACAATACAGTGGGTTTTTCTTGAGAGATCTTGTTTATAAGTCTTCACAAACAGAACTTGACTATTTGCAGGGAGATGGGGAATCATTGTTCTTCATAAGTACTACCGTTTGTCACAGTCTATAAACGAGCTTTTATATCAGGCTTAACCGATGTAAAACAGCGCCTCCGTCTCTCACATAGCATAGACCAAATTGAGAAGTACTCCTCAACTTATTAGCAAAACCACCTTTGTTCACTACATGGCATTGTTCTTTACTTAGAGGGGTATGACACGCATCAGCCTTGACACTGTTTAACACGGCATAACTTACAAGCATACAGAGGAAAATACTTACTGACATCCTTATACTCTAAGATACTCTATGACGTCCGTGAATTCACACCAGTTGTCATTTCTGATTCCAAGAGACCGGAGACTTCATTTCGTACAATGAACGAGCACCAAGCAATACAAGACATAATTGATGATTTACCTCTCCTACGTGTGATCCCTCCACCGTGACCGTTACGTGACCACCTGCCACGTGCCAGCCTTCACCATTACGGAAAGTTATGTCCAATCACAACACTGGTGATTGTATGGGACATATTTCCATCACTTCCTCAGGGCCGGCAATAGTAGTGTCGGAGGTCCGTGTAAGACTAAGGGACAGTGTACCTATCCACTGGACAGAAGTCAGTTGAAGGATTAGTGGACAATGTGCCCATCCTCTGGAAGGAGGTCAGTGTAGGACTAAGGGACAGTGTACTTATCCTCCCCAATGTGTGACACCTAATTGAAAATATTTGCAGTTTTCAGCGATGGAACACATTGTGAAGTTCCTACTGTTGCTACTTCTTCATCTTGAACTGTGTGACGAAGTGTGATGTGCCTTCAACCTCATCATCCGGGACGTGGATCTTGTAGACTGTTGTGGTTTAGCGTGTAGGCACCAAGCCGACCTGCATCAGGATCACCAGGCAGGTCACCACTGTGCTCACCAACTTGGGAAAAGATATTAATGTACAATTACAATTATGTAATGTTTTTAGACGCTATATATGAAGACAATGCTATCGTCTGGACTCCCTCGACACACACACTACCGACCTGAACATATTAGATAAAATGATCACCCAAAGGTCTACCTAATGACTTACTTGCACCTTGGGAGCCATGGTACTACGACCAAGTTTCACGTAATACCTGAGTGTGGACTCAGTTGTAGGTAGTTCACCATGACGAAGAGAGCGTCTCAGGCGCTCCCAGATACCATCCACCCCCCCCCGCCCCCCGTAGAACTTACTATATATTAATATGAATATATTTAATGAGTTCCACAATTGAATATTAGTTTGTGGTGTCCAACTAATTCCCATTATCAGGGTCAGGTTTATCAAGATGTTTACTTAATACGAACATCAATATTTTAATGATCGTATTATGCAAAGCAATTAAATAATTATCAAAAAGGGTACCAAACACAATACTTTCCAAAATAGCCAATACGAAAGTACTTGTTTAGACAACTGTAGCGTGGAGCATACCTAAAGAAAGAAAACATGTTCACCACATCAATAATCTTAGTCAGTGAGCATAAGGTACTAAACACTAAAGGGAAAATGTCAACTATAGTACACCAGATGACACTCGATCTTAATTATTTGGTGTATAGCTT
>WNGS01000411.1:4192045-4208892 GCA_020271785.1 Procambarus virginalis
ACACCCCAGAAGTGACCGAACCCATACTGCCAGGAGCAACGCAACTGGTAGTACAGGGCGCTTATCCACTTGACCATCACGACGGACATAAGGAAGTGATAGCCGAAGCTATGAACCACTTCCCCGGGCACTCGGATGGTAATCTTGGGCATAGCATTTTATCAAATCACCTCATTTTTTGGGGCAACACGTGGGAACACAAATGCGAACAAGCCTGAATGGTCCCCAGACTATATGCACTGAAAACTCACACCCCAGAAGTGACTCGAACCCATACTCCCAGGAGCAACGCAACTGGTGTACAGGGACCTTAATCACTTGACCATCACGACCGGACAAAGGAAGTGATAGCCGAAGCTATATGAACCACTTCCCCGCCGGGCACTCGGATGGTAATCTTGGGCATAGCATTTTATCAAATCACCTCATTTTGGGGGCACACGTGAGGAACACAAATGCGAACAAGCCTGAATGGTCCCCAGGATATATGCACTGAAAACTCACACCCCCGAAGTGACTCGAACCCATACTGCCAGGAGCAACGCAACTGGTATGTACAGGACGCCTTAATCCACTTGACCATCACGACCGGACAAAAGGAAGTGATAGCCGAAGCATTGAACCACTTCCCCGCCGGCACTCGGATGGTAATCTTGGGCATAGCATTTTATCAAATCACCTCATTTTTTGGGGCAACACGTGAGGAACACAAATGCGAACAAGCCTGAATGGTCCCCAGGACTATATGCAACTGAAAACTCACACCCCAGAAGTGACTCGAACCCATACTGCCAGAGCAAACAACTGGTATGTACAGGGACGCCTTAATCCGCTTGACCATCACGACCGGACAAAGGAAGTGATAGCCGAAGCTATATGAACCACTTCCCCGCCGGCACTCGGATGGTAATCTTGGCATAGCATTTTATCAAATCACCTCATTTTTTTGGGCAACACGTGAGGAACACAATGCGAACAAGCCTGAATGGTCCCCAGGACTATATGCAACTGAAAACTCACACCCCAGAAGTGACTCGAACCCATACTGCCAGGAGCAACGCAACTGGTATGTACAGGGACGCCTTAATCCACTTGACCATCACGACCGGACAAAAGGAAGTGATAGCCGAAGCTATTTGAACCACTTCCCCGCCGGCACTCGGATGGTAATCTTGGGCATAGCATTTTATCAAATCACCTCATTTTTTGGGGCAACACGTGAGGAACACAAATGCGAACAAGCCTGAATGGTCCCCAGGACTATATGCAACTGAAAACTCACACCCCAGAAGTGACTCGAACCCATACTGCCAGGAGCAACGCAACTGGTATGTACAGGGACGCCTTAATCCACTTGACCATCACGACCGGACAAAGGAAGTGATAGCCGAAGCTATTGAACCACTTCCCCGCCGGCACTCGGATGGTAATCTTGGGCATAGCATTTTATCAAATCACCTCATTTTTTGGGGCAACACGTGAGGAACACAAATGCGAACAAGCCTGAATGGTCCCCAGGACTATATGCAACTGAAAACTCACACCCCAGAAGTGACTCGAACCCATACTGCCAGGAGCAACGCAACTGGTATGTACAGGGACGCCTTAATCCACTTGACCATCACGACCGGACAAAAGGAAGTGATAGCCGAAGCTATATGAACCACTTCCCCGCCGGCACTCGGATGGTAATCTTGGGCATAGCATTTTATCAAATCACTTCATTTTTTGGAGCAACACGGAGGAAAACACAAATGCGAACAAGCCTGAATGTCCCCAGGACTATATGCAACTGAAAACTCACACCCCAGAAGTGACTCGAACCCATACTGCCAGGAGCAACGCAAAGGTATGTACAGGGACGCCTTAATCCACTTGACCATCACGACCGGACAAAGAAGTGATAGCCGAAGCTATATGAACCACTTCCCCGCGGCACTCGGATGGTAATCTTGGGCATAGCATTTTATCAAATCACCTCATTTTGGGGCAACACGTGAGGAACACAAATGCGAACAAGCCTGAATGGTCCCAGGACTATATGCAACTGAAAACTCACACCCAGAAGTGACTCGAACCCATACTGCCAGGAGCAACGCAAATGGTATGTACAGGGACGCCTTAATCCACTTGACCATCACGACCGGACAAAGGAAGTGATAGCCGAAGCTATATGAACCACTTCCCCGCCGGCACTCGGATGGTAATCTTGGGCATAGCATTTATCAAATCACCTCATTTTTTGGGGCAACACGTGAGGAACACAAATGCGAACAAGCCTGAATGGTCCCCAGGACTATATGCAACTGAAAACTCACCACCCAGAAGTGACTCGAACCCATACTGCCAGGAGCAACGCAACTGGTATGTACAGGGACGCCTTAATCCACTTGACCATCACGACCGGACAAAAGGAAGTGATAGCCGAAGCTATATGAACCACTTCCCGCCGGCACTCGGATGGTAATCTTGGGCATAGCATTTTATCAAATCACCTCATTTTTGGGGCAACACGTGAGGAACACAAATGCGAACAAGCCTGAATGGTCCCCAGGACTATATGCAACTGAAAACTCACACCCAGAAGTGACTCGAACCCATACTGCCAGGAGCAACGCAACTGGTATGTACAGGGACGCCTTAATCCACTTGACCATCACGACCGGACAAAAGGAAGTGATAGCCGAAGCTATATGAACCACTTCCCCGCCGGCACTCGGATGGTAATCTTGGGCATAGCATTTTATCAAATCACCTCATTTTTTGGGGCAACACGTGAGGAACACAAATGCGAACAAGCCTGAATGGTCCCCAGGACTATATGCAACTGAAAACTCACACCCCAGAAGTGACTCGAACCCATACTGCCAGGAGCAACGCAACTGGTATGTACAGGGACGCCTTAATCCACTTGACCATCACGACCGGACAAAAGGAAGTGATAGCCGAAGCTATATGAACCACTTCCCGCCGGCACTCGGATGGTAATCTTGGGCATAGCATTTTATCAAATCACCTCATTTTTTGGGGCAACACGTGAGGAACACAAATGCGAACAAGCCTGAATGGTCCCCAGGACTATATGCAACTGAAAACTCACATCCCAGAAGTGACTCGAACCCATACTGCCAGGAGCAATGCAAATGGTATGTACAGAGACTCCTTAATCCACTTGACCATCACGACCGGACAAAAGGAAGTGATAGCCGAAGCTATATGAACCACTTCCCCTCCGGCACTCGGATGGTAATCTTGGGCATAGCATTTTATCAAATCACCTCATTTTTTGGGCAACATGTGAGGAACACAAATGCGAACAAGCCTGAATGGTCCCCAGGACTATATGCAACTGAAAACTCACACCCCAGAAGTGACTCGAACCCATACTGCCAGGAGCAACGGAAATGGTATGTACAGGGACGCCTTAATCCACTTGACCATCACGACCGGACAAAAGGAAGTGATAGCGAAAGCTATATGAACCACTTCCCCGCCGGCACTCGGATGGTAATCTTGGGCATAGCATTTTATCAAATCACCTCATTTTTTGGGGCAACACGTGAGGAACACAAATGCGAACAAGCCTGAATGGTCCCCAGGACTATATGCAACTGAAAATTCACATCCCAGAAGTGACTCGAACCCATACTGCCGGGAGCAATGCAAATTGTATGTACAGAGACTCCTTAATCCACTTGACCATCACGACCGGACAAAAGTAAGTGATAGCCGAAGCTATATGAACCACTTCCCCTCCGGCACTCGGATGGTAATCTTGGGCATAGCATTTTATCAAATCACCTCATTTTTTGGGGCAACACGTGAGGAACACAAATGCAAACAAGCCTGAATGGTTCCCAGGACTATATGCAACTGAAAACTCACACCCCAGAAGTGACTCGAACCCATACTGCCAGGAGCAACACAAATGGTCCTCCATATAACGTTGTATATGGAGGACCTAAGGCAATTCCACGACCAAGAGACGGCATCCTGAACCTTGCAGAAATCAACTTCACTTAGGACCAAATCACTCTCCTAAATCTGGGTATAAACTGTCACGTTATGTCCAGACCAAGTGAGTCGGCCCGGAAAGTGGAGTGGGAGATCCTGTTGGACGACATATTTGACCTCGAAGCAAAAAAGAAGGTCACCACCAAAGACACCTTACAAGCAGAACTTATTGCAGAAGGAGGAAAGAATCGAGGCAACTACAGAAGCACCATACTGTCCCCCGAGCTCAAAGCGGCAGCTAAGAGCCTTCGTGAGAACAAGGAGATAGTTGTCAGGAGAGGCGACAAGTCGACAATATACGTCATTCTTAAGAAAGACGAATATCTGGCGAAAATGAACCTCATACTCTCTAACCAAACTAAATTCCAAAGGGTAACGAAGGACACTACAGCCGAATTGAAAGCAAAGGTCAACAAATTGATTGAAACTGTGAACGCCAAGAAATCCGGACTCAACTGGTATGTACAGGGATGCCTTAATCCACTTGACCATCACGACCGGACAAAAGTAAGTGATAGCCGAAGCTATTTGAACCACTTCCCCACCGGCACTCGAATGGTAATCTTGGGCATAGCATTTTACCAAATCACCTCATTTTGGGGGGCAACACATGAGGAACACAAATGCGAACAAACCTGAATGGTCCCCAGGACTATATGCAACTGAAAACTCACACCCCAGAAGTGACTCGAAAACATACTGCCAGGAGCAATGCAACTGGTATGTACAGGGACGCCTTAATCCGCTTGACCATCACGACCGGACAAAAGGAAGTGATAGCCGATTATTTAATAATTAGTTCATTATTATTCGAATCATCATAGTAAAGTTAAACAGGCAGTATTTTCAGGAATGTTTCTTCGAGCTTTGAGGGTATGCAGCCCTGAGTTTTTTTATGAAGAAATAGCTAAAATATATGAAATTGGGAAGAGTTTACAGTACCCTAAGATGTTTTTGGATTGTTCGTTTGGGAATGCTAAACGTACGTTTTATAATAATGTCTCCAAAGCAAAACCAAAAAATAGAAAGTGATTGGTGGTACCTTATGCGATGGGATTTGAGAAACTTCCCGCAGTTTTTAAGAACCTTAATATCAATTTGGTGTTCACTAATAATACGATCAAGTCTAATTTAATAAAAAAAACTCCCCTGGTACAGCAGGTTGTGTGTATTCGATTCCCTGCAATGATTGTGAGTCGGTGTATCTTGGACAAACAGGAAAATCCTTACAATTGCGTATGTCCCAACATGCTTATAGTATAAGAACTGCCCAAACGTCTAATGCTTTGTATCTACATACAAGTTTGTGTGATCACACTATTAATTGGGATGGGGCGAAAAGCATTGCCAATTGCAATGGTTTTGTGGAACGGAATTTAATCGAGTCTGCGCTAATTAGTCAATGTCCAAATCTTCTCAATGTTAGTACTTGTATGTACAAACTTGACCCAGTTTTAAGTTACAATATTACACAACAGTTTAAGAAAAAACTCTGATAAGGAGGCATACAATGTCTTATTACAATCGTATATTCATTTATTGTGTGTTCATGAGGCTTTTCCTTAATCTTTCATCCTTATTCTCTGACCGCTTAATCCTCTTTGACCATTCCTGTTTCTGGTAATCCTTTCCCTAGGGATGGGTTGGTCAGGTCTAGGTGCTGGCCTGTATCCTCTCTCTCTTGTCCTCAGTCAGGCCGATGTTGACAACAGCCTTAAAAAGCCGAAACGTTCATCTCTCTTCTCCAATTCTTTGTGGTTTTTCCGCATACAATGATCAGTGTTCAGTGATCGTCAATTGCATATATATATATATATATATATATATATATATATATATATATATATATATATATATATATATATATATATATAATATATATATATATATATATATATATATATATATATATATATATATATATATATATATATATATATATATATATATATATATATATATATATCGTGACGATAATCTCTTTCAAGAGAGATTGAGCCTGCTCTTCCCTTCAGCAGTCACGTCTACTGCTACATTCAAGATACGTTCAGCAGTAACAAAACGTTTGTCAAGGCAGCCACACGCACCTGCATACCCCACCTGCACCCCCCCCCACACTCCTCACTGGCTCAGCACGACACTTCAACAAGCTAACGACCAGTCTTCACTTGCCTGCATTTCGATTGGTTGGTCAAGACCGCACCACTCCTGCCTCGCACCACACACGCTATCTAGCCAAGCTGACGTCTAGGTCGCACCAGCAGATTCTCCTCAGAATATTCTCGTTCTCGAAGCTGTGAACACCTAACTGATATACATTGTGTATCAAGTAGAGGTTCTTAGCTTGCGCTAATATTCTCAGCACCACTTATTAATCTTTGCATTCTTGTTAACGTAACCAGTCACTTAATCATTTTGTTATACGTTTTTTTCACTTGTTATTTTTTGCACTATTCATTGCCAAGGGATTGTCTTTATTTAAATTTGTTTTCTAGAGTAATTAAATTTCATTGTTTATACTTTGTGTTTTGTGTGTCTTCCCTTACCTTACCACAAACAGGCAAACAGTCTTTCTTTTTTTGTGTTATATGTGACCTGGCTTTGACACCTGCCATTGGAGGACTGCCAAACATCCATACTCCACTACTTTACCGTCACATATACTTGGGGGCCTGTCCGGGAGCTTCACTCAGGTACTGGTAATTTGTGGTAAGGGTACTTGGCTTTAATACCCTTGCTTTTCACTATTTTCAATAATCAATTTTATTATTCATATGGTGCTGTGTGTATTGTGCATTCCGGGAGTAGCATATGGTGAGTGTGAGACAACTTTGGATTACATGGTGACTGTAGGCCGCAGTCATACTCTTAATTGGTCGTCTCTCCCTCTGTGTTATTACCCGTGTTTACCACCTTTTGTCCCTAGGATATTTCTCATATTTTCGGCAGATCATCATATTGGTACCCTGGTACTGTGGTCTGTCTCTGGGTCAATAGCACCTAATTTCTGCAAACCGACTCTAGGAGGATAAAGAGGGCCATAGTTCCTCTAGCACGGACTTTTATTGACGAGTTGGGACCTCGGCAATAGTTCTCGTCACCAGTTGACACTCGCACCCCTACACGTCGGTCAGAAACGATGATATTTACTTAGGTAGGGAATTAGCTTTCTTTTTTCATAGCACAAAGTTCGCTAATTCTGTAAGTATCATATTTCATTACAGTGGGAAAAACTTGCTTTATGTCCTATAGAGACTCGGCAAGGTATGCCTACATTCTTGGACTACCTAATTCACTCTTGGAACAATTAAAAGTTTCATTTGTTTTAGAAACTCAGTTTCACTTAATTAGTAGGATTTTCTTGCCCTTATTCTCCCACAGTGAGTACCGGGTACAAGATTTCCTGCGATCTTGATTTATTAATCATTTACCATCTTGAATTAACATTAATTGTTAAAGATTCCACAGGATAGGTACCAGTTGCCACGTTGTCCTGTTTCTGACATTCACCATATCACCACAGTATATTCGTTTCACATTTATTTCCTAATTTCACCATGTTTCGTCTCCAAGCTTTCCGTACAGATCCAGCAGGTGAAATAGGGAACTTAAGTCATGCCAAGAGGATCGAATTACAAACTCTTGCACATGAGTATCAACTAGATGTTCCCCATGGAGCCAACAAGCATGAAATACATAACCTACTCTTAGATCACTTTTTAGATGAAGGGGTAATAGACTCTGACACTCACGAACATTACACTATTTCAGATAAACATGATCTGACGGCAATGAAACTCAAAATCGAGCTCGCAAAGCTCGAGAAGGAGCAACAGCAAGCAGCCATACAGCAACAGCAAGCCGCCATACAACAACAAAAGGAAGCAGCTGCAATCAAGGAACGAGAGGCTGCACTACTCAAGGAACAACAAGAAAGAGAGCTCCAGCTCAAGAAAGAAGAGGCGGCCCTGGCAAAGGAAGCTCTCCACCTCAAGGAACGCGAGGCCGCCCTGAGGAAAGAAGAAGTAGGAAAGAAGAAAGAAGAAATAGAGAGGCCGCCCTATTCAAAGAGCGTGAGCGAGTACAACTGGAAGTAAAACAACGTCACCTGGAGATGCAACGCGAGCATGACAAGCAGCAAGCAGATATGGCTCTAGCATGTCGGCGACAAGAACTCGCGTTGGAAGCTACCCACCACGCTCAACGCCAACAAGCTGCAGCTAGTCTTCCTCCAAGTTTCAATGTCTCCCATGCAAGTAAGTTAATGCCACCGTTCGTAGAGTCAGAGATTGACGTCTTTTTTACAACCTTTGAGACCCTTGCTAATCAACTTAGCTGGCCTGCCGACCAATGGGCTACCCTTCTCAGAGTACATCTTACAGGTAGAGCAGCAGTCACACTCAGTACTTTGGCGTCTGAGAATGACTACCAGACCCTGAAGCAAGCAGTGTTGGACGCCTACCTTCTCTCCACCGAAAGCTACCGACGTAAATTCCGTGATTACATGAAGGCAAGTACCACCACCTTTTTAGAATTTGCCAACACCAAACGGAGATATTTTATGAAATGGCTGGAAGCAGCACATGTCTCTACTTTTGCAGAACTCGTCAACCTCATGCTAGTTGAAGAATTCTTAAGGCGTGTACCTCCTCCTGTCCGTTTATATTTAGCAGATAAAGAAGAGACCGACCTAGTGAAATGTGCGAAGTCGGCTGACACTTACAGCCTCATCCACCGGCTGACACCAGAACCACCTACCAGTAAGAAGTCTTGGTACAGTTACGAGAAAGTGAGTGCAGACCGAGCTACCTCGCAACTGTACTGTAAGTATTGTAGACTCTATGGACATACCATAGAAAAATGTGGTAAGTCTCAATACAAAGGTAATACTGAATCCACCAAACCCAAACAGACTCCTCCTAAGTCCGGTAAGCCTGTAATGAATGTTGGTGTTCATGTTAATGATCTTTCTCTCTTCAGTAAGCATCTGTATCCTGGAACTGTCACTACGAACGGTTTAGATTCTGAGGGACGTTTTAACTTAAGATCTTGAGGGACACAGCGGCTCTTCAATCAATACTATTGAAATCAGCTGTGCCCAATGTCGCCTACACCGGAGAAACTGTCTTCATCACTGACCTCACTGCTACTACTCCTTATCCTCTCGCCAGAGTCCACCTGGATTGTCCCTTCGTGACCGGTGAAGTCCAAGTCGCCGTCAGGGAAAAGCCTTTTCCCATGCCTGGAGTGCAACTTCTCCTGGGCAACGACTTGACACAAGACCAGCAACCGGCCAACCCGATCATCACCGACAAACCCCAGGTGTGTACCTCTGTTATGGATAATCCGATTTTTGAGCATGTTCCAGCAAAGGTTCAAGAGAGTGATGAAGTTTCTCCTCCGGTTTTGGTGACCACCCGTGCACAAGCTGCACGACCGCAACCAGCTGACTCTACTACTACCGCTGTCCCTCAAGACCCTTTGAAACTACCCCCAAATCTCACCGCCTTGGAGTTCCGTAAGTTACAGAGGGAAGATCTTACCTTGACACCATTATTCTTTCAGGCTGAGACTCAATCTGACAGTATCCCTGGGTTCTTCCTAGAGAACGAGTTGCTCTACCGCAGATACAGACCCAGTAAACTGAAGGAGGAGGACGATTGGGCCAACGTCGAACAACTAGTGATTCCTACCAGCCTGCGGCCCACTATTCTACACCTGGCCCACGGAGCACTGTCACACTACGGTTTTAACAAGACCTACCATGGGATTCGACAAGACTACTACTGGCCAGGTATGGTTAATGATGTCAAACAACACGTAAAACGATGTCACGTATGTCAGATGGCAGGTAAACCGAACGTCTCTATCCCCAGAGCACCACTGACACCCATCCAGGTGCCTGCGGAACCTTTCCACAGACTTATTATTGACTGTGTTGGTCCTTTACCTCGGACCAGTTCCGGCAACGCCTATATACTAACCATCCTGTGTCCTACCACCAGATTCCCCATAGCAGTTCCAGTAAAGAACATTACGGCTGCTACTGTGGTGAAAAATTTGCTGAAGATCTTCACCCAGTATGGATTTCCAAGGGAGATTCAGAGTGACTGTGGCACCAACTTCACCAGTGATCTCTTCAAACGGACACTGGAAGAGTTCAACATCACACAGGTACTGTCCAGCCCCTATCATCCTGCTTCACAGGGTTCTCTTGAGCGTAGTCATCAGACTATCAAAGCACTCCTAAAAAAGTTTTGCAATGAGACCTCTAAGGATTGGGATAAGCAACTTGATCTCATCATGTGTATTTTCAGAAGTCTTCCCAATGAGTCACTAGGAGTATCTCCTTATGAGATGCTCTACGGACGTAAGTGCCGTACTCCTCTCAAGGCTTTCAAAGATTCTCTACGTGATGCCACCTTCAGTGAGCATCAGAATGTGCCCCAGTTTCTTCAAAACCTACAACACATTCTTGAGAGGGTGCATTCCTTTGCTAAACCAACCTATTGAAAGCCCAAGAGAGGATGAAGACTCATTACGACCAGCACAGCAAAGTAAGGAAATTTAAACAGGGAGACTTCGTGCTAGCTTATTTTCCTATCCCAGGTTCTCCCTTGCAAAACAGGTTTTCAGGACTCTACCGTGTCAAGGAGTGCAGAAACAACTACAACTACGTTCTCGAAACTCCCGATAGGCGGCGGAAGACCCAGTTGTGCCACGTCAACCTACTGAAGCTATATCATGGTACTCCTCCCACTGTGCTAATTAACTACTCAACCTTTACAGATCCATACAGCCACAGTGAGACCTTCCCTGCTTCTCCTCCCGAAAGCCCTGACACTGAGGCAGCGCTTTCCAACTCGGAAATCCTAACTGATATCCATAATTACTTTCAGGACAATAATAGTGCACCTCTCATCAAAATCTTCAGAGAACATCAGGATTTGTTTCGAGATGATCCACAAGAGTGTACTGTGACTCGGCACGACATCCAACTGCTCCCTGACACCCGGCCGATTCGCCAACCATTCTACCGAATCAGCCCTAGCAAGAAGGAAGTCATGCGTGCTGTGGTACAGTACCTCCTGGACTGGCTACCCCTTGTGAGTCCCCCTGGGCCTCACCATGTATCTTGGTGCCAAAACCCCAAGGTTAGGTCGGGTTATGTACTGACTACCGAAAATTAAATAGTGTGACTGTCAAGGATGCGTACCCATTACCTAGGATTGATGACATCCTTGACGCCATTGGTAATGCCCGCTACCTGTCCCAAGTGGACATGCTCAAGGGGTATTACCAGGTGTGCTTAACGGAGCGAGCCAAAGAAATATCTACCTTTATTACTCCCTTCGGACTTTTCAGATATGAACGCCTTCCCTTTGGACTATGCAATGCCCCGGCCACCTTTCAGAGAGCTGTCAACCGCGTCATCCAGGGCTTGGATAACACCTACGCCTATTTGGATGATATCGTTGTAGCATCCAACACCTGGAGCGAACATCTGCTCCAGCTGCAACGATTGTTCGCCAAGCTCCTGACAACCGGCCTCACCATCAACCTGGGCAAGTCCACCTTTGCCAAAGGTAAAGTGCGTTATCTGGGTCATGTAATAGGGAGTGGCAGCCTTGCTCCATTAAATATCCACACTCAAGCCATCAAACATTATCCACAGCCTACCACCAGGAAGCAGCTCCTGCGCTTCCTTGGTCTTGCTTCTTATTACCGTAGGTTTGTGAGGAACTTTAGTACGGTAGCGACACCATTAATCACCTTAACCAGTCCCAAGCAACGGTATAATTGGACCATGCAGCAAACCGTTGCTTTTGAACAACTCAAATTCCTGCTCTGTTCTAATCCTATTCTCGCCTCGCCAGATATCACGAAGCCTTTCATCCTCCATGTCGACGCCAGTGGTACCGGCATCGGGGGTGTCCTAATGCAGCAACGAGGCGAGGAGGTTCTACCTGTCAGCTACTACAGCTACAAGTTGAAGCCTCACCAGAAAAACTACAGCACTATAGAGAAGGAACTCCTCTCCATCGTCCTGAATTTGCAGCACTTTGCACCATACCTGCAAGGTGCTCGGTCTACCACCATCTACTCGGACCACAATCCTCTACGCTTCTTACATCAAGCCCAATTCAATAACCAACGTCTGCTACGATGGGCTTTATATCTACAAGACTTCAATCTGAAGATCTGTTACATCAAGGGGTCTGACAACATCATAGCCGACGCCCTCTCCAGAGTTCATGAGGTAGAGGCAGCTCCACCTACCACTCTACCTCCCGAAAACGTGACTTCTTCCGTAACCGCAGGCTTCGGGGGAGAGTTGTGACGATAATCTCTTTCAAGAGAGATTGAGCCTGCTCTTCCCTTCAGTAGTCACGTCTAATGCTACATTCAAGATACGTTCAGCAGTAGCAAAACGTTTGTCAAGGCAGCCACACGCACCTGCATACCCCACCTGCACCCCCCCACACTCCTCACCGGCTCAGCGCGACACTTCAACAGCTAACGACCAGTCTTCACTTGCCTGCATTTCGATTGGTTGGTCAAGACCGCACCACTCCTGCCTCGCACCACGCACGCTATCTAGCCAAGCTGACGTCTAGGTCGCACCAGCAGATTCTCCTCAGAATATTCTCGTGCTCGAAGCTGTGAACACCTAACTGATATACAATGTGTATCAAGTAGAGGTTCTTAGCTTGCGCTAATATTCTCAGCACCACTTATTAATCTTTGCATTCTTGTTAACGTAACCAGTCACTTAATCATTTTGTTATACGTTTTTTTCACTTGTTATTTTTGCACTATTCATTGCCAAGGGATTGTCTTTATTTAAATTTGTTTTCTAGAGTAATTAAATTTCATTGTTTATACTTTGTGTTTTGTGTGTCTTCCCTTACCTTACCACAAACAGGCAAGCAGTCTCTCTTTTTTGTGTGTTATATGTGACCTGCTTTGACACCTGCCATTGGAGGACTGCCGAACATCCATACTCCACTAATGTACCGTCACAATATATATATATATATATATATATATAATATATATATATATATATATATATATATATATATATATTATATATATATATATATAATATATATATTATATCAGATATATATCGGTATAGGATATGTACTATATATATATATATTAGACTATATATATATATATATAATATATAATATATATATATATATCTATATATATACTATATATATTGCATATGTCGTACCTAGTAGCCGAAACGCACTACCCAATCTACTACTATGCAAAGCCCGATTTGCCTAATAAGCCAAGTTTTCATGAATTAATGTTTTTTCGACTACCTAACCCTAACCTAACCTAACTTTTTCGGGGTACCTAACCTAACCTAACCTATAAAGATAGGTTAGGTTAGGTTAGGTAGGGTCGGTTAGGTTCGGTCATATATCTACATTAATTTTAACTCAATAAAAAAAAATTGACCTCATACAAAATGAAATGGGTAGCTTATCATTTCATAAGAAAAAAATTAAAGAAAATGGTGGTCTTTGGGGTGTTGAAATACCCAGAATTACCATCTCTTTTAAGGCTCTGAGTGTGGTGCAGTGAGTTAACGCGTTACCTGTTATGCCTGGAGTTGGAAGGCTTCTGTGCTGGCTAGGGTTCGAGTCTCCTGGTGGGAAAGGTTCTATATTATTATATATATATATATATATATATATATATATATATATATATATATATATATATATATATATGTCGTACCTAGTAGCCAGAACGCACTTCTCAGCCTACTATACAAGGCCCGATTTGCCTAATTAGCCAAGTTTTCCTGAATTAATATATTTTCTCAATTTTTTTTTCTTATGAAATGATATAAAGCTACCCATTTCATTATGTATAAGGTCAATTTTATTTAATTGGAGTTAAATTAACGTAGATATATGACCAAACCTAACCAACCTACTAACCTAACCTAACCTATCTTTATAGATTAGATTAGGTTAGGTAGCCGAAAAAGTAAGGTTAGGTTAGGTTAGGTAGGTTAGGTAGTCGAAAAAACCATTAATTCATGAAAACTTAGCTTAATAGGCAAATCGGGCCTTGCATAGTAGGCTGAGAAGTGCGTTCTATCTACTAGGTACGACATATATATATATATATATATATATATATATATATATATATATATATATATATATATATATATATATATATATATATATAGGGGTACCACCACTGGTTTGATTAAAGGGACCCACATCCTCGAAGAAGAAAATAAATAGTGTTCAGAGAAGACCTTGTGGATTCTCACTGAATACTTTAATCTTTTCCTCTCCTACCACCCCTATTGTTATTTTTTTTAATATTTTTTATTTGATTTTATTGCAATGCTACAGTTTACAGAAAACACACACTTATATAACAATATACCAATCAGTGTTCGTAGACCTCGTCCAGCTCTTCAGGGGTCGGGTGCGTACCCAAGATACAGCACGCATTTCCCCTCTGAACAGCGACACTTAGGCGCTGGAACAGGAAACTGGCCGCTCTTGGATCTCTAGTCTTCCCAATGAGTTCCTCGCCCACCTCCTTCGGGAACTTGAGTGCACATTTACCCCAGGCGCCCAGAGTCTCAGAGCCTATCGGCACGAACCTGAAACACCGTTCTAGGTCCCTGTACTTGATAGATTTCTGGGTCTCCCTGAAGGTGGCCGCCCCGCCTCCCTCTGCTGTGCTGTAAGGTAGACAGGTATCGGCCAATGTAGATGCACACGTGTAGTCCCACACGACCTGCTTACCTTCCCTCCACGGCTGCAGGGTGACTCCATCTGGGCGTTTTTGGCTGTTGTCAGGTCTGCACAACTGGGGTTCCCTTTGTGCTGGACACCCAGCTGTAGCCAAACTTCTCTTGATGATGTCATTGACTGCTTCACGTCTGGCAATCTTTCCCTGTGTCTTACGACAGATGAGACCATGGCTGCCGTACTCACCTAGTTGTACTCACCTAGTTGTGCTTGCGGGGGTTGAGCTCTGGCTCTTTGGTCCCACCTCTCAACCGTCAATCAACCTCTTAATGCCGTATTGGTCTGCCCGTGCATGGCCGCAAATACACCGGTGCTCGGTGGAGATAGGGGCGGCAAGGCGCAGGGCAACACCAATACTTAGGGTCCGATGGTCCAGGCGGGTGCCCAAGGCGGAATTGGGGACTGCCAACAGGAAGTCCCCAGCATGGGGCGCTTGCACAGCTAGAAGACGCGCTTTGTCCTTCCTGGAAGCTGCCTCCAGCAATGATGTGGCGATGTTTTTCCACTATGGAGCTGTCCCATTTGGACTGTTTGCAGTCATTTGGAGAAGTTGGTCGAGGGTGAGAGTTGACAAGAGTGTCCCACTGACTGGCTCCTTCCGCGAATTTGGGATCATGAATCCCAATAGAGTCTCTTAGGTATTCCGGTAGTATTTCCTTAACTAATTCACCTGTAGCACTGGTCGAGGATAAGAATGCCGGCAATGCTAACTGTGTCGCCTTGCGAATACCTATTCCCCCAAGTCTAACTGGGAGTGTTGCTTGGTCCCATTGGTCATCTTGCAGGGAGAAGTTTAACACTTTCTCGGTTATTGACCTTAGGAGCGAGTCATATTCTGTTAATTTTGGGCTGTCGAAGGAGGGAGCACACCTTAGGAAATAGGTCAGTCTGGGCAAAGCCAAGCACCTTGTGAGAATGTACAAAGCATCGTGGGCGTCCAGGCCCCTATTCTTCCCTCCATCCTCCTCAGGTCGTTCAGCTTTTCTTCGAGGACTACCTCAATAGCGCTCGAGCCCAGAGGTGCCCCTAGCAGCACACTGTCGGTGGGAGCGATCTCTCAGTGAGTTGGCTGGAGCGAGATTTCTAGGGGCGATTGTGTCTTCGCTGGTAAGTAACCTAATTGCTCCTACTGTGTTGCCCTCTTCAATTTTTTGGTCACTTGTGTTCCTAGTTTAAAATTGTCATTGGAACTCTTGGGTCTGCCACGACGGTTTTTGCGTTGAGTAGGGATGGGGATCAAGTTGTCAGCTCTGGGGAAATTATTTATTGCCCTAGTGACTGATGAGGCTAGGGACTTGCCTCCTCTTGCAGGTACGCCAAAGCAAATATTGCCAAACAGGAGCAAATTATGCCAGGCTTTGATGGTGGCCGCAGCATTAAGATTTTCAGACCGTTCATTCACTTTCCTTAGAAGGTCTGTATATTTCCCTGCTGCAAATGGGCGCTCAGCTTTAGGAATGTGAGGAAGAGTTCTGGTGGGGGATGCTTTGATATGATGGCCCCCAAGAGGTCATCTGATGACATGAAGTTTGCTGGGATGTGTGGGGTTGGCGGGGGGGCCTGTGGGCCTTCCTTCTCTACAGGTGCCGTCCATGAACCCCCACAGTTGTTGTGTAGACGTAGGGTTCCATCGTTTCTAAAGCTGTGAGATTCGTCACACACCCGACACGTTCCTCTGCGTCCGGATCCTCTGGTTGCACGTCTAGATGCACTGTTCCCAGGACCTTGTTCTTGGCTGAGGGGTTCCTGGTCAGTTGGTGGAGTCCCCTCCATCCCCTGGGCGGGCTGAGACATCGGCCGCTGTGGGAGGGATGGCAGAGGTGGTGGCGGCAGGGGTGGACACGGGTGGTGGCAGGAGGGGTGGCTAGCTGTCCCTCACACTCACCACTCGTATGAGTACTTGTGTCTCCCTCCCTGTGCATTTGGGAGGAACCTGAATGCCTGCTGTGACCTGTGCCATATCTGGGTGCATGGAGGGTAACACATCCCTGCAACAAGCACTGTGTGGGTGGTGAATAGTTGGGTGGG